>OW240922.1:87400686-87435397 GCA_933207985.1 Pelobates cultripes
GTTTTACCTGTCCAGGATTTGCTGCACGGCCAGGCTGTGATATATGATATATATTATATATAATGACAGGGTATATTATATTATATGATATTGATGTTATTCCCAGGTTCCCCCCCCATTAGGTTTTACTTGTCCAGGATTTGCTGCACGGCCAGGCTGTGATATATGATATATATTATATAATAATGACAGGGTATATTATATGATATTGATGTTATTCCCAGGTTCCTCCTCCCTCCCATTAGGTTTTACCTGTCCAGGATTTGCTGCACGGCCAGGCTGTGATATATGATATATATTATATATAATGACAGGGTATATTATATTATATGATATTGATGTTATACCCAGGTCCCCCCCATTATGTTTTACCTGTCCAGGATTTGCTGCACGGCCAGGCTGTGATATATGATATATGTTATATATAATGACAGGGTATATTATATGATATTGATGTTATTCCCAGGTTCCCCCCCCCATTAGGTTTTACTTGTCCAGGATTTGCTGCACGGCCAGGCTGTGATATATGATATATATTATATAATAATGACAGGGTATATTATATGATATTGATGTTATTCCCAGGTTCCTCCTCACTCCCATTAGGTTTTACCTGTCCAGGATTTGCTGCACGGCCAGGCTGTGATATATGATATATATTATATATAATGACAGGGTATATTATATTATATGATATTGATGTTATACCCAGGTTCCCTCCCATTAGGTTTTACCTGTCCAGGATTTGCTGCACGGCCAGGCTGTGATATATGATATATATTATATAATAATGACAGGGTATATTATATGATATTGATGTTATTCCCAGGTTCCCTCCCATTAGGTTTTACCTGTCCAGGATTTGCTGTACGGCCAGGCTGTGATATATGATATATATTATATATAATGACAGGGTATATTATATTATATGATATTGATGTTATTCCCAGGTTCCTCCTTCCCCCATTAGGTTTTACCTGTCCAGGATTTGCTGCACGGCCAGGCTGTGATATATGATATATATTATATAATAATGACAGGGTATATTATATTATATTGATGTTATACCCAGGTTCCCTCCCATTAGGTTTTACCTGTCCAGGATTTGCTGCACGGCCAGGCTGTGATATATGATATATATTATATATAATGACAGGGTATATTATATTATATGATATTGATGTTATTCCCAGGATCCCTCCCCCCCATTATGTTTTACCTGTCCAGGATTTGCTGCACGGCCAGGCTGTGATATATGATATATATTATATAATAATGACAGGGTATATTATATTATATGATACTGATGTTATACCCAGGTTCCCTCCCATTAGGTTTTACCTGTCCGGGATTTGCTGCACGGCCAGGCTGTGATATATGATATATATTATATATAATGACAGGGTATATTATATTATATGATATTGATGTTATTCCCAGGATCCCTCCCCCCCATTATGTTTTACCTGTCCAGGATTTGCTGCACGGCCAGGCTGTGATATATGATATATATTATATATAATGACAGGGTATATTATATTATATGATATTGATGTTATTCCCAGGTTCCCCCCCATTAGGTTTTACCTGTCCAGGATTTGCTGCATGGCCAGGCTGTGATATATGATATATATTATATATAATGACAGGGTATATTATATTATATGATATTTATGTTATTCCTCTCTCTCCGTCCTACCTGTCCAGGATTTGCTGCACGGCCAGGCTGTGATATATGATGTATATTATATATAATGACAGGGTATATTATATTATATGATATTTATGTTATTCCTCTCTCTCCGTCCTACCTGTCCAGGATTTGCTGCACGGCCAGGCTGTGATATATGATGTATATTATATATAATGACAGGGTATATTATATTATATTGATGTTATTCCCAGGTTCCCCCCCATTAGGTTTTACCTGTCCAGGATTTGCTGCACGGCCAGGCTGTGATATATGATGTATATTATATAATAATGACAGGGTATATTATATTATATGATATTGATGTTATACCCAGGTTCCCTCCCATTAGGTTTTACCTGTCCAGGATTTGCTGCACGGCCAGGCTGTGATATATGATATATATTATATATAATGACAGGGTATATTATATTATATGATATTGATGTTATTCCCAGGATCCCTCCCCCCCATTATGTTTTACCTGTCCAGGATTTGCTGCACGGCCAGGCTGTGATATATGATATATATTATATAATAATGACAGGGTATATTATATTATATTATATGATATTGATGTTATACCCAGGTTCCCTCCCATTAGGTTTTACCTGTCCAGGATTTGCTGCACGGCCAGGCTGTGATATATGATATATATTATATATAATGACAGGGTATATTATATTATATGATATTGATGTTATTCCCAGGATCCCTCCCCCCCATTATGTTTTACCTGTCCAGGATTTGCTGCACGGCCAGGCTGTGATATATGATATATATTATATATAATGACAGGGTATATTATATGATATTGATGTTATTCCCAGGTTCCCCCCCATTAGGTTTTACCTGTCCAGGATTTGCTGCATGGCCAGGCTGTGAAATATGATATATATTATATATAATGACAGGGTATATTATATTATATGATATTGATGTTATTCCTCTCTCTCCGTCCTACCTGTCCAGGATTTGCTGCACGGCCAGGCTGTGATATATGATGTATATTATATATAATGACAGGGTATATTATATTATATTGATGTTATTCCCAGGTTCCCTCCCATTAGGTTTTACCTGTCCAGGATTTGCTGCACGGCCAGGCTGTGATATATGATATATATTATATATAATGACAGGGTATATTATATTATATGATATTGATGTTATTCCCAGGTTCCCTCCCATTATGTTTTACCTGTCCAGGATTTGCTGCACGGCCAGGCTGTGATATATGATATATATTATATATAATGACAGGGTATATTATATTATATGATATTTATGTTATTCCTCTCTCTCCGTCCTACCTGTCCAGGATTTGCTGCACGGCCAGGCTGTGATATATGATGTATATTATATATAATGACAGGGTATATTATATTATATGATATTTATGTTATTCCTCTCTCTCCGTCCTACCTGTCCAGGATTTGCTGCACGGCCAGGCTGTGATATATGATGTATATTATATATAATGACAGGGTATATTATATTATATTGATGTTATTCCCAGGTTCCCCCCCATTAGGTTTTACCTGTCCAGGATTTGCTGCACGGCCAGGCTGTGATATATGATGTATATTATATAATAATGACAGGGTATATTATATTATATGATATTGATGTTATACCCAGGTTCCCTCCCATTAGGTTTTACCTGTCCAGGATTTGCTGCACGGCCAGGCTGTGATATATGATATATATTATATAATAATGACAGGGTATATTATATTATATGATATTGATGTTATACCCAGGTTCCCTCCCATTAGGTTTTACCTGTCCAGGATTTGCTGCACGGCCAGGCTGTGATATATGATATATATTATATAATAATGACAGGGTATATTATATTATATTATACTGATGTTATACCCAGGTTCCCTCCCATTAGGTTTTACCTGTCCGGGATTTGCTGCACGGCCAGGCTGTGATATATGATATATATTATATATAATGACAGGGTATATTATATTATATGATATTGATGTTATTCCCAGATTCCCCCCGTTAGGTTTTACCTGTCCAGGATTTGCTGCACGGCCAGACTGTGATATATGATATATATTATATATAATGACAGGTTATATTATATTATATTATATGATATTGATGTTATTCCTCTCTCTCCGTCCTACCTGTCCAGGATTTGCTGCACGGCCAGGCTGTTGGTTTCCGCCATGCCAGGGCGGGCTGCGCTCGGTTCTCCGGTGACTGGGACACAGAGTGGGCCGGGTCACGCGGTGCTCGCCATGGGCGGGGCTCGGGCTGTCTCCGGGACCGCTCGCGGTTCGCTGATGAGGTCACTCTTGTCGCCGTTCTGAGAGCGCGTCCCGTGCGTCTGACGTCATCGCGACACCACGCGGCCGGAGCCGGAAGTCATTGGCATGCGGGCAGCCGTTACCAAGGTAACCGACCAGCGTGCAGTGAGCTCGGTCAGGTCATTTCTACCTCTTGTCAGTCTCCATGGTTACACTGCCAGCTGCCATACACAGTCTCCATGGTTACACTGCCAGCTGCCATACACGGGCTCCATGGTAACACTGCCAGCTGCCATACACGGGCTCCATGGTTACACTGCCAGCTGCCATACACAGGCTCCATGGTGACACTGCCAGCTGCCATAGACAGGCTCCATGGTTACACTGCCAGCTGCCATACACAGTCTCCATGGTTACACTGCCAGCTGCCATACACGGGCTCCATGGTAACACTGCCAGCTGCCATACACAGGCTCCATGGTAACACTGCCAGCTGCCATACACGGGCTCCATGGTTACACTGCCAGCTGCCATCCATGGTAACACAGCTGCCATACCATGGTTACACTGCCAGCTGCCATACACAGTCTCCATGGTTACACTGCCAGCTGCCATACACGGGCTCCATGGTAACACTGCCAGCTGCCATACACGGGCTCCATGGTTACACTGCCAGCTGCCATACACAGGCTCCATGGTTACACTGCCAGCTGCCATACACAGTCTCCATGGTTACACTGCCAGCTGCCATAGACGGGCTCCATGGTAACGCTGCCAGCTGCCATACACAGTCTCCATGGTGACACTGCCAGCTGCCATAGACAGTCTCCATGGTGACACTGCCAGCTGCCATAGACAGGCTCCATGGTAACACTGCCAGCTGCCATAGACGGGCTCCATGGTGACACTGCCAGCTGCCATAGACTGGTTCCATGGTGACACTGCCAGCTGCCATAGACAGGCTCCATGGTGACACTGCCAGCTGCCATAGACAGGCTGCATGGTAACACTGCCAACTGCCATACACAGTCTCCATGGTAACACTGCCAGCTGCCATAGACAGGCTCCCTGGTAACACTGCCAGCTGCCATACACGGGCTCCATGGTAACAATGCCAGCTGCCATAGACGGGCTTCAATGGTAACACTGCCAGCTGCCATAGACGGGCTCCATGGTAACACCGCCAACTGCCACACACAGTCTCCATGGTAACACCGCCAGCTGCCATAGACAGGCTCCCTGGTAACACCGCCAGCTGCCATAGACAGTCTCCATGGTAACACCGCCAGCTGTCATACACAGGCTCCATGGTAACACCGCCAGCTGCCATACACAGGCCCCATGGTAACACCGCCAGCTGCCATAGACAGGCTCCATGGTAACACCGCCAGCTGCGATACACAGGCTCCCTGGTAACACTGCCAGCTGTCATACACAGGCTCCATGGTAACACTGCCAGCTGCCATAGACAGGCTGCATGGTAACACTGCCAGCTGCGATACACAGGTTCCATGGTTACACTGTCAGCTGCCATAAACAGGTTCCATGGTAACACTGCCAGCTGCCATAGACAGGCTCTATGGTAACACTGCCAACTGACAGACAGGCTCCATGGTAACACTGCCAACTGACAGACAGGCTCCATGGTAACACTGCCAGCTGTCATAGACAGGCCCCATGGTAACACTGCCAGCTGCCATAGACAGGCTCCATGGTAACACTGCCAGCTGCGATACACAGGCTCCATGGTAACACTGCCAGCTGTCATAGACAGGCTCCATGGTTACACTGCCAGCTGCCATAGACAGGTTCCATGGTAACACTGCCAGCTGCCATAGACAGGCTCTATGGTAACACTGCCAACTGACAGACAGGCTCCATGGTAACACTGCCAGCTGTCATAGACAGGCTCCATGGTAACACTGCCAGCTGCGATACACAGGCTCCATGGTAACACTGCCAGCTGCCATAGACAGGCTCCCTGGTAACACTGCCAGCTGTCATAGACAGGCTCCATGGTTACACTGCCAGCTGCCATAGACAGGCTCCATGGTAACACTGCCAGCTGTCATAGACAGTCTCCATGGTAACACTGCCAGCTGCCATAGACAGGCTCCCTGGTAACACTGCCAGCTGCCATACACAGGCTCCATGGTAACACTGCCAGCTGCCATAGATGGGCTTCAATGGTAACACTGCCAGCTGCCATAGACGGGCTCCATGGTAACACTGCCAACTGCCATACACAGTCTCCATGGTAACACTGCCAGCTGCCATAGACAGGCTCCCTGGTAACACCGCCAGCTGCCATAGACAGTCTCCATGGTAACACCGCCAGCTGTCATACACAGGCTCCATGGTAACACCGCCAGCTGTCATACACAGGCTCCATGGTAACACCGCCAGCTGCCATACACAGGCCCCATGGTAACACCGCCAGCTGCCATAGACAGGCTCCATGGTAACCCCGCCAGCTGCGATACACAGGCTCCCTGGTAACACTGCCAGATGTCATACACAGGCTCCATGGTTACACTGCCAGCTGCCATAGACAGGTTCCATGGTAACACTGCCAGCTGCCATAGACAGGCTCTATGCTAACACTGCCAACTAACAGACAGGCTCCATGGTAACACTGCCAGCTGTCATAGACAGGCTCCATGGTAACACTGCCAGCTGCGATACACAGGCTCCATGGTAACACTGCCAGCTGCCATAGACAGGCTCCCTGGTAACACTGCCAGCTGCCATAGACAGGCTCCATGGTAACACTGCCAGCTGTCATAGACAGGCTCCATGGTAACACTATATAATACAACAACAAAAAAGGATATATAAAATATACTTATCAATTATACAGAAACAGCTTCCCACGAACACCTCCCTAAGTGAATTTCATCTAAACAAGCCAAAAAAATACAATACACGTGGTATTCAGCTGATATCCCTAAAGGATAATAAATAAAAAGAACATAGCATAATATAGTTAGTGTAAATATAATATTCCCTGCTAAAGGTTACACTCACAGGAAGTTGAAGTAATATACGCTCTAATGGTGCCTCCCCTGATGTCTTGAGGGGCTAATGTCTCCCTCTTAGGATCAGGTATCACTCAGTTTCAGGAACCATGCAGGAGTCTGACAAGTAGATACGTTGAAAAGAGGTTTATTGGTAGTATATAAAAATGGAAATCTGGTCTTATGCGTTTTGTCCTGCTTATGGGACTTCCTCAGAGGCCAATATTTTGTAAAAACAGTTGTGACAATAATGCTCCCAAAAAAGCAGTCTAATTTCACCCTCCCATCAGTCCCATTAATTAGGGCTAGTCCCTTTAGTCCATTGGTGGTTCCAGTGGGTGTGTTCCCTTCCATTCATTTCATTGGTAGTATTCAATTCCCTTTCACCTGTTCCTTGATCGAAAACAGCTTGTATTGTAGTCACAGCTGATCGGAATTCAGAGGCGAAACTGGAAGTGATATACATAACGAACTTCCATGCATTACAGCTTGCGTTACAGCCGTGCCTTCCACTGTGGTTTCAGGAAGTGGATCATTCTCCCCCTGGTGTTCTCCAAGGGAATCAGCTTAAACAGCTTGAAAGACTAACATCTAATTAACTAGACCAGTGGTAGTCAACCTTTTTCTACCTACCGCCCACTAATGCATCTTTCTTGATGGAAAAATTTCCTTACCGCCCACCTGTTTTTGCGCAAGTGCAGAATATTTTTTAGAAAGGAGGGTGTTTTAAAAAAAAATAAATGTACGTACATTTATCTTTTTATTTCTACTTAATGCATGTTTATATTGTTTTTAACTTTATACAGTTTAATTGGAAAACAATAAAGTAAATTGAAATTACCTTTACTAGTGATTAATGGGATCCTTGAGGCTGATGCTGCAAGACTAAATATTTGATATCTAGTTCAATTTTCGTAAGGAACAAACAAAGCTCTCCTCTTTCTGTGATATTCAGACGACTTCTCTGTTTGCGCATAATATGATTTCTCATCTGTGCGTCAGCTCATCTCCTCTCCCTCCTCAATTCCCCTCCCCACCTTTTTTATTCCTTTTTTCTATTTTTTAACCTTCCTTATAGCAATGCCCAGTAGGATGGCTTAGCTAGGTAGCCCACTTACTATAGCCCACTATAACAGACAGGCACACATACATACATACATACATACACATAAAAAGACACATACATACAAACAGACAGGCACACATACATACATACAGACACACAGACAGGCACACATACATACAGAAAAACAAACAGGCACACACACACAAGACACATACAGACAGGCACACATATACAGACACACACACATACATACAAACAGACAGGTACACATACAAAGACACACACATAAGACATACATAGACACACACACATAAAGACAAACACAAGACACACATACAAAGACATACACACACAACACATACATACAAAGACAAGACACACATACATACACACATATATACAGATAGACACACACACACTACATACATACATACATAGACACACACAAGACATACAGACAGACACACACACACACAAGACATTCATACAAAGACACATACACAAAATATTTTAGACACCCTCCTGTTTCCTTCCTTTTAGGTGCAGGAGGGTGACTTTCCCTGGGGTCCAGTGGTGGCTCAGGTGCATGGGAGTCAGAGTTCCTACTCTGACTCCCTGGTCTTCCTCCCGCGCGGTCTGTTTGTTAGCTGGGAGGAGTGACGCTCAGTCACTTCCTCCCAGCGTATGATGTAATAACAGGGGGCTCGGTCGCGCTGTTAAAGCGCCCAGCACTGACCAGGCCCCCTCTCAATCCACATCCATCGGGTGGTCCTGACAGCATGGGCTACCCGATGGACCCTTTGGATGGCAGCCCCGTCGGTTTGCCACACGGGCCGGGGCCGCAAATGGTGACGACTGTACCCGGTCGCAGGGGTACCGCCATCTCGCACTCGCCCTCCCGCCCACCCAATCTCTGAAATCCCTACTGCCCACCTGGAATCCTGAAACGCCCACTAGTGGGCGGTAGGGACCAGGTTGACGACCCATGAACTAGACAGACACATCTAAATAGAAAGGCATCTTTAGATCGTTTTTTTACTTTTTTGTTCAATTAGAACAGATTAAATGTATAATCTTAAAAAAATTATATAATTAGTATTACAATATATAGAGTATAAAATGTACATCTCCATAATAAATCATTTCCATTTCTATAAACAAAACATATTTTTAAAAATGTAAAAAAAATTTAAAAAAATATATATCCAGATGCTAAATGTTCTTAATGTGCCAGCAAATTCTTACAATAAGTAAATTCATGAATAAAATATAAATCAACTTGAAACACATATATCCATTTTTTTTATTCTCCCGGGAACTATCCAAAGGGTTAATCCACTTCAAATGTCTTTTATCAAGATTATTTTTTCCCCATTGTATAATATTTGAGAAGACGTTATGCTTGCTAAGATACATATATATGTTCTTTAGACCAATAATTTTTGATAATAGGAAACATAGTTCCTAGTAGATTAAAAGACTTGAGGTATATCAACACAGGCATTTACAGAGAAAAGAAAAAACTAAATTGGAGTAAAAGAACTACACCCAGTAATACAACAGAGTACATGAACTCATTGTTTATAAAAAAAAACAGATTAAGTCTATGTCAACATAGACTTATCAGCTCTAGGTATATCAGCTGAATCCCACATGTATTGTATTTATTTCCATGGTAACACTGCCAGCTGCCATAGACAGGTTCCATGGTAACACTGCCAGCTGCCATAGACGGGCTCCATGGTAACACTGCCAGCTGCCATAGACAGGCTCTATGGTAATACTGCTTTAGACAGGCTCCATGGTAATACTGCCAGCTGCCATAGACAGACTCCATGGTGACACTGCCAGCGAGGCTCCATGGTAACACTCCCAGCTGCCATACACAGGCTCCATGGTAACACTGCCAGCTGCCATACAGAGGCTCTATAGTAACACTGCCAGCTGTCTTTGCAAAATATGCAACCCCCTACACCCTCTATGTACTATCCAAGATAGTTCACAGAATTCTGAAGCAGTGTGTCCACTCAGAGCACTGGTTAGCTCGCCTCCTCCGCTTCCCACATGATCAAAGCACAAGTATTGAAGTATTTTTGTTTTTTTGGTACCTGTGCCGTAGGAAAGGGTCTTGTTCACTGGACCAATATTTAGAAGATAGAACCTCTAGCACATGTTAATGTGGTAACATAGTGATTTTAGTTAGCCATCAAACATGTTGTGGGAATGTTTAAATGCCAATTTAAAATAACATTTACAAAGATAAGTGCATGATGTACTGTAGTTTTACAAGCAAATATACTTAATTTAAATTATTTATGTCTTTAACAGCTGAAGGTGTTGCCCCTCAATCTTATATTAGAAACATGAAAAGGGCATTAAAGTGCAGGTAAACCGGCCCATGTTTGCCAAACCGTTATTTTCATTTACCTTGGTTTTTTATTTTTATAAGCATGCGATGCGTAATGTGTTACTGCCTTTTTTAAAAAATATATCCATTTATTCTACTTGCATATAACCATTTGATGCAGATGCGTCTGCTGCTGTTGTGATCAAATTGTTTGTGGATTGATGTGCCTTCAGTAAAATAGTTTGTTTTAATCAATCTCTCTTTGAATTTGTGCTTGCCTAATAATGGTTGGAAGTGTAATCCAGCTGAATAAGGTTAATGGCTCATATTAAAAGCAAGCAGTGAAAGTAACATGATAATAGATTTTAGGATCTGTTATCCATTTTTATTCTAATAGCGCAGAGGATTTTGAATTTGGTAAAGTGATTTCATAGTCTGCATATTGCAAATGTGCACATCAATATGAGTGTTAAGAGGGGTATTTGTTTCAATAAAAGATACTTATTCAAATGATTCACTGGCATATGAAACAAGACGTGTATTCTGCACAATCTAACAATATGCCAGTTTAATGGGGTAGATATGATAGATAGGAGTCAGGGTAAGCGATCATTGAGATGGTTATGTCCGTGTTTGTAATAAGAAAAAGAAATCCAACCAGCATAACTAACTGCAGTCTAACCATGTGGATACATGGAGTGTCTCTTTTTAAAGGGACAGTATAAGCACCAAAACAACTTTAGCTTTATTAAAGTGATTTTGGTGTATAGATCATGCCCTTGCTGGGTCATTGCTCAGTTCTCCGCCATTTAAAGGGACTCTCCACTGCCCAAATAAAAAATATATATAAATTAAGATATTAAAAATGGCTATTTAGTAAATATGCCTTAATGAAAACATGAATGCATTTAAATATGTTTTTTTGGAGTTATATCTTAAAACAGTTTGCAAAATCTGCAGTCTTTGCAATCCTTCTTCTTTCCTAGGCCAGATGTTCCGTGACTGTCCAATCACAGACCTACCAATGCAGTTCAATGAGACGTCTTTGCACAGCAGGTGCTTTGAGTAATTGCTGCTCATTGAGTTTAGCTCCACGGTGCTGAATTACCAGGAATTACCTGTTGTCAAATTGACAGCCAAGGCTTCTAACAAGGTTAAAGCGGCACTGTCACTGTGTGGGGATTTTGCAGAATTCGCAAAAACCCCATACTGTGACATCGCCATTTGGGGCACGGTGGCCTGGGAGGGGGGGCAGGCAAAGGAGAGTTCTACATACCTGAATAAGTCCTTCGTGGGCACCGCCATCTTCTTCCAGCAGATCCTCTTCAACATGCGCAAGAGTACAGCATTGAGGTCTATGTAGGATCCCATAAGACCATGGTATCCCCCATAGACATATTCATTTCCCTGTAGCCATCACTGATGATGCAGCCGTCTAGATGTCGGTACCTCCGCCCAGTGTCTAGAAGTGTCAGACGTAGGAAATCTACAGAGACACAGTAGTCAGGTTTGTTTTTTGTAATATACTGCCCGGTCCTAGAAGGCTGAGCACATATTGCACAATTATACCAGCTGTGGGTAAACACATAACTATCTGTGCAGTGATTTTCAGTACAAGAAGCCATGACTGCCTATGCACTCAAGGAAGTACAGCAAATGCAACCTGTAGTTTGCCAGCACTCGGACATTGCAAGAATCCCTCAGAAATCCCTTTGTCTGTTGAATTGATGACGGATCTACAAGGATAGCAGCGGTAGTGAGCTGAGGGTTACTAGTATTGTGTTAAATTGTACTTTTTGGCAAATAACATATGAAATGAGTGAAAGGCCAAAAATATTTGGAAACCTAGCAGGGATAAGAGACCTGAAGGAGCTTCAGTTTTACCTGAGTTTCGTATTTGTATTTTTATGAGATTTATAACAGTGGAGCTCTGTCATACAAATTTACATTATAACATACTCATACACTGCACATTACTGTGAGTCATATTGTTGTGGAGTTCTTTAATCAACTTGTATACACCACATAGTACTGTGAGCACTCTTTGAAGGAGTATGACCAGAGAGGGGAGCTATTAAGATTTTTCGCACAGGGTGCCCAAAGGCCTAAGGCCGGCCCTGGCTGTGCTAATCAGCATCTCCTCATAGAGTTGCATGGATACTGTGAACGCCAGTACTGCACACTGTGCAGCACTTAGATAGGAAGCTTCTCTAGCAGCCGTCTGAGTTACTGCCACTAGAGAAGTTACTTTACAGCAATGTAAACACTGCCTTTTCTTTGAAATCAAAAAGCCTGCAGGGAACTGCTATAAACCAGAACCACTATGTTACACCACTACAGGTGACTATAGTGTCCCTTTAATGGTGCTGTTCTGCAATTCAAATTATTTTAACAAAACAGCCAATATGAAATGATAGCAGGCATGGAGACATTTTTCCAGTTCTGCTAGTGTGGCGTAAAATGTAAAATTCCCTTTGAATTGCTGACAATTCACACAGGCAATCATCATGTAATTCTACTTGGTCCATAAAGGTGACTGCTTTACTCTTATCTCAGGTGACTCAAGACAACAAATTATAAAATGTTATTGTTTATTTTAGATATTACAAATCAGTTCTACGTAGAAGATTAAGCAAACATTTGTTAGAGATGCCTAGCATGTTGTTAGCTTTTCGATGAGTCTGCACCCGTTCATGTTCAGGAACCTTTGCTCCCTGGATCAGCTGGTACTGATTGCTTCTACAGGAAATTATATAGGTATACAGTTATTTTCACTTATGCTTCACTGCAGCTGGCTACTGTGCAGATTCACATTGTGAAAGCTGGCTTTGTGCCTTTCTCCACTACTCTACCAGCTGCAGTGTCAATGGCGTTTGTAAAAAATGATTGCTTTAAGGACAAAGAAATTATATGAATCACATAAACCGTAACCTAGTAGGGGTAATATAAAGGCTGCATCATTTTTCCGATTCTCTTTTACTTTGATAGTTTGCCAAAAATGCTGAATCTAAGCTGCTTCAATCTGTAAGAAAATACAAGCTTACAGGGACACTATAGTCACCAGAACAACTACAGCTTAATGTAGTTGTTACGGTTTCTATAGTATGTCCCTGCAAGTTTTTTAATTTAACCCTACCTTTTCAGACATTATTGCCTAAGGACACTTCTAGTGGCAGTCACTCAGATGCCCTCTAGAGGCGCTTCCCGAGTTAGTGCTGCACAGTGCTGCTTCTCTAGCGTGGCAGCCTCCCAATGCTATCCTATGGGAAAGCATTGGATTGGCTGAGATCATCAAGTTTGATGATATCAGCCAAGAAGGCGGAGCGTGGGCAGAGCCAGCTCCAACAGACCCACGCAACAATGGAAAAAGGAGAGTAATCTCACCTTTTTAACCCAGGGGGCTTGAGAGCTAAAGTGTTATTTTAGAACTATAATGTCAGGAATACATGTTGCTATTCCTGACATTATAGTGTTCCCTTAATAAAATTGTATTCTTAACACTACAGTGCCCTCTGCCCCTCCCCACTCCCAGCAAATAAAGGGTTGAAAAAAAACTAAAATATGTTCTGTGTTAAATGACACTCAAGGGTTATTTGTTAAAGATTGAAATTCTAATTTAATGTCAGAATAGCCAATCTGGAATCAATCTACAAATCATCTTTTCTTCAAATTTAGCCTAAAAGGAATACTGTAGGCACCCAGACCACTTCAGCTCATTGAAGTGGTCTGAGTGCAATGTCTTATGTCCCTTAATTCTACAGTGTTAATTATTGCAGAAACTGCAATAATTGCCTTGCAGGGTTAACTCTTCCTCTAATGACTGTCTACCAGATGGCCACTAGAGGGACTTCCGGGTGCTTAGACGACTTTTGATCGTCTAAGTGACGCTGGACTTCAAGCGTCACCAGAATCCCTATAGGAAAGCGTTGATTAATGCTTTCCTACAGATAAATCCTAATGCAAGTGCGGCAATTGCTGGGGAAGGAGGGTGGGCAGTGACTAACTCAGCGTTTTAACCCCTTCAGCCCCATGCAGGGCAGGGCTTGGAGGGAGTGGGGCACTGGAGGGTTCTAAAATGTCAGGAAAACAGCTTTGTTTTCCTGGCACTAAAGAATCCCTTTAAATTTGAAATTCACATTGTTACTTTGAATTTCCAACCATTCCCATTCTTTCTCGTGAATAACCCTGTTAATGGTCTCTAGTGGTGCTGACATGGGCTCACATAATATCTTTCCTCCATATAGATTGAGAGGGACTTGCAACACTTAGGTCAAAGGAGCTGAAATTTAACATTTCCATGTTTACTCTGCCAATTCCCTGATGGCAGATATCATAACTGAGAATGCATTTTAAAAAACCCAACAAGTTTTATTTTAAATTATGAGAAAATACAACAAAGTAAGACAATAAACAGTCACGTGAAATAAACACAAGACCTAACTGTCTTGTATTTTATAGACCACTATAGCACTGAAATTGTTACATTCCACACAACGGTAACTGTAAGGGGATTGTGGAGGAGTTCCAATTTAATGAAACATTTTTATAGGATAACATGTATTCCGACTTCACAATCCGTCTTTGAAGCTAAAAGGAAAAAAAACGAACAACAAGAATTGTAATTATATTCAGCTTTAGTAAGGTAGGAGGGAGATACGGTTTTAGTGGACAGTAGAATAACACCCGCTTGTTTGAAAGCAGGCATGGCTTTGTGTTGTAATAAAGCGGTCTTTGAAATTCCAATGGATGGAAAAAGTCAGCTTAATTCTACCCTTCACCCAGTTCTCCCTTCTGTGTTTCTGCTTGATCACACTGAGCAAGCAGATTCTAAAAAACAGAGTAGTGAATTTAAAAAAGAAACAAAAAACTTAATGTTTTTGTCTCCATCGTGGCACTGTTTGACCCTTCAACTATATTGAATCAGCTGTTGCATTCTCAGAAACAGCTGGGATTGCTTAGTATATAGCTGGTTACAGAGTTGCAGGTCTTCCTGATCAAACATGTGTGAAGCCAGGGGGGCCCAGTCTTTGCCCTCCAGCTGTTGAGCCACATTTATTATTCTCTGCCATGCAGCCCATCTACATGAAAATAAAATTTATAGGGCATTTATCTAAAATTCTGCAGAATAAAAAGGCATATTATAAATAAAAATAATCTCTCAATTGAGCTAGTTTGGCAGGTGGTATGCTGCAAGGCTGTTATATAAGATTTGGATCATCTCTGGAGAAACACCTGATTAATGCAGGTGAGCAGCTATACATCATTATGCAGGCGACCATGCTACCATCAAAGAAACCCCTTAGAGGTGAACATTGAAAGGGGATCAGTCTCAGGCAAACACAATTGGACGAAATGGCCTGGCTAATAGCAGTCACATGTGTCCCCTTACAGCACGCTCTAGTGATGATGGTGCTATAAAGGACCTGGCACCATTTCTAGAATTGTTTGATAAACCCACATTCCAGCCTCTGCTTCCAGATTTTCTTTGCAGGAAACATCTGGGTTTTGCCCAAGGGACCCAGGTAAGTTGTCAACAGTTTGGCAGTTAGATTATGTTTGTGGATGGGCACTCTTGGCACAAATCCACTATAACGTGCTCTAGTAGCTAAGGTGCTTGAAGGGCTCCTTACCTCCTTTTCACAAATGTGTGACATTGGCTTTGAGTAGAGTTACAGAACTCAGATCATCATTCTGCACAACGAAAAGTAAAGATTGAATGTATCATGGTTTTAATCTTATGGACCCATACAAACAGTGGGGTTTGTACATGCCTGAATTGGCATAAGCTCCAAAGATGGAAGACGTATCAATCATGCCCCTATTCCAGACAGGCTTACCCCCCTATGGGTAATGTCAATGACGATAACTCCCCCATGTCCTGGATCTGTACCTCCCAATATTGGGAGATATGAGTAAATATAAAACACCACTTCCTTGTGTGGGACATGATATTAAAACATGATGCTTGTGTTGTGATCCTGCATACTTGGGCATCTGGTTAGAATAAAGGCATTTTTGTCCGAGTGTCATATTAAAACTTGCACCCTCACAGCACCATTTCAAATGTAGATGCAGTAATTGCTGTGGCTCTGCCAGGACATCCTGGAATATCAATTACAATGGTAAAACACTATAGGGGTCTATTGCCCATGTCATCATACAAACGACAAGGAGGCACATGCAGAGGTTTTGAACCTACTTATGATGTGTTAATCACTCAAATAGCATTTACTGGGGTGAATGAACAATCCACTGTAATGTAAAAAACTAAATATAATTTTTGCACTTTTGATGTCTGTACTATGAGTAATTTTGCATCTAGCTTTCCATAGGCTGCCATGAAATGCCTCTAGTTCAACCACATGTAATTTAATCGGCACATGAAATCCCTGACATCCAAATTATAGAGCAAGCTTGGAGAACTTGCATGAATAAATAATGCGTAAGCCTTTCAATACGAAAATACATTGTCCAGCAGATACAAAGACAATCATCATCTATGGCCTTCTAGGACATTATTGCTGTAAGGTTTCAAATGACCAAAGACAAGTGAGAACAGATGTTTGTTGTTTATGGAGTGTGTAAGCATAATGTTCTTCTATATAGTTATTTTTGTAAAATCCCCACAAAAACACAAATTTCCTTAAAAGTACACAAAACCGGTTTAGTGTTTGGTTTTTTTTTTTTTTATTGCATAATGTATGCAATTAATACTTGCACCTAAAAAATTTACAAATAGGCAGCACTTTGAAAGATGAAAACACGGTTGGATTAGACCCCTAGAAGAGAAAAGTCTAGAAAGATATAAATGCCCAAACACATACAAGGTTATTCACAAAAGTGAGAATTCATAGGGAAAACTATAAAGTCTTAATAGCACTTTTTTTAAATAAATATATATATATATATATAAAGCCTATTCAGACTAAATTCTGCTTTTCATCATAAATAGCTCCATTGTTTACAAATCTTCCTCGGTGGGTCCTCTTGCACGAATACTGCCTGATCCTATGGCCCTATTCATGAATTACTAACGTTAATATGTATCCGTCGGTTTTGCTCAATCATTATATGGAGACTTGATCTGGTCATGAGCTTTTGCCTAAACAAACATTTGATATAAGGCAATAGAGAGAACTGAAAGGCTTTGTCTGCTTGTTGCTGTAAGCCATTTGTTACAGACACAGTGACTGTAATTGTCCATTAATGATATTATTATTTAAACCTCCCTGGAATAGTAAAACAGGAAACTTAAAGTATTACTCCAATCATCATAAGCCCCCAGTCCGCTGTTGTACCATGACCCAGTTCCTGGATGATGGGGCAAATTGTTTAGCAACAGTTTGCCCCCATTATCTGGGTCACCGCTGGACTCCAAAGCTCCCTGGTAGTCTGGTGATGTTGCAGCTCTGCAGAAGCCGGAAGCCTTAGTCATCACCATTCATTGGCTGAGAGTGTTTCTGACTACTCTCAGCCAATGACTTACAGTTTGCACAGAATTGACATTAACCATTAACCAACTCTATTCCAGCCTGATGGATGGCACCCCAGAGGTGGAACACTTCCGACAGCTGAGAGGTTAAACTCCGTATGTGGAGCATTTTAAATCACTGAAGTTGTTTTGGTGATTGATTGGAGTATCCCTTTAAGTTCAAATGAAAGCTTGTCTTTTAGTGCAGTAGTTTCCAACTTAATCTACAAGTGTTAGGATCTTGATTTAAATGGTGTCACGTACGTGCCCCTCTAGAAGTTCTGACACCAGATCCTCCATCTGTTCGTCATTTATGGATGAAAGCTCCACAGTTCGTGACGCGGTACCTTTTACGTGGTATTGGAGTATAGACTGTAGACTGTATAGACCTATAGACTGTAAGCTCGTTTGAGCAGGGTCCTCTTCAACCTATTGTTCCTGTAAGTTTTCTTGTAATTGTCCTATATAGAGTGACATCCCCCCTCTCATAAAATTGTAAAGTGCTACAGAATCTATTGGCGCTATATAAATGGCAATAATAATAATAATAATAATTAGAGTTCATCCTAGTCTTTTGCAGACTGACTATAAATACACAGGGTTGTGTGGGAAATTTCAAAGTTACATTATTGTAATAATGGAGAAACATGTTACAACACATATACAATGCTTTTTAAAGAGATACTGTATACCTTTAACATATACACCCCTCACAAACTTGGAAAGTCAGGTATTAGAGCGAGGATTAAAATTTACCCCAGCTCAAAAAGCAGACAACTTTACTTTATTTATTAATCTTAAAAAATGTTTAAGATCTTTAACAGTCCAGAGACATTTCATCAAGAACCCAACCCCACTCACATTCACAGATGTTTCTGGGGATTCTAATGAGAACGCCCCCAAAAACTTTAAACGTTTTAATCCCAAATCTAATTTTTATCCAATTTATATGAGGGGCCCCTACTTAGAAAAAATGGTGAATGAGGAATTAAAAAAAATAAATAGGGTGGGGGCGTGGCTAGCCGAGCAAGGAACAAGACGTGCTGGTGTGGAGCCCCTGCAAACCGCACAGCTATACAGATTTAAAAACCACGGAGAAAAACCTGAAAGACGGCAATATTAATACCTGAGTACTCCAAGACCCCCTGGAGAAAAATGGGACGCAGAAACCGTAAGCTGACCCACTCGGGAAGCACTAAGCAAGCAGACATCCGCGTGTCCTTTGAAAGGCCGCAGCAGCACGCACTGCCCAAGATGGTGCCCATGGGTCCACGAGACTCGAGCTCATCGGAAGACTCTGCAGAGGATGACAGCAGTACAACAGTCTTGAACGGGGTGTACAGGAGCGACGACTCCGACGCCTCACCCTCCACAAAGGGGGATATTAAAAATCTATTGGTGGATTTAAAGGAGGTCTGGAAGGCCGACCTAGCTGGCGTGCACACCGAGGTTGACAGCCTCGCTGCTAGAAGCAAAGGGGCTGAAACTAGAGAGGGGAGGAGAAAGCAGGAGCTGTTGGAGACACGGGCCCAAATGAAAACAATGTCCGAGCAAATACAACGACTCACCCGAGCGGTCACATCAGTAGAGGCCAGACACCGCAGGAAAAATGTGCGGATCCGCGGGGCGCCCAGATGCTATCCTCGAATTTGCCAACGCAGCGGTGGCAGCACTAGGAGTGAGACCCACAGCGAGAGCATCACCCATCATGACCGCTTTCCGAATACGGAAGGCCCCAACCGCCCCCGCGGACGCACCCAGGGACATCATAGCGATTACCAGGGACATATCTGTTAAATCTGCAATCCTGACCCGATCAAGAAGCACCCCCACCGTCGCGATGGATGGATGTTCCATCCGGATATATGAGGACTTACCTTTTAACATCCTTTTTGAGAGACGGAGGTTCATGCCCATGACAAAGAAGCTCAGAGAAAATGGGATAAGATACAGATGGGGAGCATCGGGCACTCTTGTGGTGCAACAAGGGGACTCTGTCCTAACCCTGTCGGCGCAGGAAGACCCAGTGGGTTTCCTGAAGGCGCTACACCTATTGTAGCATACTGCCACCACACAGGCCACAGTTACAACCTCCACATCTGAGGGGTCCAGCCTAGAGAGACAATCAATCAACAAAGCGGGAACAGCGCACAAAAAAGGAAAAGAAAACTTCCCTACTATAAAGTATAGTTAATTTAGTATAGTTATAGTTAATTTAGTATACCTATCCCTTCCTATGATAAATGCTCTTCACAGAATCACTAGTAATAATGGTTTCACAAATATGTACAATTATGAATTAGACAAAATGATTAGTTGGCACTCTTATAAACTTGATAAAATTTGAAATAGAGATAAGGACGAGAGGGGGTAAGAGAAGAGGGAGGGGTAGGGAGTAGACAAATGATGGGAGGGATGGGGTATGCATAGAGAGTGGAGAAAAGAGAAAAAAAATGGGGTTTAAATATCTGCTAATATGAATAGGTAATAAGGAAATATCTGAATTGCACATAAATTAATGAGGAGAATATAGACACGTTAAATTATCTTAAATAAAGAAGTAAATGCACATGAAATAAAACTAAGAAAGTCTAGAAAATGTTTATTAAAGTAAGAAAGAATCAATGCGTACAAGAAAATGTTTATTTTTTATTTATTTATTTTTCATAATTTTTAAAAAAAAAAAAATATCTGCTTTCCGTTGCCCTACTGTATAGCTCTTGATAGAAGAGCTGATGGAAAAAGTGTCTAGTAAGGGGAAGGGGGTAAGACACACTATTTGGGACAATGGTGCTCGTAAGGGTTTTTCGAGAGTCATTCTTTTTCTTTTTAAAACCCTTTGAGGTTTTTTTATGTTATATGGTTGTATTTGTCTTATATGTTGAGTGGATTGTGCGTGGCCAACCTGAGGAATTATGTAGCACAGGGAGGATTAATGTTAGAGGGGAATAAGATTAGGATTATAACTTTGAACGTTAAGGGTTTGAATACTCCACAGAAACGTAAGCTTTTAGTAGATCATTTATGGAAAAAGAAAATTACTGTTGGATTTATACAAGAAACACACTGGAAAGCTGGAAACTCAAAAATGAAAAGTTTTTATTATCCAACTTGTTTCCTCAGATTATAGCTCTAAAAACAGTGAGTTGCAATTTTTATTTCAAAGAATGTAATTTATAAAGAACTATATAGAGAAGTGGATAAGAATAGCAGATATGTGTTTTTGATCTGTGAATTGCAGGGGAAATCTACTCACTACTTAATATACATGCTCCAAACAAACAACCTGAAAAATGTATTAATAACATATTAACCAAGTTCGAAAACAAGGTACAGGGTTTTATGGTTGGAGGAGACCTTAATTGTGTGGTAGATGTATCAATGGATAAAAAGGTCCCACAAGAAAGGAAACAACAAAATATCATTAAAAAATTGGTTCTGCAGAATGTCATATCTAAATTTAATCTATAAGACATGTGGAGAGTAAACCATCCTGATGAAAAGGAGTTCACTTTTTACTCTAAACCTCACTTGTCATATTCTAGAATAGATTACTTTTTGGTTCAAATACAGTTAATTCAACAATGTTACCTAATTAAAATTGAGGATATCACCTGGTCGGACCATTCGGCTGTGATTATGCAAATAGGACTAGATGCTAATGAACCACGATCACAATGGAGGCTGAATGAGAGATTATTTACTGATTCTAAATCTATTGATTATATGTCGGAGAGGATTAAATTATACTATAAAGAAAATACGACACAAGAAATCTCAAAGCAAATCTTATGGTGTGCCTTTAAGAGTGTAATATGCGGTTACATAATTAAATTGGGGTCTGAAAAAAAAGGGAACAAGGTCTTTCTTTAAATCAACTATATCTTGAATTCTACAATTTAAATAAAAAAAATAAAATCTCCCCTACAAAGGAGTTGGATCAACAAATATCAGAAATATCCAAGAAGATTAATACTACTTTATTGGCAAAAGAGAATTTCGCTTTACAAAAGCTAAATCAGAATTGGTACCATAAAAGTAACAAAGCTGATAAAATGCTTTCCAATAGATTAAAAAATAGAAAAGCTAGATCGAGAGTTGAAAAGATCATAGTTATAATGACCCAAAATCAATAGGAAATGCCTTTAATAAATTTTATGCACAACTTTATAATCTCTCCTCCAGCCCCCAGGAATTGGATATATCTGAGTATTTGGATGGGATTAAATTGCCAACTCTAACAGATGGCCAGCAGAAAGAGTTAAACTTACCTTTCTCTGAATCTGAGGTTAGTTTGGTAATTAACAGGTTTAAGATGAATAAAGCCCCAGGTCCTGACGGGTATACTAATTGGTTTTTTAAGAAATTAAAAAATGAGCTACTGCAACATCTAGTAGATACACTTAACGAGATTAGAGAATCGGGTCTCCCTTTGAAAGAATTATTACAGGCTAATATCTCACCAATATTAAAACCTGATAAGGACCCAACTAATTTGGCTAATTATCGGCCTATATCTCTTATAAACTCAGATATTAAAATTTACTCTGCTGTCATTGCAAATAGACTAAAACCAATTATTCCTTCTTTAATTCACCACGATCAAATAGGTTTTGTTCAGAATAGAGACCCAAGTAATAACACTCGAAGATTGACTGCCCTGATTGATTATGTAACAAGGAGCAAGATCCCTAAGCTGGCCCTGTCACTGGATGCCGAGAAGGCGTTTGACAGGGTCAGCTGGAGTTTTATGAGCCAGACTCTGGACAAATTTGGATTTGCTGGCTCTATTAAAACTGCAATAATGGCTCTTTATTCTAGCCCAATGGCTAAAACCGTGGGCCCTGGCATCTCCCCAGATTGGTTTACAATTTCTAACGGGACCAGGCAGGGATGTCCCCTGGCCCCGCTTTTATATATTTTGACTCTTGAACCGCTCGCAGTGAGCATAAGAAACAATTATCAAATTAAAGGAGTTATTTTGAACCACTCTGAATTTAAGATCAGCCTATATGCCAATTAACACGGTCTGATCCGGATATATCACTTGGGGCCTTGTTTCAGGAGTTGGAAGACTATGGTAGAGTTTCAAATGATAAATTAAATATTGGTAAATCCCAAGGTATGCCCATCAATTTAGATTTTACAACAATTAATAGATTATCAGATAAATATCCCTTCACTTGGTCATCTCAAGGTTTTAAATATCTTGGCATTCATTTCTCCTATAACTTAAAAGAAATGATTGATAAAAACGTGGATAATCTTATAAAAGATACCAGTGATAAATTACTCAAAGAGTGGAGAAATATAGGAATTTCCTGGCTGGGAAGAATAAATATCATCAAATCATATATTCTTTTTTTTTTTTTTTTATTCAAAACTTATTTTATTATTTTGTTGTGCATTCAATGAAATACATTTTGACTTGTATTGCCACGACAGCAACGACAAGCCTGGTAATACAGACAGTTGACTCTGTACATGGCATGCGATAATTCTGCACATTTTTAGAGTATACAATGAACAGGCTAAACAAACATTTCTAGGTCAGGTTGCTAACAAGAGGTAGGTGCCTATTGTAAATCGACATGCAAGGATTAAACATACAATTAATGATCAAGCTTTTTATGATGTAAAGCAAGCTGGGTTATACAGGCTAGGTTTTTAAGGTGGCACGAAGGACTAACTCGATATGTTGGATTACAGCTGTGTACATTGAGCCATATATATGTGGAAAAGCGGGTACAGGGCTTAAGTAGCTTGTGTGATAGTTAAGTTCTGTGAGCCAGGTAAAATAATAATAAAAAAAAATAAAAAAAATAAAAAAAAATAAAAATAAAAATAAAAAAGGGGGTGGTGCCCCCAAGTATAAGGGGGCCTAAGGGATAGGGCCCTACGTGAAGATCCCTGACTGTGTCCTCTCATGGATTCCAGGGACCTTGGTCCATGCACGTGCGGCCGGGTTGTATGTGAAAAAAAAAAAATTTTTAAAAATTTAAAAAAAATGGATAAATGAATAAAAATGTGAGTAAATAATGTTGGGAGGGAGTATAATTACGTGAGGATAACTGGCTGCTTGAGGTGGAAGCTATCGCTGCGTAGAAGTGTGTCTCGTGCCTCTCCTCATGCCTCTGTTCCCAGATAAGACTTAAAAGTAACGTAGAGCTTCTATATGGCTATGCTCAGTGCAACAGTAACGAGCACCCGGATGCGCCAACATATGCAGTGTCGCCCTAAGGTCATAAAAGCAATGTCGGTGCGGGCTGTATACATAGTTCTTTACATTTGCGAAGCTCAGGTAATAATTGCAGCATGTCTATGTAAAAATTTAAAAATTAAATCATATAAAGTGTGTAATTATTTCCATATGATGAGAGGCAGTCGTTATGCACATAGGGGCAAGAATTTAAAGTTTGCCCACACAGAGGCGCTTTACCTCGGTGTACAGCCACCGTTTAAATGTTTAGCTTTGCGTGTGTGCGCCAGTGTATGGAACTGGGTTGGGAACTGTGCTCGGATGGCTATCTATCTGTGGAACAGGCAGACTGTTAATGTTTTAATATACAAAAAAAAAAAAAAAGAGAAGAAAAAGCTTATGGTAGTAAGTTAAAAACACAATGTTAAGTCTTTGCTGCCTAGTCAGATGCTCCACAATCTATATTGCCTTGCATATTTATGACTGAAAAGAGCATATAAACAAACACATCACCTTATGTACGTTGTGACCGCCTAGTCTATTATAATTCTGACTCATGGAATTAAAGAATGCTTATGATTTAAGGGCAACTAACAGTAGTGCATGAGCTTAATTGAGCGATCTAGCGTTCTCTAAATTCTTTAAGTACGTGAATATATATGCTAATAAAGTAGAAGCAAACTTAAAAATGAAAAATGTGAGCTATAAACTGCAGGGTGGCCATGTTAGTGTACATGGCCGTCTCAGGGGAGTCTCTCATGGCACTGCTACCACACCGTCCCCGGGTAGCCAGGCCTCCTTCCGTCCTCCCCATGCCGATCTCCGCTCACCGGTCGGGTCCCTTGTGGCACCGTGGGCACTCAGGAGTGCAAACTGTCCGTTGGACCCCCCCACAAAGTCCGCTGGTTGTCAGCTCCCTGCACCTCCCCAGCTTCACTTGAGTCCCTGGAAGTGTGCGTTCCAATGTCTCACCCGGTGCTGGCCACACATTTGGAGTCGGTGCCCATCCCCCCCGACCACCGGTCCGTCGGGGGGGTAGCGCGGTCCCATCCCACAGGGCTCACGGCTTCGGGGACAGGTCTCTCCGGGGACCCCACAAACCCAGAGGTCTTGGCGCCCACTCCCCAGCGGTCAGTGACACAGCATGGAGGATCCGTCCAGTGCTCGGCCTTACCAGGGCCTGTGCGAGCCGTCCATGCCAGACCCCCCTGATGCCTAGAGTGAATCCTCGGGCGGGCTCTGTCTGACATCCTTTACCCGTTCAGGTGGTTGGCTCGGGCCCCGCGCGGTTTCCTCCGGCTTGGAGTGTGCCGCTTCCATGCGGCCGGGGGGGGGAGCGGAGCCGGGCCGTCATCCGCAACTGTGTGGCCTCCATGTGGGCCTTAAAGCTGGTATACCTTGATCTCTGGGCTGCTGGTCAGTTATCTGTGCCTCTTCAGGGGCTGCCATCATCCAGGCTTATGATGACGAGTAGGCCGCTTTGTTAATTTCGGTGTTCCCGGCCCAAAACCGGCCTCGGTTTGGTATCCCCATAAAGCTTAAATGTTTCTTGTTAAGTATATGTAGCTTATTTCTGCTTTGGGGTGGTCTGAGTGTGGATTTATTGCAGTTTTCCAGGGCTCAGGCCAGGAGCCATGGTGTTCTGCTGCCTTTCAGCTCGGCGGCCCGGCCCCGCCCCCCCCAAATCATATATTCTACCTCATTGGTCATACCTGTTCAGAATGATCCCTTTATCTATAACAATAACTAAACTTCATAAATTATTTCTGAATTACATATGGGATTATAAGAGGTCAAGGATCTCGATTCTACATGTAATGAAAAAGCCCAGTAAGGGTGGCCTGGCTGTTCCAAATCTTATCAAATATTACGAAGCCTCTAGGCTGTACCATCTGTGGAGATGGCAGGGCCCAACCTCATTAGAAGAGCCTTGGTATAAAATTGAATCCTTTTTGTGTAATTCAAAAGATCTTTCTAATATGTTATGGATTGACGTTGGGGCAAGTGCAAAATTCATCTCCAACATAGAAACTTCATACATAAAAGATATCTTTGAAATTTGGGTAAAATACAGGAAAAGAAATCACATTTTAAATAAAATTTCAAAGTACAGTCCAATTAAGACAATGGAATATAATATTAATGACCTAAATTTAGGTAATTGGATCAAATTTGGTTCAACTAAAATAGATGATTTATTGGAATTGAATAAAATAAGGTCTTTCTTATATCTTCAGTTAAGTCTTGACCTTAATTACAGAGAGTTATTTACTTACCTAAGAATCAAAAATTATTTGGACAATCATCTGCTTTATCCCCTTAGCGACCGAGGACGGTTCAGGACCCTCATCGGCATTTTTGCGTTGCCGACCGATGACGGTCCTGAACCGTCCTAACGGTCTGAGCTACTTACCTGATCGCCGTCGTTCCCCCGGCGGCGATCAGCGTTGCTCCGGTTGTGGGGAGACTGCCTGCAGCCCAGACAGTCTCCCCACACTGAATTAGGACCCCTGTGGCCATGTGATCGCTTAACACAGCGATCACATGGTCACAATAGGTGTCCATGTGTCTGTGCAGGGGGACTGTCTGTGCTGACAGGCAGTCTCCCTGCTAGTGTAAAATCAAAAAAAAAATAAAGTTAATGTTAATAAAAAAAAATAATTATATATGTGTATACATATATGATATATAGACATATATTATATCTATATAATATATGTCTATATATCATATATATATAATGTCATACTAAGTGTATTTTTATATTAATATGTACTTATATTATTATAAAAATACACTTATAATTAAATTACACACGTATATATATAATATATATAATAACTATATATATTGTATATATATATATAAAATATAAATAATAAGTAATTTAAATTAAATAAAAAAAATTTAAAATAATAAAAATTTTAAAAAAATTATATCTATATGAAATTTTATTCTAACTGTATTTTAAAATTAATATATATATATTTATATCAAAATACACTTAGAATGAATTTGTATATATATCTATGTATATAAAAATAAATAAAAATAATAAGAAATATACATATGTCCATATACAAAATTACATAAATAATTATATAAATATACACGTAGACTTCAAATATATAAATATGCATATATATTTAAATTCTACGTGCGTATTTATGTAATATTTTACATAATTCAGTAATTTTATTGATTGCAATTTGAGGGACCTGCCTGCCAACCCAGGCCGAAATTCCAGAGAATTGAATTTGCTAGCACTGTATTTTACCCTGTAACGTTCTACGACACCCTAAAACCTGTACATGGGGGGTACTGTTTTACTCGGGAGACTTCGCTGAACACAAATATTAGTGATTCAAAACAGTAAAACATATCACAGCGATGATATTGTCAGTGAAAGTGACTTTTTTTGCATTTTTCATACACAAACAGCACTTTTACTGATGATATAATTGTTGTGATACGTTTTCCAGTTTTTAAACACTAATATTTGTGTTCAGCGAAATCTCCTGAGTAAAACAGTACCCCCCATGTACAGGTTTTATAGCATTTTTGAAAGTTACAAGGTCAAATATATGGGTCAAATATTTTTACATTAAAAATGGCCAGGTTGGTTACGTTGCCTTTGAGAGCGTATGGTAGCCCAGGAATGAGAATTACCCCCATGATGGCATACCATTTGCAAAAGAAGACAACCCAAGGTATTGCAAATGGGGTATGTCCAGTCTTTTTTAGTAACCACTTGGTCACAAACACTGGCCAAAATTAGCGTTCAATTTAGTTTTTTTACTTTTTTCACACACAAACAAATATGAATGCTTACTTTGGCCAGTGTTTTCGACTAAGTGGCTACTAAAAAAGACTGGACATACCCCATATTGAATACCCTGGGTTGTCTACTTTAAAAAAAATATGTACATGTGGGGTGTTATTCAGAGATTTATGACAGATAATAGTGTTACAATGTCACTATTGATAAATTTTAAAAATGTATGTTTTGAAACCGCAATATCCTACTTGTACCTATAGCCCTATAACATGCAAAAAAAAGCAAAAAAGCACGTAAACACTGGGTATTTTTAAACTCAGGACAAAATTTTTAATCTATTTAGCAGTTTTTTTCATTCGCTTTTGTAGATGAGTAAAAGATTTTTCAAGTAAAAGTCAAAAAACATGTATTTTTTTCAATTTTTCATCATATTTTTTTATTTTTTTTAAAATTAAAATACATGAGATGATATAAATAATGGTATGTAAAGAAAGCCCCTTTTGTCCTGAAAAAAACAATATATAATTTGTATGGGAACAGTAAATGAGAGAGCTGAAAATTCCAGCCAAACACAAACACCACAAAAGTGTAAAAATATGCCTGGTCGCAAATGTACAACATCGCAAAAACAGTCCAGTCCTTAAGGGGTTAAGATAACACTAGGATAAACAAAAAATTAAATTATCTATTTAAAAATAATACTAATTGTAAATCGATATCTAGTTGGTATGAATTATTGAGAGAGGAAGAAAAAGAGTCTAAACCAAAAGCATGGAAAAACTGGGAACAAGAAAGTGGGTCATCAATTGAGTTAGAGCAGTGGTATAGATCAATTCAAGAAGTTAAAAAATTGTTGCATTGTTTAAATATTATAGAGCTTTATTATAAAGTTCTTCATCAATGGCATAGGGTACCAAAAATTCTAAATAGAATTAATCCTGATAATTCCACATTTTGTTGGAGGTGTACTTGTGCTGAAGGTAGCTCTAAACATATTTGGTGGGGATGTAAGCTTTTAAAACCTATTTGGAGTAAAGCATTCAGAGTTATATCAGACTTAGTGGGAGAAGATTTGGATGATAACTTAATGGTTGCTCTTTTCCATTTTAATTTAAGGAGATTCTCAACTCAAAATAGATATCTAATAATCCAATTTATGATGGCCATAAAAATAGAAATATCAAGATATTGGCTACAGAAAAAGACTCCATCTTGGACCTGAGTGCTAACTCAGCTTAAATACCAACACGATATGGAAAGGGGAATATCTTTTCAATATGATAGCCACTTAACATTTGATGAGAAATGGTCACCTTGGCTAGATAATCTGATATAACAATATACCTTGTTGCGTTCTCTGTTATGAATATCCTTATATATAAAGATCACTCTAGTTCTTCCCTATGGTACTGTATTTAGGAAAGTTATGAACTAACTTAATTATTATAGTTTAGGCCCGCTTAATCCGCTCAGCTCTTTTAAATTGTGATATTTGTGTTTTTGTGTGTGAAGTTTACTCAACAGTCCATATATTTTTCTATTGTAAATCTAGTCTATATGTTTAACTTTGAACTGTTCCTGTCTGTATGTTACATATGTAAATTTTGCAAAAAGAATAAAACAACAAAAAATAATAATTATAATTTAACTGAGTGTAAGCCTATTTTGTAAAATATTTACGTGACAGTAAATAATTGGTTTTTAATGCCACTCTTTTTGTACAATGCTCCCACGCCTAAAACTCAGAAACATTTTGTTTAAAAGATCTTTAATGTTCTTACTTGATTGTCATTACCTTGTGAACATTTGCTGTTTTCTTTCTGTAGCCCATTGTTCTTGAAAACAATATTACATGGTTTGTTTGTTTTTTATGTTTTTTTTTTTTTAAACTAAACTATGCATTACTTCACTGATCCCCATTATATATTTTTTTAGCTTGTCTGACCTATAAATAATGATGAACAGTGAATGCAAAGCATTGTGGTTGGCATCTGTGTATTCCTATTATGCCATATAAACAAAGTGGAATTTTCCTCTCCCCTCCTGTATGCTAGCATATTCTCTTGGAAACAAAAAAAGAAAAAGTAAGTGTTTGTGTTTTTGTGCATATAAGTTACAGACATAGTATAATGGATAATCCACACAAGATTCACAGTGCAAACATTATCTACAAACACTAGACAATAGAAACCACAAAGTACAAATAAAAGATTAGTTAGGACTGAAAGTATTTTTTGTACTTTGTAAACAAACTGAAATTCATAGGTTATTTTAAATGTTTTTTTTTTTTAGCCATTTGCACTGAGTGGCAGGTTTAAAGAGATATTCCAAACACCATACCCCCTAGCTGAAGTGGTAATAGTGCCAGGAGTTTCCGTACGTCAAATTGTTTTAGAACAGTTTGACGTCTTACCTGGTGTCTGCTGGGTGCTGCTCCCCCACCCTGCTATTTCCTATGGAGAGCTGGAAGCTCCTTAGCAGGAGCTTCTGTTAGCTCTCTTGAGCTAAATCCTGCAATGCAAGGACAAGCTCATTGGCTGGGAGCGTCGGCTGGTCAAAGGAAACCAGGTAAGAAGTCAAAGAGTTCTAATGTGGTTTGACTCCTTACATTGGTACAGTACACTCTAAGGGTTATGGTGCTTTGAATGATCTTTTAAGACTTGTTTTCAGGCATTTGGCAATGTTGTCTGCAACAGGAGAGACAACACTTCACTGTACTCTCTTCATGGTCCTTTTGGTTTGGGGACCAACCAGGAGGCTGTCAGCCTGGTGTGTCTCATATCAGGCTGGCATAACCACATTAAATCTTGCCTGCACTGGTAAATAAATACATGTCTACAAACGCTTAAAGGGAAACTACAGATTTATTCTTCACATTAATAAAATTGCATGAAATCCCCCTTGTTTGCCCCAATAATATATGAAAATACCATACAATTTGCCTCGCTTCCTCCGTCAGTAACACCATATCATCATGTTCTCTGTCACGATCCAATTAAAAGCTTCTCATAGAGCAGCATTGATGGACCACGTGCATGATGAACTGTGAGTGAATGTGCCAATTAGTGGAGGGGAAGGATGGAGTTAGTGTGGACTGGCCAGAGAGTATAGAAGGTGGGGTTGACCTGCTTATAACAGGATGGATAGAGAGCTGTGAGAGCAGTATGGAAGGGTTTTTGATTGAGGTATATGAAGGGGCTGCGGATGCACAGTCCTGTAAGTTTCTACTCACTCTCTCACTGCCCTGCCTGCAAGTGAAAAGGGTGATTACATTTGTCACCAACGTGCGCTGACGACAGATGTCATTTTTGCACAGCACTAACATTATGCAGTCCGAAACCGAGTTCCAGGCTGCCTAAATCAGTATCAGGGATGTAACTAGACTCCGACACAAATTTGCAGATTTTTTTTCTATAAGCAGCATTATTAATCCTTTAATAACTATCCTAAAATGCATTTGAAAGCTAGCTGTCCACTGCTGTGCTGTAAATGGCCTAAAAATATTTATGCCATAAAAAGTCTGCACACATGTTCCCTTGTGGCATGCCCCGACAGCCGGAATACTTCATACAAACTCTGGTAATTTAGTTGCATACAATAGTGTAAGAACACAGCACACATATCAGCTGATCTAAAACAGACACAAATTGCACATTGTTGCATTGTGCTTTCCCTCACTGTTGTGATTTTGTTTTGATTCAACATGTAATAGGAAGTATTTATGCCAACCTCTTTTACAGCACTATACACTGGGTAAATAAATCACACAATAAATTATTAGAAGACCCTGCACAAATGACTGCAACATAATAAAACAGATCAAATTAGGGAAAGGGATGAAACAGAAAGGTTAAACAGCAAACATCTTCATATGAGAATCCATCCTCTCTGGTTTGTAGATAAAAATTTAGGTTTTGTCATTAATCTATTAAAGAGATGTCTTCATTGGGGATAAATCTGACAGCAGCTTGCAAGAATTGCAGAACTCTTATCTGCAGCCTTTCCAACCTCTCTCCTTCTAACCCTGCCCACACTGTGTGTCTGTCCAATCACAAACTTCCAATGCTGCTCACTGAGAGGTCTTTGCAAGGCAGGTGCACTGGGTAATTGCTGTCTCCTGAGTTTAACTCCACTGAGCTAACCAGACCAGCAAGTAACAAAGACTGGTTGTCTGTCTGATAGCTAGTGGGTGCAACAAAAGTGCAATTTTGTTATTGAAAGCTGCACTTTTTTAAAATGAAAAAAAAAAAAAAAGAGCACACACTTTTCACATACAACCTTCTTAACCCCTTAACCGTCAAGGCAGACATACCCTTAAGGACACTTGACGGTAAATTAACGTCAATTACTAAAGTTAACGCCATATCGCCGCGATTGTGGGGTTAACGCTGTTGCTGAGTGCCTCGGCATTTGAGGAAGCCCAGCAGAAGCCAATAGCGCTGTCCCAGCACATGTGATCGCTGTGACAGCCAGTCACAGCGATCACAGTGCAGCTGGGACTTCTGATCCTCTTCCCTCGACCTCTGTGTGTGATTAGAAGTGGAGAGAGACGGATCGTTTGAAACTTTGTGTCCCTGACAGACACAAAGTGTTTAAAAGTAAAAAAAAAAAAAAACCTTACTGCTCTTCCTTTTAAAATTAACAAGGGTTTAACCCTTTGATCACTGACAGCAGTGATCACAATACTGCTTTTTTTTACTATTATTTTCAGTTAATTAGTTAGCTGGGGCGGATTGAAGCTAGGTGGAATTGGGGAATCTAGCATTAGTGTAGCTAGGAAGCTTAAAAGTTTTAGAAAGTTATTAAAAGTTTATAAAAGTATAAAAAAAAGAGAAAAAAAGTAGTTTATTTTAAGTCAAAGCATTTCTGCTTTGCTAGGTGTAAGCACTGTGTTTAGCGGTGATCTGATCTCTGTTTTTACCCACAGGGGTTGATTTTTTTTAAAGTTTTTAGAAAGGTTTTTAAAAAAGTTAAAAAAGTATTAAAAAAAGTTCAGAAAACAAAAAAGTATAAATAAAGTTTTAAAAAACCCAAAAAACTTTTAGTTAAAGTTAATTTTAAGCTTTCACCATGCTTAGAAGGTTTAGTGCCAAGGAGGCATATAATATATTAGCAGCCGACTCAGAGGCAACCGACACTGCCTCAGAGAGTGCAGAGGGTGACTATGTGCCAGACACAGATGAAGAAAGTGATGATCAGGCCCGGACTGGCCATCGGGCATACCGGGCAAATGCCCGGTGGGCCGCGATGGCCGTGGAGCCAAGGCCGGCAGGGGAGATCACAGGATCTCCCCGGCCGGCTCCTGCAGGGCCAGCACTGTGACCGAGCGCCGGCCCTGCTGTGTGTCTCCATGGGCCGGTGGGGAGATCAAAGATCTCCCTTTACCGGCCCAGAGACACTTCCAGGCGGCCGCTTGCTGGGGTGTGAGGGAGGGAGGAGAGGACCGGCGGAGCTCTATCCAGCAGCTCCGCCGGGTCCTCTCGCGGGATTCTGAGCGTTGCCGCGGCAACGCTCAGATCTCGCGAGAGTGAACTCTAGCCTACAGGTTAGAGTTCACGCTCACCACTAGGACCACCAGGGATCAGGCAGCATGGCTCTCCTCCCTGGCAGAACGGCTCCCCCCCGTCCCAGGCAAAACGGCCCCCCCCCTCCCAGGCTAAAGGTAAGAAGGGAGGGGGGGGATATAACTTTTTTTTAAAAATTATTATTATTAATAAAAAAAAAAATAATTTAAATTAAAAAATCACACTCACACACACACATCACCCCCAGACACACACACAGCACCCAGACACACACACAGCACCCCCAGACACACACATCACCCCCAGACACACACATCACCCCCAGACACACAGCACCCAGACACACACAGCACCCCCAGACACACAGCACCCAGACACACACAGCACCCCCAGACACACAGCACCCAGACACACACAGCACCCCCAGAAACACACAGCACACACAGCACCCCCAGACACACACAGCGCACCCAGACACACACAGCACCCTCACTCACACACAGCACCCTCAGACAGACAGCACCCTCGCTCACACACACACATATATATATGTGTGTGTATGTATGTGTATATATATATACACACAGATATATATATATATATATATATATATATATATATATATAATATATAAAATACCCCTCAGTGAGTTAACAGACAAAGAAAATTAGAATGTGACGGCAGATAAAAACACCCTCACACACAGCACCCCTCTTACATACACACACACTGCGCCCCTCACACATACAATACGTCCAAATATATATATGTATGTATATATATATATACACACACACACACACACACACACTACAGCACTACATACATTACGCTCCAGATACACACTAGATCCCTTACCTTATATGCACTCTTAATCCTCTATACACACACACACACACACACACACACACACAATCTCCTATACACACTCTGGGTCCTTTACACACTAGATCTCCTACACACACACTGCACCACCTAAACACACACTACATTCCTTGTCAGCAAACACATACAACATTCTCTAAACACACCCTCTCTACAACCCTTACACACACTACGTCACCTATACACACACACTACAGCCCGTATGCACACACTCGCTACATCCCCTATAACACTATGCCCCCTATACACACACTCTCTACAGCCCCTAGCCACACATATTATACCACAAACACAAATTAAATTGACCTATTTACACAATACCACACCACACTCTACACACACGCAATCCCACAAGCAGGCTCCAAACACATGCACCATACACTTTCCTGGCCCTTTTGTCCTCTGGTATCCCACTTGTTGAGACACCAGAGACAATTTAAAAGCAAACACAGCGCAAGCATGTTAT
>OW240922.1:87440030-87555872 GCA_933207985.1 Pelobates cultripes
ACACAGCACCCCCAGACACACACAGTACCCCCAGACACACACATCACCCCCAGACACACACAGTACCCCCAGACACACACACAGCACCCAGACACACACAGCACCCACAGACACACACAGCACCCACAGACACACAGCACCCACAGACACACAGCACCCAGACACACACAGCACCCCCAGACACACACAGCACCCCCAGACACACACAGCGCACTCAGGCACACAGCACCCTCACATATATATATGTGTGTGTATATATATATATATATATATATATATATATATATATATTTACAGATATATATATATATATATATATTTATATATATAATATATAAAATAACCCTCAGTGAGTTAACAGACAAAGAAAATTAGAATGTGACGGCAGATAAAAACACCCTCACACACAGCACCCCTCTTACATACACACACACTGTGCCCCTCACACATACAATACGTCCAAATATATATATGTATGTATATATATATATATATACACATACACACACACACACTACAGCACTACATACATTACGCTCCAGATACACGCTAGATCCCTTACCTTATATGCACTCTTAATCCTCTATACACACACACACACACACACACACACACACACAATCTCCTATACACACTCTGGGTCCTTTACACACTAGATCTCCTACACACACACTGCACCACCTAAACACACACTACATTCCTTGTCAGCAAACACATACAACATTCTCTAAACACACCCTCTCTACAACCCTTACACACACTACGTCACCTATACACACACACTACAGCCCGTATGCACACACTCGCTACATCCCCTATAACACTATGCCCCCTATACACACACTCTCTACAGCCCCTAGCCACACATATTATACCACAAACACAAATTAAATTGACCTATTTACACAATACCACACCACACTCTACACACACGCAATCCCACAAGCAGGCTCCAAACACATGCACCATACACTTTCCTGGCCCTTTTGTCCTCTGGTATCCCACTTGTTGAGACACCAGAGACAATTTAAAAGCAAACACAGCGCAAGCATGTTATTAAATTTGCTTGCGCTGCGCAGAACAAATACAGGGCCTTTTTCTAATGCCAGAGCTCTTCAGCGCAGCTCTGCGCATTGAACCAACATGCTCACTTTGAGAGGAGGCGTGCTTGTCATTAGTGATGACAAAACACACCCTCTCTGGCCCCGCCCCCTTCTTAGGGGGCCGCTCTGATTGAAAAATGCCCGGGCCTAATTTTTTTCCCAGTCCGGCCCTGGTGACGATACCCCTGGTGCTGATATTTGGGTGCCCCCTAACAATTTTGTCCCCGACATCCCTCTGTTCACTGCGACTCCTGGTATTCAGGGAGACGTGACCAGCTATAACTCCCAGGATTTTATGGAGCTGTTCCTTGGGGATGATTTTTTAGGGCAGATAGTTACACAGACAAATATTTATGCAGCGCAGTATCTGGCACAAAATGCAGCAAGTCACTTTGCCACAAAAGGGAGCTGGTACCCTACCAGTGTGCCAGAGTTAAAACAGTTCTGGGCACTAACCATGCTAATGGGCATTATAAAAAAGCCCAGCATCCGAATGTACTGGTCCAAAAACCCAGTATGCAATACTCCCATTTTCTCTCAGACCATGAGTAGGCCCAGATACGAATCAGTACTGCGTTTTCTGCACTTCAATGATAATTCGAAGTGCCACCCCAAAGATCATCCGCAGTAAGACAAACTTTATAAAATCCGCCCCCTAATTAACCATTTTAATAAAGAATTTGGCATAATATATACTCCCCAAAAGAATATATGTATTGACGAGTCCCTAATGAAATACAAGGGTAGACTGGGGTTCAAGCAATACATCCCAGCCAAAAGATCCCGGTATGGCATCAAGCTATACAAGTTATGTGAAAGTAGCAGTGGGTATGTTTATACCTTCAGAGGATATGAAGGTAAAGATAGCCACCAGGATCCCCCAGGTTGCCCTGATGTAGTTGGGACTAGCGGAAAAATAGTTTGGGATCTAATGAACCCGCTACTGAACAAGGGGTACCACCTCTACCTTGATAATTAATACAATAGCATACCCCTCCAAAAAATGCTATATTGTTTTGAGACTGTGGTCTGCGGCACTATCCGCAAGACACGCACTGGCTTCCCCAAGGCTCTGGCAGAGAAAAAAAAATTAAAAAGGGGGAAACGGCTGCTCTCTGCCAGGACGAACTGCTGGCTCTGAAATATAGAGACAAAAAGGAGGTGTTCATACTGACTACCATGCACAGTGAACACACACGCAGGGTCGCAGTCCGTGGCAGACAGGAAACAAGACGGCTGCCTGTCTGCATTAGGCAATTCAATAAACACATGGGGGGAGTTGACCTGTCCATCAACTGCTGCAGCCATATCTGATAATGAGAAAGACCAGAGCCTGGTATAAGAAAGTGGGCATTTATTTAATGCAAATGGTGACTCACAATGCATCCTTTTCAAAGAGGCAAATCCTCAGCTGAAATGTACTTTTCTTACATTTCAGGTTCAGCTAATTTCTGTGCTGCTCACTGAGTGCCACAGTGGGGACCCATCAGCAGGGCCTAGCAGCAGAGATATTCAGACAGGTCACTCCTGCTTTCGGATACCACCAACCCCCCAAAAAAAGACCCCCCAGAAAAGGTGCAGGCTGTGTTACCAGAGAGGCATTCGAACGGAGACCAGTTTCTACTGCCCTGATTGTCCCTCTCAGCCTGGCCTTTGTATTGGGAACTGTTTTAAATGATTTCATACTCAGGGCCAATAAATTCTCAATACAATTAATATTCTTGTTGTAGTTCTTCTGTCATTTGACCACTGACACTATATATATATATATATATATATATATATATATATATATATATATATATATATATATATATTTATATTTATTTTTTTACTTTTATTTAGTTAATTGGGGTGGATGATAGTTCCTGGAAAATTAGGGAGCTTAGTGCGAATGCTAGGGGTAAAAATACAAATTAAAAAAATCCACAAAAAATAAAATACCATTATTATAACATTGTTTTTTTAAAGTTCTTGTGTAAAAAGTTCAAAATGCTTATTCGGATTCAGAGGTGACAGACAGTGCCTCAGAGTTTGACCCAAAATGGGACATGGACCCAGCATGAAATTCAAAGCTTGAAACAAACCGAGTCTCAAATTTGCCCCTTCAACATCCACATATACCTGGGAAAGGTACATACGGGGGTATTGCTGTACTCAGACGACATAGCTGAGTGACATATGAAGCGTTATACTGCCGTAGCACACCTAAGCATTGTAAACTATGCAGTAAAATCTCAAAGTGTGTGTCAAAAAGGCAGAGAAAATGCTTACTACTAGACTTCGTACTCACTAGCGAAAAAATGATCCCACCCTAAGGTTCAAAATGGGCCTTTTGAAATACCCTGGGGTGTCTTCTTTAAAAAATGGTAGGCCTTTGTGGGGGAAGTTTGAATAAGCAACCTGCTATTAGACCCCAAAATGAGTCATAAACATATAAAATTCTGTAAAAACTGAAATGGTCAGGTCTCCTATATGGCAGTGTAGCTTCAGGAAATATCGCCAAAGGCATACATTGGGGGTATCGTTTTATTCACAGGAGATAGCTCAGCATAATTTGGGTTGTTTGATCATATTGGAACATATCAAATATACAAAATGCCCAGCACAAATGTAACGCATAACTTAAAAATGTGAAAAATATTTTTTTTACCACAAACTTTGACATATAATGGTGAAAAAATGGCGACATGTTAAGGCACAATATATGCCATATGAGATACCCTGGAGTGTCTACTTTCACAAATGGTAGGCCTTTTTGGGGTTATTGAAACAGCCAAACTGCTATAATGGCCCAAATTGAAACATAAGCCCTGCAAATCCATCTCTCAAAATTCTACTCTAAAAACTAAAATGGTCAGGTCTCTTTTATGGCACTGTAGCGTCACGAAATAGTGTCAAAGACATACACTGGGGGTATTGTTTTACTCAGAAGACTTAGCTGAGCATAATTAGGGGTGTTTGAGCATAGTGGAACATATCAAATATACAAAATGCTTAGCACAAATGTAATGCTTAAGTAAAAAATGTGAAAAATATTTTTTTAACACAAATTGTTACATATAATGGTGAATAAATGGCGACATGTTAAGGCAAAATATATGCCATATGAGATACCATGGAGTGTCTACTTTCACAAATGGAAGGCCTTTGTGTGGTCATTTGAACAACCAAACTACTATAATGCCCCAAAATAAGACATAGGTCCATTACATCCATCTTTGAATTTTCTAACTGTAGAAACTGAAATAGTCTGGCCTTTTCTATGTCATTGTAGCTTCCCAAAATAGTGGCAAAGGCATACAATGGGGGTATTGTTGTACTCAGCAGATGTAGCTGAACACAAAATGGGATTTTGACCAGGAATAGTACACAGCAGCTTTACAAAATACACATTTAAAAAAACCTTGTTATATGCATGTATTTCAAAAAACAGAAAAAACACAATTTTACTACAATATGTAGCAGAGATTGGTGGGAAAATGGCTATGTAAAAAGTGTCAAAATACCCTTAAATAAATAGCCTGTGATGTCTTCTTTATTTAAATATATACTTTTGTGTAGCAATTTTGTTTTCTGTGACGACTGTTAAACTTACAAAGTCTAAAGTGCTTTTGGTGTGTGGCATGTTACTTTAACCCCTTAACGACACGTGACATGTCTGACATGTTATGATTCCCTTTTATTCCAGAAGTTTGGTCCTTAAGGGGTTAAAGCAGAATGCAGATCGGGAAAATCCGATAGAAGGTGAAAAGTCATTACATAAGAATGGAATAGCTCCAGTGTTCTCTCCTTGAGAATTCAGGATGTTGAGCGCTGGGTATAAATCAGAGCAGAGGACTTATAAAGGCTTTGAATAGATCCAATCCAAATTACACTATTCTAATCCGTCAATTATTATTTTATTTTTTATATAGTGCCAGCAAATTCCGTAGCGCTGTGCAATGGGTGGATTAACAGACACATAATTAATCAATTCCACTCAATACAGTACACAATATCTTTAAAGTGACATTACTGAATTTATACTTACTGTGCCATTTACGCTTGTTTGGCTTTGCAGTCTATAATTGGAGCAATATTACTAAATGTTTATGAGCTGACCTGGGATTTGCAGACTCTTCTATGTTTTTTATCTGGGAGACACGATGGACATATCCTACAAAGGCTACTCCTCCTAAATGTGTACAATTTGGGTCTGGTTTATGTTACAAACCTAGCAAATCGAGGCACCAAAAAACACCCCACAATATAATGCATAGTACGAATCTACTATGGTGCAATGTGCAATTAGAACAAATGATCAGATATAGCTGTTAACATCAATACAATAAACACCCCCTACCAGGGTGCCCCACATTGTATATTGTAGATTGATACATGGGAATGGAAAGAAGTGCATAAAACCCTCAGCCCCCAGCAGCAGGAACCCTGTGTTGTTGTGCAGTCAGGCTGTCAGCTGGTATGCAGTAGGCAGGGTCAGCACTGCAGTCCTTGAACGCACACACAGAGCCATCATGCGTCTGGGTTTGGGGAAACTACAACTCCCAGAACCCTCTGCGTGTGCGTGCGCGTGCGCACTCGCCTCCTAGCTGTCAAAGTGCTCTTGGCCATCGGTATATCGCTGCCAAACGCTAAGGAAGAACACAGAGCATTGATAGGTCATTACTCTTTTCGATCTATAAAAAGAGATTTCTGAAAAGGTAATTATAACCCCTATCCCAATGACCTAGCCTGCTTCTCTTTGCATTGCCTTGTCCAATATCCCCTGAGGTTACAATGTATTTAATTAGTTGCTGATGTATCATGTCAATCTGTGCAGCTGGGACATTCCTTTTCCTATCAGGGCTGTGAAAAAAAGTTGGGCACAGTGCAGGGGGAGGCTTTACAGGGGGGGATGTAATAAATAGGAAGTTTGACCTTGAGAGAGGTAATTAAGATAAATGTCTAGAAATCGTCTACTGCTCACTGGTCGCACTCCAATCCCTAGTTTCTGTTTAGGATGGGGTCTCAGGTATACCATCAGCTGAAATGTTAGTTTACAATAAATAGAAGCAAGGCTGAAATGTCCTCATTACATAACAAGGGCCAGATCATTGTCTGTTGTGTTTCAGATCTTACCAGTGACATTGTTTTCTGTTTGCTTATAGAGGAATAAAACACTTACCTAGGATTAGACAGTCATTTTATTTTTCCATGGACATTTTATTATGTTCTATAATGACACTGATAATTGTGTCCAGTGTAAACACTCTTGTATCAGATAGTATGAACCTGTTCTGGAAAATTGAAACCTGGCCAGTGTTTAGTCCCTCCTGCAGATTTTTGGGTAGTTTTATATTGGTCATCTTTTTGAAGGTAATAACCAAAACTAATTTTTATTAAGGCTCCAGTCATTGTGAAGTTGTGCCAGTTGCATTATATTATTGCAGTATCTGGTGTGTTACATGTGATGTATGAACAACCTGCTTAATTATTTTGGACCATCTTGTGTTGTAAACAATTCACACACTGCACACATGGGAACAAACAAACCCACGATGACCGTGTATGTGCCTGTGGCCACCGAAGAGTCAGTTTCCATGGCATTTTGAATTTGTAGATGCAAATATAGTCAGATGTGGTCAGTAATTCCCATCTCATTAAGCACCATTTAAATACTCATGTTGTTTATATGTCTGTTTTTGTTTACAGATTTGAACTGGATGCATATTACATTTAAGATCATTAGCATGTGAAAATATAAAAATACATATCCATTAATGACTCTTCTGTAGTGTTTATTTTTTCCCCTGTTCAGTGAAGAGGTAATAGAGTTGTACAGATAGTATTACATGTTTATAGTTATTTACTAAACAAGACCTTGAGGAGAATTGACAAGGGAGAATTGACATTCTATGGCCAATATGGCTGACATGGAATTCTGTTCTACAATATACTAATCAATTCTCCACAATTAATTGAATAACCCAACTTGTCATAACGGGTCCATATAGCCAGCATGGGGCCCTGGGTTTGATTGTTGTATACACATATTATGTTGGTGCTGCTGATGTTATGTTGGTGCAAGGCTGTACTGCAGTAAATTTACTGACTGATCGAAAGACTCTCCTTTTACTGTCCTGCAGACTAACATGATACAGTAGCAAAGACATTGCAACGAAATCCTCTAAATTAACACATATTAACGTATTTACAGCAACAGATCACATTGCTTGTCCTTGCAAATCTTTGCCAAGGGAGCTCAATCAATTACTGCTTTATTTCCTTCAATGTGGTACCAATTACTTGCAATAACATTAGTGCGAGAAGTCTGGTAGCTAATCAACTAAAAGCTAAGAAAGCCCTTTAACCCCTTAAGGACCAAACTTCTGGAATAAAAGGGAATCATAACATGTCACACATGTCATGTGTCCTTAAGGGGTTAAAGCACATTATACTGAGCTATATTTGTTCTAAGGCATTGGTGGGTCTAATAAACAAAAGGCCCCAGTACAAGGATTTTTCTTTTTTTGGCCCATCACTCACATTTTTTTTTTAATCCACCTAAAATGATACTGTAAGCCAGGCTTCCCCAAACGCCGGCCCTCCAGATGTTGCTGAACTACAACTCCCACGATTCTATGAATGAAATAGGCTGAGAATCATGGGAGTTGTAGTTCAGCAACATCTGGAGGGCCGGAGTTTGGGGAGGCCTGCTGTAAGCACTACAGAGCTCGGTAGTAGTTATGGTGCCAGGAGAACCCCTGATGATGTCAGACTGTAAACTGTCAGCCAGTGAATAATGTCCCAACTGTTGGCATGATAATATGGAAGCATGAGCTACCACTTTAGCATGGCAACTCAGACTCATAGTAGACAGAGTGCCTGATCGTGGGAGGTAAGTGTTCTCAATCTGTTTGACAATTTACTGTTAAACAGTGCTAGGGGGCTCTTGGCACCATAGCCAGGACAGTGTGCTGTACTGTAGATATTGCAGTCAGTCATTTTACAGGCATAGATGCTCACAAATTCTGTCATACAACACACATAGCTTTAAATATCCCCAGTGTCAGACATTCTGCCACTCTTGACTCCCGCACCGATTATTCTCTGTACTTGCCCCCTCCTTCTCACAGTTTAATAATTTTCCAACAATTAAAGACACTTCCTAGACAAGACTTTCAATAATTGAAAGTCTTGATATTTGGTGTCCCAGAACGCTCTGACTGCTTTGGATTCAGAAGCACCCAATGTTTTCAGCGCAGTGAATGCCGCACATACCCAATAATAATAGATTACCATGTTTCAAATCATATGCCTACTTATTTGTATGTGTGGTGGTGGGGCAATAATCTAAACAAGCAGAACCCCCTAACGTAATTAAATTAATACAAATATTTATAGTGTTAGTGTTCCTGTAAATTCTTTCACCAGCCACGTTCTCCCTTTTGTATTCTGTATTTACTTTCATTTTCTCAAAATACACATGCAGGCTATTATTGGTATGAGCAAAGTATATTTCTATCTTTTATGAAATTGTTCCCATTTCATTTATGTTGTAAGTTTGTTTGAGTAAGGCCTTGACTATCTCTTGTTTCTGAAAGGCAAACTTGTGAGTTGAATTTATTTGTATGTCTTGTGAACCCATTGTGCAACGTTGTGGAAAATAATGATTCTTTATAAGTAAAAGTAGTTGGGTACCTGCAACATGTTTGATAGTTTTGCCACGGTCTCTTTAAAGACCATAAGCTTAACCCACTATAAGCCATATTTTTTTTTTTTTTATTAATCAGACTTATTTTATTTCCAGAATGCTTAGATTTTTTACCCTTCTCTATAATAATATTAAAGTATGGTTTCATCTAGCTTTTGATTGGTTTTAGGTATGTCCTTGAGTTCTGGAATAATGAACGATGATCCAGTCAAGAATCATATCTCTTATGCTGAGATACTGCAGTTGGGAGATTGAGTGGTGTAGCAGAGATTGTGGGGTCCCCCATAGAATTATTCACATATCTGTCTAGAGGAGTATCTCTTCCCTGTTGATTTAGTGGGAAGGGAGAAAAGATCTGTGTTTATGCTGGCAACTGATCTTCATTGTAATCCAATATGCAGAAGTAGCAGGCCACGTTTGGGGTATTATTATTTATATAGCACTTCCATATTCCACAGCACTTTACAGTTATAGAAAGGGGATGTTAGAGGTATGACGGCATGACTTGGCTCACTTAATTAAAGCAATGCAGATCAGCTAATAATTATGGCTTTACAATGCCTCTGCTGTTTTTTTTTGAGGATTTATTCAGTTAAATCAGGACTTGACAAGTGAATTGCAAATTTAATGCCAAAATAACATAGCTGATTATTTTTTTTTCCAGCCTTGCTGTTATAGCCTTAAATTTGCAGTTACCTTGTCAATACTCTACAATTTCTGCTTTAGTGAAATAAATCCCATTCTTTCAAGAGTTGCCACTAAACAGGTCCCTTTCAATTTATCGATATCCTGGTTAAAGGTTATACATTTTTTCATCTTAAATAATATATATCCAAGTGAGAATAAAAATGAAAGAAACATTGATTATGAGGTCTGATGAGAACCCATAGATCTCTGTTTCTTTCCATTTCCCATCTTCCTCAAAACTCTCTTATCTGCATTTTACGATAACCTTATGCATGTCCCAAAGCACTTAATGGTGCAACATGATGCCTGGCACCTTTATTATACTATAGTTACAGTTGCATTGTAAGGGACCTGCCATGGATAATGTGGGGGGTGCAAGGTTTGAAAGCTCCGCCTCTCCAGTCTTACCAGCAGGTACATCTTGCTGTTATTCTGTGCTGGAGTCCTGGGATGGAAGACTGCTCAACAGGCTTATTGTATCCCAGAAAAGGGGAGTGAAGGTTGTAAGGCTTCAACATGTATCCAAAGCTTGGAACGCACCAAAGTGAATTTCAAATGTAAGGCCAAATTAGCTGAACTGAAAGCATGGCTGACTTGGATTTCTTTTTTTCCCCAATTCAGCTATTTGACCTTAAATTTGAAATTCACTTTGAATTCTGACTTTAGCGAAGACCCCTGACAGAGTTCTTTGTGTTTGTATTTTATTTTTTTACTAATATTTTTTGAGTTTTATAACAATATAAATATACAATAAACTACAGAGAAAGGTATTACAATAGAACATCCTTTCCCGGGTAGAACACACATAGGTATGGCAAATTACATCGTATATATGTAAAAGATAAACCCTCTAATGCCTAAAAATTCGGTATACAATATCAAAATGTAGGAGAATCACACATCAACAAAAACCAGTACCCACAAATAAGACATACAGTACGAACAAAACTGGTCCAAGATAGTATAATAATATGCAAGTCTAGAATCCCATAACAATTTGAACTGATATTAAATATATTGTATTTTTTATTTTGGTACCTGAAAATACAACACTACATAGATAATGATGCTACATATATTTAAACAATAGTGTTCAAATCCCGTGTGGCATGGATGGTGGGTGACATCACACCTTGGATTAAAAATAAATAAATAAATCAACCGAGAACAAAACAAACAACATAACATATGTTGTAAAATACACCATGCAGTGCAGGGCTGCAGGTATATGCTTAACGGTTCTCGATTAATCATACATTCAGGGTCCTGGGAACTGTTAAAAGAACACTATAGCATTAGGTATACAAATGTATTCATCGTGCTGCACTAATGGAGACCATCTGATTGAAATAGACTTATATATAGCAGAGTGAAAATATTTCCTTTTTAAGCCTGACATCATGTGCTGACCTCACAATCCACTCACAGAGGCCTGGTTATGTCTATGAAACATGACGGCTACAACAGGGAGAGAATACACTGAGTGATGGTAGTAGGATGTCCATGTATAAAGGAGGCTGACTTTCTTCACCTGATGTGCCAGTCATCATATAAATTCCGGATTGTACTTTTCTAGCAGATTACCCACTATGCAGGTAGTGTAATAACATACCATACAGATTGATATAATGTCACACAAATAGATTCCTTAATGTCAGTTTGTAAAGGGGAAAAAAAATGAAAGCCAAAATAAATACAGACAGTAACCTATTATCACTGAGGTATGAATATCGAGAATCTATCCTGTATCCAAATATAGAACAAGCAAGATTACATTGATTTATATGTAAAATATTAAATTGGAACTGTCTTTGCTTAACCATTGAACTGCCATTATTTTGGTCAAAATATATGAGCAGATTTGGAGTGTTTTACCACTGTGGCCATTTAGTGATAACATTTGCAATTTACTGATCAATTCTCAACAAACATCAGTTTAGTAAATAATTCGGTCCGTGTTATTAGAAATAGCAATATGCATGGATCGATGAATGCCATAGCCATGTACAGGTTTCTCAGTGAATATGACTGGATCTCTGTAGAAACTTGAAATTGTGACTTGTCAGTGCATTAATGGACACAGGTTTGCTGGACACTAATATAGACCAAAACCAATGGAGATCAATTGCCTTTGACGTCATCTATAGACACACAGGAAAAATGCATCAAAAAGACAAATGAGTATCATATATCCACCATGTTCTCAGGGACACACATCATGTATACATATTAATGGGCAGCACATGAAAAGGGTTGCCCTCTAGTTTGCCAAATTTAGAAGAAGGTGTATAAGATAAAGTAATTAGGCAATGGAGAATCCTGCAGGATATACATTATACATACTGCAGGGCATCCCTCTTTATGCATTTTCATAAATATGACAAAATCATATGTGGCCCTGAAAACATGGTGGCTATGGTAACCCTACTTATGCCAATCCTGATAAGATACACCATTCTTTTTACCTCTTCACCAGCATGACCGTAGGGAAAGGGGAATGTGTCGTTATCACTTGCTGTTTTGAACAAGGGTTTCTAGTATACATGTTTTAGCAAGCTTTATACATTATATAAACACTATTAGCTGTAAATGGTAGTTGGATTTAAAGTGTCATGTTTTTAGGGTTTGCAAGTTGTACCCGGCTGTATGAGGAAATCACACGCCTTGAGCGTAAAACCAATTAGTAAATCAGTTAAATAATTGATTACACACTAGGCAGATCTTAATTTCTACATACTCCTGGGCACCATTGTATAGCAATATAAAAAAATAAAAATAGTGACAGAGGAACCTATTTAGTTATAAGTAAAGGGGGCTGTGTGAAAATGAGAAACACAGGTTTGGGCTGTCCTTGTCTCCTCCCTTAATTCAGTTAGTGTGTTTTCATAGCCCCAGGCTGTGATGGGTGTTTCCTGGCTTCTCTCTGGTGAATAAGCAAGACATGCTATAATTTATACAAGGAGATAAGAGCTAATTGTGCCAGATTTGCTTATCCCTGCGCACTATTCTGGTATCGTGATAGAAAATGGTTTCCTAAGTAGTTATGTGAAAAGCGAATTTTCTAATGCACTTCTCAATACCAGTATCCGTGAAACTGCATTATAGCGGACAAATCGTGTTTATGGGTTAAAACATCAAAAGATTAGGTAAAGCTTGCACGCCTTTTAAGATTGCAAAATCCAAATTGTTTTTCTCAGCACATATCACTTATTGGCAAACTGCATGTCGGCTTCATACACTGCATGAAAGAAAATCGAGAATAGACCTTACAGGAAGTGCCTCGATTAACGGATTTCTCTCCTACGGCATATGAACAATGCATACAATAAGAAAGCACTTTTTTCACATGCCTTTTAAAGAACACTCATTTTTTAAATACTGTAGTATGTATGATAAACATGTAATTTAATTTTTTTTGTTAACTGTTTAGTAGATATACACCCACACAAACATGCATCTACTTTTCTATATGTCTTCTTTGAGTAGCTTAGAGGGGAAAAAAAAACCCTGCAGACTTTTTGTCTGCAGCCTTTGCAAGCCCTCACGTCTAATTAAGAAGGTAGGCGCGCCATAGCCCACCGTGTAAGCTCTGCGGAGCTAATGGAAGCAAAACAAAACCTCCTATCTGACTGCAGGGAAGGCGTTTCTGCTCCCCTTTATAAAAGTGCTGATTCCTATTGAAATCGACACTTTTAGATATTGCCAAATAAGTGTTCCTTTTAAGGATGGAAATGAAACAAGTGCACAAATTCTGCTTCCATGAGCATTATTAGCTCACCTGTTTCCTGTTAAACAGGTATTTAAACAGCAGTGACCTAGGACCTGATCTGCGTATTTTGGATCCAACATGATTGAGAGTTGTTCTATTGTTGAGAGATTTTCTGTTTGGAACACTAAGGTAAAAGTGTTTGCACGTATCTTTGTCAGTAAGCAGAGAAGCTGCCTGACAGAAGGTTATTGTGTAGTTAGTGCTCAGATGAGCAGGATTTATTTTACTTTTTGTTTATTTTGCTACGCTTTAAACTGCGACCGTCTGGGATATTACAATAAACCAGCTCTTTTTAAAAAATAATTTAACACCAAGAACGTGTGTATGTAGTTTCTCTGCATCCTGGAAGACTAAGTAAATATTAAAAGCTCATGTTACATTATAGACAAACATTGAAGCTTGTTCTGTTTCTATGATTTTGCAGGACACTGGCAGTATTGTTTACTAAAGAGAGAACTGTCAGGAATCTCAAGGGAGTTTCAAATTTAAAGAGATTATAGCCACCAAAGCTAATTTAGTTTAATGAAGCCGTCCTGGTGTATACAGGTTGGCCATAAGTCCCTACCCATCCATATATCTTATGTATCCAGTGTATCTGTGTGCTGGGTGGGTAGGTACTTATGGGTCACCCTGCAGTCTCACAGCTCAATTCTCTGCAATTTAGGAGTTAAATCACTTTGTTTATGCAGCCCTAGTCACAACCCCCTGCATGTGACTTGCACAATCTTCATGAACACTTCCTGTAAAGAGAGATTTAATATTTGAACTGTGCTTATTGCATATTCTGGTTAACTTTAGAATTTCTTATCCCTTTCTCTGCCAATAACTTGCTAGACCCTGCAAGATCCTCCTGTGTGTTATTAAAGTTCACTTTACAGAGCAAGAGATAAAAGCTTCTAAAACCAATTAACATCTGACTGAAAAATGAAACCATTATTTCCATGTGGCTGTGTTAGTCATAGCCAGGGAAGGAGTGGCTAGTGCTTCATAAAAAGAAACAAAAGTGATTTAACTCCTAAATGGCAGAGAATTGAGCGGTGAGACTGCAGGGGCATGGTCTATCCACAAACTGCTTCATTAAGCTAAAGTTGTTTTAGTGAATATAGTGCCCCTTTTAAGGTCAAAATAGCTGTAGTGGAAAAATTCTCAGCTATGTTTCCAGTTCAGCTACTTTAGCTTAAATGTCAAATTCGGTCTGAATTACCAACAATTCTATCTTTAGTAAATAACCCTGTTGGACATCTGCATTGTCATGCAGGGTGTGAAGCTGCTGCTTATGTGTGATTCATGGGCTCCACATAGGAGATCCATGCAAGAGACACTTAAAGGGACACTCTAGGCACCCAGACCACTTCAGATCATTTAAAGTGGTCTGGGTAGAGTGTCCAATTTGCTCAAAGTGCTGCAATGTTTACATTGCAGCTCTACGTCTGCCCTCAGCCACTAGAGGGCTTCCTGAATTGAAACAGACCTTTGATCCAGTATCTCATGAGGACTTCCAACGTCAGATTTTTTTTTTTCCCCCATAGGATTGATTCAATGCTTTCCTTTGGGGATCTTGTCGCGGGACATTGGAAGGGGCGGAGTGTCGGCCCAGCGCTGAGGGGCATCGGCACTTGGGAAAGGCAAGTCAATAAAGGGTATTTAATTCTTTATTTATCAGGGGAGAGGAGAGGCAGGGGCAGCAATAGTGCCAGAAATACAGACTTGTATCCCTTTAACACACTACAACAAACTCCCTTTTATTCCAGAAGTTGTCCTTAAGGGGCTAAGCATATTTAGCTCTTGGTCTAAATATTTGCTTGTATCTCTTTTCATTCTCAGTTCAGTATAGTTTTTAAACATCCTACTAGGGATTATACCTAAAATCCATCTACATCATATTAAAATCTGAATGGCATGTTGACGTCTAAAACTGGTCAACTGTAACTATAGCAGAATTGGAGAATATATCCAAAACCGCTATTTTATCTTTTTTTTTTTTTTTTTTTTTGCAATTTAGATTAAAGTCCTCTAGTCCCAGGTTCTCAATTCTAAAACGCTTCCTTATTGCAGTACCGAGGGGCATGATGTCACTGCTCACATTCTGTCCCTACTTACTACCCTGCAGTATTCTTCATCCATAACACTGTAGTATATGCTGTCAGAAAAGAACAGCAAATATTTCTGATAGATGGTTTTTCTAAAAGCTCTCAGAAGAAAAAAAAAAGTTAATGACCACTGCATGTTCCAGAATTCATTGCTTTGTCCATTAAACTTGCTTTGTAGTGAATTCTGGTATAAAGTGAGCATCTTGAAAAGTGCCATGGAAAAGCATTTGGCACATTATGATTAGCTAATCAGATCTTTGATTGGTCTGTGACATCTCTACATCGCATTAAAAATGAATATTGGTTAAATCCAGTCTGAAATGCTTTTTAAAGTTCTTGTGGCTCCTTTAAGGTAAAAGCTCTGATTAAATAAATACACATTTATTTTTACATATTTGGAAGCTCACATACACCATTGCCAGGCAATGCTTTCCATCTCTGTAAGACACACTGGACAGATTGTAGGGGTCCTGCAAAGTCTCACAAACTGCATACTTCCAACTGTCCCTGTTTAGAGCACAAATCCCTCTGTCCCTCTTTTCTTTCCTAATGTCACACTTTTCTAGGAGCTCCATATTGTGGGTGTATCAGCGTGTATAACAGAACTCCACAGCAATAATAATACTCACTTTAATGTTTTAAGTACAGTAGATATGTTTAGAAATCAGTCTGAATAAATAAGATACATTTTCCTTGTTCTAAATTATATTTTAGTTGCATAAAAATCTCTTAGAACAGCCCTACCAGGCACCCCATCCACACACCTAATATTAAAGTGACCCTCTTTGTCCATTTGACATTTTGGAAGCTTTGCACATGCTGCCTGTTTTGGAGGTGGTCCTGAACCCGTAAGGGTAGATTTCACAGTAACGTAATATGAAATGTTTTCCTAGATACATCTTCCTGCTCTGCAAATGAATAGTGTTGCTATGCAATATGTAGAATTATCTACTGCTGAACTGGGAATCCACTTATCAATCCCTTTTTGTGGCGATTTGCTTTCTGATCAATTTATTCAGTTCCCTCATGTAGAATATTAATGCTTCATGCAGCTCACATGCTCTCTTTTCATGATTCTATTATTACAATGAAATTCTGTATACTCAGCAAAGTGCGAAAATCTACATTATAATAGATGGAAATAAATATATTTGTCAGTCTGTTAGTAATTAAAGAACATAAACGGAAAGAAAGTATATGCCCAATGCTTTACAAGCATTAGTTGGATGTTGCTGTGTATGCGTATTAATAATTGGCTGAGGATTGTTACATATAATTCCCAGATTTTACTATTAACATGACGTAAAGTCATGATTTTATTAAAGACACGGAGGCGAGTATTATGCATAACTCTTTCTTTATTTCCTCAGCAGCAAAGATAGAGGAATATAAATATTGTCAAAAATGAAAGAAAAAACTGTATAGATACACAGGCAACCAATCACATAACAGAGGAAGTGACTATAAAAGGCCTGTGTCTCCCACAATCCCCCTCTTTCTTGCGGAAACCGAAGACCAGATAAGACAAACGAAATCCAACTTGTCCATAACAGGAAAAGGCAACGAACCGAAAACTTCAAGCTAAAAGAGAGAGAGAAATATGGTAATACCCAGACTCCAAACTGTAGACTTACCAAAACAAACTGTTGGTTACTCAACGACAGATAATATAGGGAGCAAAGCAAGTATTAGCAGTTCCATGAAAAACCGAAATCTGAAAAACATAAAAGAAATAATTAGTTGACGTGATACAATAAGTGAGTCACATACCGACATGAAAAAACGTACCTGAAGAGCCCAATAGCATCTCATCCCCATACCCTCATGGGAGGGTGGGAGGGAATAATACTCGCCTCCGTGTCTTTAATAAAATCATGACTTTACGTCATGTTAATAGTAAAATCTGGGAATTTTATTAAAGACACGGAGGCTCATATTATGCAAGTTTAAAGCTGTGCGATCACCTGAGATGCGATATGCTCAATAGGTCTGAAATAGAAGTCACGGAAGGTCGATTCTCTAGACCAGTCCGCAGCTCGCATGATGTCCTCTAGTCGACAGCCGACCGTGGATGCCTTCGAAGCCATAGCACCCCGAACCGAGTGAGGTGTAAAGACCGAAGTGTCAATACCCGCTGAGGCTAATAGCCAGCGCACCCAACGTGCCAGAGTCGGAGTTGAAACAGGTCTATGAGGTGTCCTAAAAGACACGAACAGAGGATGTAAGTCCAAGGAACGAAAAGGTCGAGTAGCATCCAGATAAGTCTTCAGACATTCAACCGGACACAATGCTGGAGAGCCTGGGAACCTAGGATACGTGAACGACTTGGATGCCGACTTTGTCCTTCTGGATATGTTGAAAGTAACACCCTCCGGGGTGAATACAATGGCGTCCCAGTCAAGGGCCCTAACATCAGACACCCGCTTACATGAAATCAAACAGAGTAGCATCACTAGTTTGGAGGATAACTGTTTGAGGCTCAGTTCGTGGTTAGGATACCAAGATGATAGGAATCGTAGCATGACGTTGACGTCCCAGAAGGCAGAGAAACGAGGTCTAGGAGGGCGAGCGAGGCGGATGCCTTTGAGAAGGCGGCACACAAAAGGGTGTCTGCCGACCGGTGATCCATCCAAACCATTATGCCCGGCCGAAATCGCCGAGCGGTAAAGGTTGACGGTGCGGTATGCCTTGCCCGCCTCGAACAGTGTCGTGAGAAACTCTAGGATCAGATGGAGAGGGGCAGATACGGGATCCACAGACCGTCCCATGCACCAATCAGACCATGAATTCCATGAAGCACGGTAGGCTGATCTCGTACCGGGGGCCCAGGCGTTATCGAGGAGCAGGAGAGTTGATCGCGGAACATTTGGGACAGCCCAGGTTCCCCTGAAAGGAGCCACGCCACAAGAGGCAACTGTCGTTGATGCACCAGATCGTGAGAGTTCCCATCCGGATCCAGAAGGAGGTCCTGGAAGCACGGGATCAACCGGGGATAGTCTATTGACAACTCCAACAGACGAGGGAACCATGGTCTGGATCTCCACAGGGGGGTGATCAAAACCAGGCGGCACTCGTGACGAGTCATCTTCGATATCGTGCGGGCGATCATGTTGAACGGGGGAAAGGCATAAAGGCAGCCCGGTGGCCATTCCTGGAGAAAGGCGTCCGTCGCGACCGCTGCCGGGTCCGGCCTCCAGCTGTAAAATTCCGGTAGTTGGGCGTTCAGACGGGACGCGAACAGATCCATCCTGAACCGCCCCCATAGTCTGTCCAGGCCTTGGAACACCGAAACGTGCAAACGCCAGTCTCCCGAGTCTCTCAAATGTCTGGAATTCCAATCCGCGTCCGAATTGTCCAGCCCCGGAATGTGTTCCGCTGTCACGGACACATTGTTGAAAAGGCAAAATTGCCAAAAATCTTTCGCTAGCAGGGCCAACATCCTGGACTTGGTGCCTCCAAGGTGGTTGATATAACGTACGGCCGACACGTTGTCCATCTTGAGAAGAACGCAGCAGTTCGCCCGCCCTGGGGTAAGGCTGCGAATCGCGAATGCCCCTGCCAGGAGCTCCAGGCAATTGATGTGCAGGGATCTCTCCGTCTCGGACCATCTGCCTCCTGTGGAAACGTTGCCACAACGAGCCCCCCAGCCGTGTAAGCTGGCATCTGATTCTATTACCACGTCCGGGATGGAACCGAAGATGGCCCTCCCGTTCCAGGCTTCCATGTGGGCTAACCACCACACCAGTTCGTCTCTGGACTCCACGTCCAGCTGTACACGGGATTCGTAGGAATGACCTGATCGGAGGTGAGAACCCTTGAGCCTTTGGAGGGCACGATAATGGAGTGGGCCCGGGAATATCGCCTGAATGGAGGCCGCAAGGAGACCGATAATGCGTGCCAATTGCCTGATGGATAGATCTTGTACACGCAGAGCCCTTCGAAGCTCCTTTCGGATGGCTCTGATCTTTGAATCCGGCAAGTATAGGAATTGGCGGATGGAATCCACCTGGAAACCTAGGAACTCCATCGACTGTGAGGGGTCCAGGATCGACTTGTCCCAGTTGATCAAGAACCCCAGGTCTTGTAGAAGATCGATCGTCCATCCCAAATGTATGAGAAGCTGGTCTCTGGACTGGGACATGATTAAGATGTCGTCCAGGTAAATGATTAAACGCACCCCGCGGGTCCGGAGGAACTCCACTGGAGGCTTCATGACCTTGGTGAAGCACCATGGCGCCGAGGAAAGGCCGAAAGGCAGACAGGTAAAGCGCCAGCGTCTCCCATGCCAGGTGAAGTGCAGGTAATCCCTGTACTCCATCGCTATCGGGACCGTGAAATACGCGTCCTTCAGATCCAACTTGGCCATCCAGTCTGACTGACGGAGGAGGTCCCTGAGGCAGTGTATACCCTCCATCTGAAAGTGCTGGTACTGGAGGAACGCGTTGAGGGGACGGAGATTTATCACCGGGCGGACACCGCCCCCTTTCTTGGGGACTAGGAAGAGGTTGCTCGTAAAGCCTTGCGCGGCGAACGGCAACTCTTCTATAGCGCCTTTCGACAGCATCTCCTCGACCTCCGCCGAGATCATCTCGTCCTGGTCTAGCGGGAGAGACAATTCCCTGGGGACATGAAATTGGACAGGGGGAGAAACAAACTCCAGGCGATAGCCCTTTACACACTGTAGAACCCAAGCGTCCGAAGTAATATTTGCCCACTCTAGGTGGAATAGAGCCAGCCTGCCCGCTACCCGCACCCGAGTAATACGGGAAGAAGGGGTACTTACCATACGGGCGTCTTCCCGAAGCGGCACCGCGGGGGTATCTGGAGCCCCAAGGCCTCCCTCTGGCTGGGAAGAAAGGAGGTGTCCTCGGATCCTGGAATCCCCGGGATGGAAAGAAGGAACCTCTTTGGGCACGTGAGGAGCCACGGAAACCACGGCCGGGTGGACGGTTCCTGCTACGCCCGGCCCCTCCAAAAACCTTGGGCGCGAACATGCGTTTCATATTTGCCTGCGCCTTGTCAATGGCCGTAAAGGTCTTGACATACAACCCCAAGTCCTTCACAAAGGAGGCACCGAACAGCATTCCCTCTTCGGAAGGGCCAGGCTCCGCCACAGTCATGGCAGCCAATTTCGGATCGAGCTTGAGGAGAATCGCCTTACGCCTCTCAGAGGACATGGCAGTGTTAGCATTCCCCAAAAGACAGATAGCTCTCTGGACCCATCCTATGGCAACATCCACATCAAGCATGGAAGTACCTGCCCGAGCGCCGTCCAGGAGCTCGTATAACTTGGACAGAGGGCCCAGGGTGTCCAAGAGCTTGTCCTGGCACCCTTTGAGCGAATAGTCCAATCCCTTCTTGGGCTTCCAGCCCGACTTGTTCATGAATTGAGCAATCTGGGGGTCAATGTCAGGGGTTTTGCAGGCTGCCCCTGGCAGAGAGGGTCTGGGGCATTCCGCCCGCAACTTATTACGACCCTCCTTGGAAAGGGGGGTGTGCATGCGCCGTGCCACATACTGGGCGATATGGTCCGGGGGAACCCACTCCGCGGACCTAGGGTGACGAAGATCGTCAGGGTCAAATAATGGGTTGCCCTGAGGGTCAACCAGTGCCTTGGTATCCCCAGTGGGGTCTAATGATTGACTACGGGCAGTAGCGGGTGCCCCAGAAGGGGTAACACCCGCAAGCGGTAAGTCCTCACCCGACTCACCCTCAATAAAGGAGTCATACTCCAGAACGTCTGAGTCATCCTCCACACTCCGGTCGGAATCCGACCCATCATCCAGGGCTTTAGCCCGTTTCCACAACCTAGCCTTTTTAGCCCGGCCAGGGGCTCTTTTGCGCGTGGGAGGCGCGCTGTCTGTGACCGCCTCAAGCGTGTCAATCATGGCAGGTAGAACCTGCATCGAGGAGTGGGAGTCGACGTGTTTAGACTTCTCCTTAGCCTTACGGGCTCCCGGCACAGTCGGGGTAGGAGAGGGCAGTCCCATGCCCAGGAGGGCGGGAGTCGCCATGGAAGGCAGCAGGAGAGAATGTAGTGATTGAGAAAATGAGGATGATACAGCCCCCATGGCTGAGGCAAAAGCTTTCTGCAGGGAAGAGGCCATAGTGGCATCCAGCAGGGCTTGGAATTCCTGGGAAGCAGTAGCCCCCACAGGATTATCTGGGTTAAAATCAGTGGGGAGGCCCTCAGGCCCATCCTCTCTCTCCTGCATATTGAAAATAATATATCAGGTAAAAACCCAACAGAAATAGCTTATAAAACTAAACAGACAGTAAACAGAGATTAAAGGGTTGATTAACCCTGCAGAGGAAGGTAAGAAGGAAAAAACCTGAGCACTGGTGCACCCCAGGGACCCAGGAGCAAGGCAGAGCGCACGGCAGCAGAGTGGAGCGACCGGGAATAAGGCCCGCCCCCAAGATGGCCGCCGCACGTGTAGGGAACGCTCGTGGTCTGAAACCCGGCGGGGGAAGGGGCGCGCACCCCTCCCCGCGCGGGCAGCAGCGAGCGAGCCGGAGAAACACGCTGGCAGCCGCGGCAGTACTAGGGAGAGCCGCGGCTGACAGCCGACCTGGGACAGAAGGCGCCCGCCGGCCGAAAGCGGTCGCGGCGGGCGGAGAGAGGGAGGGGTGGGCGGGGGGCACCAGCGCAGGGGATAGAACAGGAGCTGCAGAAGCAGCTACAGAAAGAAGGCAAAGAGATAAAAACGCCTAATAAACAAGGGTAGTAAACAAACAGTAAACCCAAACAAACATCAGAAAAAAGTACCATAACAGTACAGCATCACATGCAAATAGGCATATAAATACAGTGGACCAAGTAAAGTACTTAGCTGTCTGAGGAAGCAGCAAAGAAAGGGGGGGATTGTGGGAGACACAGGCCTTTTATAGTCACTTCCTCTGTTATGTGATTGGTTGCCTGTGTATCTATACAGTTTTTTCTTTCATTTTTGACAATATTTATATTCCTCTATCTTTGCTGCTGAGGAAATAAAGAAAGAGTTATGCATAATACTCGCCTCCGTGTCTTTAATAAAATTTACCTTTTACTAAAATATACGTACAAAATAAAAAAAAAAAATAACAAAACCCCGCTCATTTCCAGTCCATAGTATGCTGTATATCTCCAAGCTTTGCAGCATCTGCATTTTAGAATCATGAAGACTTAGCAGACATGCTGCTTCCTTAAAGGAACACTCCTTTTGAATGTTAAAAATAAATCCCCCAAAGTAAACATTTATTTTTTTGTCTGCATGTTTTCTTTGTGGATATATGGAGGGGAAGCGGCTTGTAAAAGCTGCAGACCTGCTTTCTGCAGGCTTTGTAAACCCCCCCCCCTCTTTCCTCAGCCCACACTTTCAATATGTGTAGGCATCAGAATACTGCAGAGACAATTACATTGAGAAGCCTCAGTGCTGGACATATGAGCGTGCACATGGTTGCATCTTTCCTATACTTCCCAATGAGCTGATGTACAGCTGATTGAGAAGGAAGGCAGCACGCGCTACAATAGCGCACCTGCCGATTCCTTTAGTTCTGTGGCGCTCACTGATAAGGAAGTAAACCTCCCTGAGGTTTGAGGTAAATGTTGGCTGTTTATCTGTCCCCAATATAAAAGTGCCAATTTGCTCTCTTATTAAAGGACCACTCTAGGCACCCAGACCACTTCAGCTTAATGAAGTGGTCTGGGTGCCAGGTCCTTCTAGGGTTAACCTATTTTTTTTATAAACATAGCAGTTTCAGAGAAACTGCTATGTTTATTAATGGGTTAAGCCTTCCCCCTAATCCTCTAGTGGCTGTCTCATTGACAGCCACTAGAGGCGCTTGCGTGCTTCTCACTGTGATTTTCACAGTGAGAGCATGCAAGCGTCCATAGGAAAGCATTGTAAATGCTTACCTATGTGACGGGCTGAATGCGCGCGCAGCTCTTGCCGCGCGTGCGCATTCAGCCCAGGAGGAGGAACGGAGGAGGAGAGAAGGAGAGCTCTCCGCCCAGCGCTGGAAAAAGGTAAGTTTTTACCCCTTTCCAGAGCCAGGTGGGAGGGGGTCCCTGAGGGTGGGTGTACCCTCAGGGCACTATAGTGCCAGGAAAACGAGTATGTTTTCCTGGCACTATAGTGGTCCTTTAACTGTAATTAACTGAAGATTGACAGATTACAGGCACATAATTTATAACTACATTATTACGGCACAAATACTGCATATTGGCAGGGTGTCGAAGGGTGGGGTCACTTGTGATGGAGCTAAATGCTGATTTTTAATAAATCCACCCATGACTATCCGTAAATATATATCCAATAAATAGCCTAGGAAGCACCTCTAGTAGCCATCTGAGGAGTGGTCTGCTGCTGATTGGCTGGAATGTGTCTGCTGACTGTGAGGTACAGGGTCAAAGTTTACTCAATGATGACATAGGGGGCGGCCTGAACAGCGCATATGTTCACCGTTCGGCGAACCGTTCGGGACATCACTATTCATGAGTAAAATGAATACTTTCCTGCAGCATATGACTAATGCATACCATAGAGCAGTATTTTTGTGGAGCTGTCCATTAACATGAAATTTGTATAGGAAAAACTTGCTGGATCTGGTATCTCTACTGCTATGACTCCTGTGTAGCATCATGTTAGGCAATGTGCATTACTGTATATAGCATTTGTTTGTGCAAGGCAAAGAGGCAATTTGCTGTTTCGTATGTAGTGCACAGCAGATTGATGGGGCCGTGGGGGGATGGAGTTGAGTGGTGCTCCATGCATGCAGGGTAAGGTACAATGAAATGGTGGTGCATGTGTGACATAGGGGCATTTGCATGAGTAGAGTATGAATATTGTGAATGTCGCTGTGGTTATACAGCACAGTTGTATGGAAAAGGGCAGAGTAGGTGCTGCTGCTTGTATGATAGTGTGTAGCTGTTTTATATAAAAAGGACCGAACGTAGTTTTGCTGCATGAGTCTTGGTATGGAAATGGCTGTTTGTGTTGTCCCATTGTTGGTGCATTGGAATCCACAACAGAGGAGCAAGATGGTACAATTGCCCTACTTGGATTTTTTTTTTTTTCTCTCCTGTTTGACATGAGCCCTGTATATTATTATTTGGTATGTCATCTATATCTATCATAATGACATTTTTGAATTGCATTTAAGAAGTCTACAATGAAAGCAGGTGGAACCAGATGTGCAGAATTTTTTTGGGGGTATTTGAGAACCTCATTTGAGATTCCTGGTTCCCGTGTACTGTGGACACTGGCATTAGTAGTTAAAATGAATATTTGCTGTCCTGAAATGAGGGTTGTGGAAACGAAGTGCTCTGCTTGTCAATGTATAACTTTCAGAATTGGTAGTGGGGGTGAGTTGTGACTGTCTCTTAGGCAACTCTCAGACGCTTCCACCATTTATACAGAATTTAGCTCTGTGAAACAATGCTTGACCTCCTCACACTTTGCATGAGAACGTTCAGCGTCTTCAGAAATAATGTATTCAGTGCTTTCCTATGGAGAAGGTCTAATGCGTGCACGGCACAAGCGCATCCATTTCTGACAGAGGAGGAGGAACCGGCACCGAGGGACCTTGGTGCTGGTAAGAGGTGTGGGGAGAATAGCTTTATGCCTGAGGTACACTATAGCGTTAAGAATACACTTTTGTATCTGTAACACTATAGTTTTCATTTAAGATTTCAAATTTGAGGACGGTGGGGTGACTTAGGTGATATAGCATGGATTAAAACAGGCTTCCTCAAACTCCGGCCTTCCAGATGTTGCTGAACTACAACTCCCATGATTCTCAGCCTATTTCATTCATAGAATCATGGGAGTTGTAGTTCAACAACATCTGGAGGGCCGGAGTTTGAGGAAGCCTAAATTCAATGAACACTCCCCCATGACTGCTACAGCAAACTGAAGTACCCGGAGTGCCATGGTACCCTCCATTGTGAGAAGTCAAATTGTCATAGAATGGTTTGACTTCTCATCTGGGATCTGTTGGTTGTCACTCCCCTACATCACATGGAGAGCCAGAATGCCATGCTTCCAGGACTTCCATTCGCTCTGAGTTGAGCTTTCAGTGCAGAACTAGCATCAGCTGATCACTTGCAGCCAATGAGCTAGGCCCTGTACTGCCAGCTCTCTGTCAATGTAAAGGAGGGAAGCGGTGCCCAGCGCACCCCAGTTAAGCGGTCATACCTGTCTAAAACCGCTTGACTACTTACAATGGATGTGAGGCGCCAGAGCAGCCCCAGCGAGCTGTAGTGGCTATAGTGCTTGGAGCGTGTATGGGTGCCGATTTACATGAAATTAAAGCATTCTGGAAAAAGTTTAGACCAGTCCAAAGGCGAATTTGAAGAAGAAGCAGTCTGAAAACTAAAATCACATTCATATGCTATTCTTGGAACAAAGTAGAAGTTTAAAAAAAATAAATAAATACATAAAAAATTTATTTATATATATATATATATATATATATATATATATATATATATGAGAGTGAGAGCAATTCTGAAAAAGTATGTTTGTGTGTGTATATATATTGCAATTCTGAAAGTGTGTGTATAGTGCCAACAGACAATGCAGAGCTTGATCTGCAAGGCAGGGGTGTCTAAAAGGGGATCCTCTGCTGTTTCGTAGAATTAAATCTCCCAACTACTCTTCTGGGAGGGGTATTGAATGACCATCCTGTGTGTATAGGATGCTGTATTGTGTAGGATCCTGTTTGTATTGTATAGGATGCGGTCTGATTATTTTGTATAATATATAGGAAGCTATTGCTATATTATCCTTCTTTTGGTGATGATTATGAAACCTGCATCTGGCTGGGAAGCTTTTCCTTTAATGGAGCCTACGGTACACAGTGTACACACACTACCCATTAGCATCTCCTAGATAAAGGTAAAAATTCCATGTTGCTAAAGGCTATTGTGCTCTAATGAACATAGTCTGGTAGTGTTAACAGTGCCATTGCAATGGAGGGTCTCTCCCTTGTTATCCCCCCCACCCCCTCTCTTTACGCCCCCCTATACTAAGTAGGAAACCAGACTGAATATATATATGTTGTTTTTTTGAAGGAAATGTACAATTTATAGATTTATACTGTTACAATAGCTCTGACTAGACTGACTATAATTATATTATGCGTACTTGTTAAAGGCAGGGTGGCAACTAGTTAATTTTGTACAGGTGATGCCAGTTAGTCGAGAGAGAGAGAGAGACTAACTGACTCTCTCAGAGGCAAGCGGTGCATGCATCGATCCAGTAAATGTTTTTCAGGGAATCAAGCCTGAGAGAATGTTCAGGATTATTCACTAAACTAAGCGTATTAACTGCGATCATTGGGGGGAAATAATGTGCCAATTCTGCTCCTGTCAATGTTCCATTTGGAATGTGGTGTATAACGGTGCCTGCGGGTTGTATTTGGGGAGGAATGTTACAATGTGAGCCTAACAGACTGCATTGAGGGCAAGGTGCACTGCACTGCTCAGCGATATTAGGGGGTAAACTGCCTGGAAGGGGGAGGGTTGGGGTTAGAGGGGGTGGGGCGAGCATGTGGGGTTTAATATTAATAATAGGGGGTGGGTGGTGCAGTTCGCAGTCTGGGCTGGCCGTACCGGTGTGAGAACCCCGGGGGAGCAGGGCCTGGTCACCTTGCTGAAGGACGCTGCTCTCTGTATTGGGAGGATGGGAGGTGCCTGCCTATAACAGGAACCAGAATCAGGCTCGGAGTGCAGGCTCAGCTCACAGTTCCGGTACGGGAGCAAAGAGACGTGGCGGCTGGCAGTGTAATGTGTCTTATTTATTATACGGGCTGCGGGAGAGGGGGGGAGCCGGGGCCACAGGATTGGCTGACATGCTGCATGGGGGATTAGGGCTTTGCATTGCAATCACTTTGTGCCAGCCAGCCCATCAGGTGACAGTGACACTCATAACCCACATCTGCTTTTATTCTGCTTTCAGCTGTGCAAACCATGCAGGATGATTTACTGATGGACAAAAGCAAAGCTCATCAGAGACAGCAGCAACAGCAACATCCAGCCCCATCATCCTCCTCCTCCTCCTCCTCCCAAACTCAGCAGGAAGCCAGCACAGAAGCCCCCTGTACTGCAGAGCTCCCCAGCCCAGAGAACAGCCCCAGTGTCAAGGAGAAGATGGAGTCCCCCATTCTCCCTGGTCTGAGCTTCCCTCAACCTGGTCAGCAGGAGCCCCCCAGCGCCCCTTCTCTGTCCCCCTCTTTTGGCAGCACTTGGTCCACCGGAGGCACTAGCAGTGCAGTGGATGACAGCTATTTCCAAGGGATTACCCCTGTGAATGGAACTATGCTCTTCCAAAATTTCCCCCACCATCACCACGTCAGTCCTGTTTTTGGGGGTACATTCCCCCCCCAGCTGGGGGTCAACCATCAGACTCAGCAGCAGCAACAGAGGAGGTCACCTGTGAGCCCCAGTACCCATGCCCCTTACAACCAGAGAAACACTTACAGTCACCAGACTATCCTGACCAACAAGCCCTCCTCCTCACCTTCTTCCTCCAGCTGGAATAACCAGCAGAATGCTGGCTGGACCAACCCTTCCAACCCATGGGGGACCTTGCAGCCTGGAAGAGACCCCCGCAGGGCTGTGGGAGTGGGGGTAGGGGTGGGAGTTGGTGTTCCCTCACCACTCAATCCCATCTCCCCATTGAAAAAACCTTTCTCCAGCAATGTCATCGCTCCTCCAAAATTCCCTCGAGCATCTCCGCTGACACCCAAACCCTGGGTGGAGGACAACGCGTTCAGGACGGACAATGGCAATTCACTACTGCCTTTACAGGTAATTAACATCCAAATGCATCTTTAAACATTTTTATACGTACATGTATGTATGTTCTTTTGCCTTAAGCTGTACAGATTTATCCTAGTAACCCTTTGTGTTGCAAAATAAATTTTCGCCAACACCCTACCTGGAAGACCATTAGGATATTGATGTCCAACCTTGGCAACCTAGATATACCCTACGGCATCCTATGCGGATATACCGTATGTGGCTCAGCCACCTAACATATCTCAGGATATGTAGACCAAGGCTAGACACCACATCTAAAATGGGACAATAAGGTTGTGAATTCAATACATATTGAGCTGCATGTTTCTTTGTCCATTGAGCTCAATATTGCATTTGGGCAATCATCATGTCCTGTGTAACCCCAACCCTGCAATACTGCTTGTAGAGACGTATACAGCTAATTTCTGCCAAATGATTTGCATGTTTTAAATGTCACAATATAAAGAGTGCGCATACAACAGAAAGCCAGGCTACCTGTAATATTTTTAGAATAAATTCTATTCCTATGTTGCCCGTTGCGCTGACACAAGGATAGATTATTAAATCACCGTTCACAATGAGGGGTGGAGATATACATATATCTAGGTCTTTCTGCATTATGCGTTGATTAACTATAACCAAGCTTGGGTATATGTGTATATAGAAATGCATTATTGGAGAATTAGTGTGTGTTTTGTTTGTTTTTTTTGTGGGGGGGCAGTATCTTTTATTTATTTTATCTTAGAAACAGCCATTTGATGAACTAAACCACTTACAGAATTACCCTGACTATAAATGATCTTCTCTCTTTTTTATTTTCCTTCCTTTTTTATTTTCAAGCAACCTTTATTTAACCCTTTTAATTTATTCCTAAATGTGTAATATTGGTTTTTTTTTCTCTCTTCAATATATATATTTCTTGCTCTGCGTCGTCCGTTGGATTTATTTCCATTCCTCTATCATTTCTGTTTTAATCTAATGCAATATATTTCACAAATAGTAATGTATTACAATGTGCCGTTGAGTCCTTTTGTGCTGCCCTTGTAGGTGATCAAAGTGTAGGAGGGGTGGAAAAAGTGGGCTCTTTGACAGTTTCCAGCATAGATGTCAAATTCTATGCATCATTTACACAAAGGCAAACGTATTGTCAGGTAACAGCTGTTGGAGATATACAGGCCTTTAAATGGAAATTAAGTGGTACTCAACATTACAAGTCTGTTACCTTGACAATCTGATTCTAGTACCCTGGTCGGCCTAGTGAATCTCTAAATCATGTAGTGGTTTCCAATACGTCTGCATTTTTTTTTAACTTTTTTATTTTTTTTTTGAGTGGTCTTTCTGAACGTGTTTTGGATGTTTTACATTTTGTTAGGATCGGTTAGCTGCTTGGGTGCTATACTATGATCAATTGGTTTGACTCGATGATGAGTTATGGCTGTTTTTAATTTTTGCACAAAAGAGCAAGTTACATTTGTTTTTTTTGTTTTCTTGTTTTCTATTTTTATTGCATTTTGTTTGTAGTTGTGCCCTTCTCCTTTTTAATACACCAGCTATATGCCATCTTCCTTTTTACAAGAGAATACATTAGCTATATAATATCCATCAGTACAGCTCTTTTGAACCTCTGCAGTGTTGGCTATTACAAGTTAGCCATTCCTGTTTTAAAGGAGGTGTAGGATTAAATAAATACTTGGTTGATAAAAGGGCAGTAGTTAAGGATCCAGTCACCCTTTAATTTTCTGGACGATCTAATGACAGGTATTTACCTGCATCTTAATTTATTATGACCATATGTGCGTGGCACATGGGGATAACCAAATGGGAGGGGGGCGTACAGCAAGTAACTGATTTCCTGCTATAGGTAGACTATTTTAAACTGCTAAGAGTCTTGCATATCTGAATGTAACATTTTACAATTGGATAGAACAGTATTTACTACTCTGTTGGTTGTGATGAGACGACTAAATTTCAAAATATTCGACTGTCGATTCACAGAGGAAGATTGATAATGAAATCTATGGGCAATAGAGCCAAATTGTACAAATTGTATTTCCTATTTTGGAGCTTGGCTTAATCCCTTTCATTTCACAGACTAGGGGATAAACCCTTCTGCCTCCATCGCTTCGGCTTTAATTCTGCAAGTCAGCTGCTTGGTGAATAAGCCCCATATATGTATTTCAATTCTTTCCTGCAGTGTCTCATTTAAAAATATATCATTATTTTTATTTGCCCTCCTAAATATATTCTCAGCTGTTTGTGTTCTCCCAAAACAGAATTGTAAATACCATAAATCACCCAGTTTGTGCATCACCTTGCCTACAAGTATAAATAGTGCTCGCATTGTACCAGAAGCTGAATGCTGACAACACGGGAGTGTCGGATTGCAAGCTTATGTGGAAACTTTAAAAAAAAAAAAAAAATAATAAAAAAAAAAATTATATATAAAATCTCTCTTTCCAGAGTAAATCCTCCACGTCCCAAAACATTAAATCCATCAGACTATGTACAGCCCCTATGTCAAAGCAAAAAAATTGTTTTTTACTATTAATAATAATTTTTATTTGATCTAGAGCAGATATATGAAATGCATTGTGGGTATATACATCAAACACACTCACTGTAATGGTTTAGTTCTGACTCTGCCTTTTTTGTTTTAATTGTGTTTTTTATTCAAAATAATTTTGATATAGATATTTCACAGTGCTCTTACAACAGTTTAATCAGGTACACTTTTTAATTAATTTAGCACTATTTAATTTGTCTCCCACATTGGAATTAGTGTAGGACCCACCAATATTGGTTGTGGGCTTTGCTCGATATGGCCATATGGTGGATCTGAATCCCCATATTTGTTTTCAGAGATGGGTGATTTAGAAGTAGCCTTTTCAAATTTTGAACTGTATTTTTGTGTGTGAACTGTTCCTTAATCTGTATTAAAGGACCACTATGGTGCCAGGAAAACGAGTATTTCCTGGCACTATAGTGCCCTGAGGGTGCCCACACCCTCAGGGTCCCCCTCCCGCCAGGCTGTAGGGGGAGGAAGGGGTTAAACTTACCTCTTTCTCCAGCGCTGGGCGGGGAGCTCTCCTCCTCTTCGGCTGAATGCGCATGCGCGGCAAGAGCTGCGCGCGCATTCAGCCAGTCTCATAGGAAAGCACTTACAATCCTTTCCTATGGACGCTGGCATCTTCTCACTGTGATTTTCACAGTGAGAAGCACGCAAGCGCCTCTAGCGGCTGTCAATGAGACAGCCACTAGAGGCTGGATTAACCCTAATATAAACATAGCAGTTTCTCTGAAACTGCTATGTTTATAGGAAAAAGGGTTAACCCTAGCTGGACCTGGCACCCAGACCACTTAATTAAGCTGAAGTGGTCTGGGTGCCTATAGTGGTCCTGTAAGCAGAATAAATGTTGGCAGAGTCACAAAGGGTTAGTCTGTAAACTGGGAATTTGTGGACAATTGCAAAATATTAGGCCAAATGGCTACATGCTTGTTACCATGTCATTTTAGACTGTAAGCTTCTATGACTATATCCTTTATAACTCGAGTTAATTATGTGTGAAATGCTAGGAATTTATAAGTTAAGTTGTTGTTAATATTACCTGTTCCATTTGAAAAATCTAATAGATGACTCCGTTAACCAGTGTGATCATAAATAATCCAACTCTTTAGGGTTTTTTAGTGATTTTTTTTTTTTTTTTTAACCGTAGAGTAATTTCCATGCAAAATTGCCAAAACAAAAGTGTGACGACAACTAGATTTTCCAAAGCCTCCATCTTGCCATACAGTTTTGCAATTTGTCTTTCACTTAATTAGAATTCCATATTTAGTAAACAAAGCCTCCTCTATTCCCCCGCCCCCTTGTTCACATAGAAACAATGTTGTTTTGTAGAAGAATGCCCATTTATAGCTTGGAGCTAATGCTAGTAAATGTATTTTATTTAGGGGGGGAGGTCCTTTCTTGGCGTCTTTCTTATTGGTAGACCTGAGAAAGCTTATTATTGTGATGTCTTTTTATTTATTTAAAATATATTTTTTTATATTTTTTCCTTCTTTATGGCTGACTTGTTGATGAACATTTGCCATGTTTTTGAAATCCATACAACCCTTATTAGAGATCCCATCTTGACATGCTGATATAATGTAAACATTGCTTTGGTTTAATTTGGGGTATTGGTTAAAAGTAATGAATCAGATGGCTAACCTGGAATGCAGCACAACACCAGCCTTTCCATTTCAACTACACATTTGTAATCTAGTATTGTATCTTCTGTTTTCAAAGCACACTTTTAACATTTAAAAAAAGGTAAGATCTGGCCACAATTGGGGTGGATTATCTACTAAATACTAATCTGTAAACTGAAAGAGCAGATGAATGTTTAGTGATCTATTTCTCAGTAAAATGTTAAATTGTAGCAAATTAAAAACCGATTCAATGGTAAAAAGCATTGTCACTTCTTTGGGAGCAGAAAATGTGAACTCTGCAGCTCTGTCTCCAAAAACTCTTACGGGGGTTATCTAAACAGTGAATTGTGCTAATTCACCAGGTTCTTCCCAGAGACCAAATACCTGAGCTGAAAACAGCTGAATTTAAGATGTAATTTCCTCCCTCTCCCATTTTTTTTTTTTTTTTTGCTATTTTGACTTAAAATGTTCTGTTTACACTGGCGTAATTGCACAAACCAAGTGAATGTTCTGTGGCATGACAAATATTACTGCATTTATAATAAGGTTTTCCAAAGAAGGATGCAGAAAAATAGGAAGGGCAATATGTACTGGCACCTTACAATATGAGCACAAACTCTGGATTATTTCCAGTGACTTTACAGTAAAATAATGAATTTGTCAATAAATGACTGACTGCACTGGTGCAGTTCTTTATATGTAAACGGAGGTATTTTCTTACTTGTGTTTCATAGACCTTCAAATAACCTCTGTCTTCATGACTTCTATTTTGAGGTGCTGGTTACCACTTCCCAGAGAGAATGAACTATTCTTATAGCTCTCTTGCCTCTGATTTATTGAACAAACTGGTTGTCCGAGGGTAAGAGGTCTCTGGTTTGCACATACCTGTAAAGGTGGAAGGGACCGTGTCATGTTGGTCTTTCTATAGTGTTTCCTCTTCACAAGGAGTCACGTTGAGTACTATAGATGGATGTTAAAAAAAAAAAAAAATGTTTTACTGTCCTCTTTAAATCTGTTTGGTGCATCTTTTTATTTTGTATAAAGTACTAAAATTAACATAAAGCTATTTTATACAAAAGTTTTTATGTATTTGTAATGTAATATATATTTTTTTTAATTTTGTTTCATACTTGTGTGTGAATAAAATATATTTATTATTATTATTATTATTATTATTTCTTTTTTTAACAACCCAGACCACACTTATTATTATTATTATTATTATTATTATTATTATTATTATTTTTTTTTCAGTATTCAGAGTTAACTGGTGCTATTAGTAAAACCAATATCACACAAACGGCAGTGTGAAAGTTCACTCTGTTTTCCTGTCTGGATCATGCCACCCTCTCCTCTGCCAGAATCTTAACTTAAAGGTTTAGTAAACAGGAAAGGTTGCCACTGCACTTTACAGTGGTTATAAATATATCTCTGTAAACAGCTGATCGATGTGCGCTCTTCCTCCAAAACCTAGTGCTGATCTACATTCTCCCCCCCCCCAACCTTACACATCTAAATGAAAAATACAGAGAAAGCGGATGAATGTTGAGGTTATTGATGTGGCACATTTTCCCACCATGGCAAAGCTAGAGAGTGCATCTTGTTTTATTTATTTATTTTAAGTGTACTATTACTCGACGAGAATGTCTGTCTGTTTACATGATAATGGGCTTCAAAAGGAACTGCTACCTTGAGGGGAAAGGCAATTTTCTAATGGGCGGATAAAAACATTATTTGAACAACTTGCATCAAAAGAAAAGCTGTTGGCAGAGTCTTGTGCGATTCAAATTCCAAAATATAGAATAATTCCCTGTGCATTGTCCCTCTCTGTGAAAAGAATCATGGAGAAAACATTGAGTGTCCCATTCCGGTAGAGCATCACCAGATCGTGATGGCATAGAACTGTAACCGAGCCGAGCATAAGCACCTCACACCAGTATACGCTTGACTAGATGTAGTAGAGTGAGGGGCGTGGGGAAGGGGTTGAAAACTGTCACCAGTTTAAAGGCAATGAGAAATATTTATTATGCCTGTTGGTGTTTAGATTACTGATACCACCAGTTTTCTTACCTTTATTCCAGTTTCAAGCCAGCCAAGATGTTCTAGTAGCAATAATGTTCTCAATAATGATTACCATTATCGATTTACAGTGCTTCACTTGAAGTATTATGGACAAAGTGTGTTGCAGTCAAATGTTTCTCATAAAAATAAACAAATACAACGCTGCTCATAGATGCGTTTTTTCCTAATAATACTGTGAATAATGACATAAACACAAAGACCTTCAATTTTCAGTTTCCTCTAGTGGCTGTCAGTCTTCTAGAAGCATGGTTTTGGACAAATAAAAACACTATTTGTCAGACTTGGTAAAGCGCGTGTGTGTTTATATTTTTTTATTTATCTTTACATTTTTCCAAAAAAAGACAAGATGTGTACCCCAAAAACCACTTCATTAAGATGAATTGGCTTTGGTGATTAGTGTTCCATTCATGTTAACTTATTATTATTTATAAAGTGCCAACTTGTTCTGCAGCGTTTTACAATATAATGAAAGGTGAACATTTTAACAATAAATGAGACCATTACAAAATGGTAGATGAGAACCCTGCTCGGATGAGCTACCAGTCTGGTCATATTTACCAGCAGAGTCGAGTCGCTATTTAAGATGTAACTAAAACAAAATGTTTGCATTTATCAGAGCCTAAAGCAAGGCATACTCGACAGGGTTGCTAATATCCAAGTACATCTCAAGGTGGTTCTGTTGGAGGGACAAATTGTTCGCATTATTTACAAGAGCTGCAGCGAGCGTTCTTTCATTTGACCTTTTACAGGAGGCTTTTATTGTTCTTTTTGGATTTTTAGTTCCCCTCCCCTTTATTTTGCACAAAAATGTAAGCTTATTATTTTTTTGTGTGGGGCTCTTCCTTTTATTTTAATTAAGAAAAGAATAGTAGTGACACTGACGCTGTAGCTCAGTTGTGGCTTATTTATCTTGGCAATAATTGTGAAGTTCTATTTGTCCATAAAGTACAAAGTGTGTGTGTGTGTATATGTGTGTGTGTGTGTGTGTATGTATATATATGTATATATATATATATTTTTATCATCATCCATTATAGTTCTCTTCCAAGCTGTAATGCTGTACACTTTGCATGTAACATTACATACCTATTGTATTGAGCAAAGTGGAAATACGTAACATCAAGCTGGCTTGGCAAAAGGGTAGCTACCCAACGGCTATAGGACTGGCAAAACATCTGTGCGCACCTTGGCTAAAGGTTAGCTGAGAATTATGGGAAATGGTGTTTATAGATCTGCTTCCAAAGTGAGCCATCGCTGAAAGGAACACTATATAGTCACCTAGACCACTTCATCTCAATTCAGCGGTCTTTTAGTGTTATCCCTGCAATGTAAAACATATTTATTTTTAACTACAATATGTGCATTGCAGGTTTAAAGGGATACTGTAGTGCAAGGAATACAAAGCTGTATTCCTGGCTCTACCGATTTCCCCCTGCCTCCCCCCTCCCTTGCGTAAGGTCGTCCAGCGTCAGATAACTGACCAAAAGTCTGTTACGATTCTGGAAGCCCCCTAGTGGCTGTCTGGTAGAAAGCCACTGAGGGCAGACTTAGTGCTGCAATGTAAACACAATGCTTTGCATTGCAGCACTAGGTACAAAAAGGACACAGCACCCAGACCACCTCAATGAGCTGAAGTGGTCTGGGTGCCTACAGTGTCCCGTTACGTTCACCTCTAAGGCGGTCTTCCTGACAACCACTTGAAGCGCTTCTTGCTTCAAAAACGAATCCGTAAACCATGATGATATGCCTTACACCTTCATAGGTATGTGCGTGGTGTTGGCTGCACATGCCGAGTTCAAATTCATTTTTACTTTATGAAGCAATGAATAAGAGGATATCGATCGTGGGGGATGTCCGCATCCAAGCTGACATCCGCAAAGGAGGAGCTGGAGGCTGCAGAAGAGCAGTCCCTGGACAGACAGCAAGAAGAGTAATTATTTCATTTCCTTTTTTAGCTGCAAAGAGAGTGGAAAGAAGGGAATTTGCACTCCCGAAATAACGGTTATGTTTGAGACTATAGGCTCCCTTGAAGTAGTGTTTCTGTTTCGTGGATTGAATGTTTTTGGACCATAAAATAAGGTGCGAGTATTGGATGTTGTGGTCGTATTCTTTTCTTTCTTTTCTATTTTATCTTTCCTGCTGTGTCTGAATAGAGAACTCTATTGTGTCTGAATAGAGAACTTTTTTTTTTAATCTCATTTAGCTACTGTAATATTACAAACCTAAAATGTTTAGTCTAGCTGGGTATGCCAGTGAAACCAGCAAGTAGGTCATACATACCCAAGCTTGAATATTTGATGCAAAATCATGTTTCTGTAAAACTTGGCAAGAGGTTTATAAATAAATGAGGTTAGAAGATCGATCTTCTGGCAAATCATTGCATTTGTAAGCGTAAGTGCCAAAATGAAAGAAAAATAGCCTTTCAAATCCGTAGCATCCTGCGCTTTGTCATGTTTACCAACGAGGGAGGCTGTTTGTGTTAATTTTGTGGCATGTTGAATGTAGGGACGTGGGCATATGGTTACTGTAGCATTAACAGAATAGATGGATTATCTGTTCTGCTGACTACTAGAGGCGATATTCAGCATTTTACCGATAATCGGTGTCAACCTTGTAACTTACCGATAAATTCCTCACCTTTTCCAGTCACCACATGCTGTCTTCTGTGTCTGGAAACTCTAGCCGCTAGTCGATGACCTCATGTCACTCCTCCCTGTGAGTCCCTGCATGCTGAAGGCAGGGAGGTGAGACAGTAAATGATCTACTGTAATATACCGGGTTGGCATACAGAGCAATCACACTCCTATAAGTAGCAGCACTGTACCCAGCACTTAGGAATATGTTGGCGCTTTATAAATGTCTGTATAAATAACTACATGCTGGGATCTCAAAGAACATAGCATGTACTGGCTGCCTGCGAGTGACAGGAACATGGTCGTCAGCATGTTCAGTAAATGACAGTGCTATAGATTGTCTCAGGCAACAGCTGTCATTTAATTTCAATGTGTAGCTTACAAACTAGCCTGTGTGTGTTGTATCTATCTATCATGTCTATGTAAAATATTATGGGGAAAAATACTTCCTTTATGTGTTAATTTTTCCTCTGCCGTGTAGGACCTCTGTTTGGAGAATTTTTTTATTTTTTATTTTTGTTTTGTGCCTCACTCTGAAGACATTATTTGGTGTGAGTCGAAAAATAACAGACGCAGTGGTCATGGATGGGACTATCTGTCCATCTGAGGACCTACATGAAAGCGGAAACAAAGATGATGAGAGAGTAAAGTAATTTATATGAACATGATTTGTGGAAAAAAAAAAAAATCACTAAAGTAAGCATTATAATGAGGCAAACTTTATTTTAGGAGACAGTAGTCCTTTAACCCCTTAAGGACCAAACTTCTGGAATAAAAGGGAATCATGACATGTTACACATGTCATGTGTCCTTAAGGGGTTAAGTGAACTGAGCCATTCAAGCCATCCGGCCACAGTTAGCTGGCTGATCCATTCATTAAGTTCACAGCAGAAGCTTTACAAATAGGGTGTTTTTAAAGTTTCTGGATTACCTGAAAAAGCTTAGTGTATTTTTGCATGTTTCTATAAAGAGACCAACTCCAGCGTGTGCTATCCCACCATGTCACTGGTATCGTGGTGCATAGTATGTCCATGGGTTGAATAGCTGAAAAATGAGACCACATATTAACTACTATAGGGGGCAAACTGAGTGCAGTTATTGGGGCTTGTTGTGGTACAAAAATAAATTTACAATCTTTTTTAAATGTAATTTAAAAAAAAAAATTAAGCCTATTATGAAAATTGCATCCCTTTTTAGAATACTTGCCGCAGTTCTCTAATAGTGCATGAATCACAGAAATATTTGGCAGTGTAGCATGTACTAAACTATTCATTGCAAAACCCCAGTTTTCTTTTGTTTATGCTCCTGATGCCAACTTTTAATGAAGAATAGAAGCGAATACTTTTGTATTTGTTCATGAATGTCATTATGTGGTGGTCAAAATATTTTAAGTGGATCAGTGGGATTGTGTGGTGTGAAAACTGATCAATTTTTTTATTTTTTTGTCAGTCCTGTCTGTTTCCTAGAAGTGCGGGTTGTGTATTATGTGATTTATTTTCTAAACCTGACGTGTATTTGTACATGGTGGTCATAGGTGACTGACTGAACTGAGGGGTGCTCTCTCGGAAAATATATGTAGATTCCACTGAATGTTGGCAACCTCTATACTTCCAAAGACATTAGTTTCTTCGAATTGGAGTGAGAAGGAAGTGGGTGTCTAACATTCAGTTTATCTTAGAGTTGTTGAAGTAAGGACACTTGATCAGTCTGATATCAGTCATTGTTTGGGAAGCCAGATAAAATCCCTGATGGAGGTCCGGTTGAGCGGTATTTTTTTTTTTTGTCTTGTATATCCATGTGCAGCCCATATGTAAGAGGTTTAGTTTTTTAATACAATGGATATAACCTATCCAAAAACATGATTCCTCCAGGTCTTTCTTGAGTATTTTAAACATGGGGGAGCGTGGGATTAACATCATATAAACATGCAGTGTCTTTAGAAAGATGGGGGGGGTATCTGTCCTCACTTGTTAAGACTAAGAAATAATACATTCTAGAACATGTATCGTGTATTGGAATAGAAAGTATGAACTTGGGTGCTGAATGCTCCAAGCATCCAGAAGCTCACATTGATCAAAACATGGATCCTGCTCACTTAGGTTATTTGAATTGAATCTGCATTATGTTTGTTTTAAGCTGTGAGGTTTGTGAGCAAGTTCTTATATATAAAACACAAAACCGTTTCTTATAATTTTATTTTTATTTTTTGGGGGGTTATTTTTGGAGGGGGGGGGGGGTTGTTTTTAAATTGTGAATGAGTATGGTTTCAAAATAAAGCAATACTTCCTATAAAAACTACAGAATATGTGGCAGCAATGGTAAATTATTGCTTGACGAAATGTCTTTAATCCCTGTGTCATGCCAAAGCATGAGTTGGTATTTGATGTATTATGAGTTGTTTTTGTACATGTTGGGATAACATTTAGCTTTGATCGAACACCAGGCCTAAGCCACAAAACAACTAGATAACCATCACCAGAGCTTGACATAGGGCATCATAAAAGGTATTGGTGCATGCGTTCTGACTTTGGGTTGTTCAAAGGACAACCTCATTTAAAGGATCACTATAGGCACCCAGACGACTTCAGCTCAATGAAGTGGTCTGGATGCCAGGTCCCTCTAGTTTTATCCCTGCTGCTGAAAACATAGCAGTTTCAGAGAAACTGTTTCACGGAGGGTTAATCCAGCCTCTAGTGGCTGTCTTACTGACAGCCGCTAGAGTCGCTTCCACGATTCTCACTGTGAAAATCTGTGAGAAGACGTTGGACGTCCATAGGAAAGCATTGAGGGAGGGGGGGGGCTAATGGCACTATAGTGCTCCTTTAAAAAATAAATAAATATGGAGTGGGCAATAAACTGCCAGGCCAAACCCCTCTGATACACCCAGGGGTCTGGCCACTTAGAAACAATTAGTTTGAGGTATAAAATGATAATGTGGGATTATCCAGATTGAGATTTCTTTTTTCAACAACCACTTGGAGACCTGTAACATCTGAATCTCCCACAAGAATTCTATATAAGGGGTAAATGTATGTTAGGATTTCTTGTGTTTTCTCAGATTTTATTTTATGGACTGTTTTGCAATTTATGTTTCTGCATGTCATGTATTTCTGTATTTTTCTACACCGCACTGTGAATCCTTTTTGTCAGATTAAATGTTTACTTAATTAGCTTGTGTCTTTGTTCTCTATGAGCTCACTCTTCTGAGGAAACCCAAAAGGGTTCATTATATATCTGATCGGTAAAGTAAGGTTGTGATACTATAATTGTACTATGTGTGGGGTAACCTAGGATGCCCAGATATAAAGTCTTGGTAGTGGCAGTAAAGTGTGTTAGTGTAGAAGGGATTGCATTTAGTGGTTGCTGGGACTAGCAATAGGTTACCAGGGGTCTGGTGTCGGTAACCCTTTTATTTCCACACTCTCCCCACTGTCTCGGTTGGGCCAATAGTCCATGTTCGTGACACCCTGTAAGGAGCAAGGTGCGAGTTTGTGTCCCCAGTTATCTGAAGCTGCTGCATCAAACTCTAGGTAGTGAGTAATGCCGTGAGATTTGAATTTGACGTACTTTATTTATTTATTTATTTATTTATTACCCATCAGTAAAAACATAACTTGGCATGTAATTAAACCTCACATGTTAATTATGTTATGCTGATCGGTACTGTGGGAGATTTAAAATGTCAACTTTTCAGTAAGTCTAATCTAAATTAGACTGGCGTGGTTAAACGTTAAGGATAATGAATTCAACACTAATGTTCTCGCCTTACGACCATCCGCTGTAATGAATACAAGGAACGTACAAACTCTGCTTCTATTATTTGCTTTGTTTCTTTCCTCCCACTTGTGCTCTAACACAGTATTTCTTCCCTTTTTTTTTTTTCTTTCTTTCTTTTTTTTTCCTCAGTGGGGATTATTGAGAAATAATAGCCTTTATTACATCTTAGTCAAGCTTAGAAATAGGCATGTACAATGCAAAATCTCTTGCTTTAAAAAAAATTTGGTGTGTGTATTATTTTTTGTTTTTGTCCAAATTCTGTGAGACCGCTGACATTTTAAATTGGAGTACTGCAAACTGTCCCTTTCAGCCAGTATTTCACTAAAGCTCCCATATCTTTCTCTGTGCACAGAATTCTGGGAACGGCATTTCAACATCAAGACAGGTGTTGACTGTTGCTACCTAGATATAATGTATATGCGGTGACTGTCATTGAACAGGACAAATGCAAATTATATATTGGAAGGATGTGACCTGTATTACCCAAGGTACCCATCTATAATTTCAGTACATTTTTCCCTAGGGCAAAAAAAAAAAAAAAGACCAACCTCTGTATTTGTCAAATATATAATGGTGTAGCAAAAATAAGTAGCTATCTATTTTCCCTTAATGAGTTACAATGTAAGGAGATTGCCATATTCCATTGTGTGACTTCAGCATTTTGTACACCTGTGCAAACCATGCAAGTCCAAACTACCTTGAATGAGCTTCTATGTTAGTTCTAGAGCACTACAAGTGTATGCACCAGGAATAGCTGATAAACCTCAGCCACTCCTTGGTCTTTATGGACCTACATACACTGCATGTAAAATTTTAAGTTTTAATGCGGTTTAAAGGTGAGAAAGTCCAGGATTGACATGTTAAAGTGTTTTATGCATTATGTAATATGGCGAGGGATGAACCAGAACTCTCCATGGCTAGAGCATCCATTGTCTTAAAATGAGTGCAGAAGGCTCCTTGCAAGATTCCAGCTCCAGGATTGTCTTTATTTTAAATGTATCTGCTCTTGTCTTTAACTGGGCACCACCTCTCGCGCTCTGCTTCTTGCTGAGACTGCTGTTATGATACATGACCTCTAGTTGTTCTCTATGCAGATTTTGCCAACTCAAATGGCTAATTTTAGCAGTCTGTTCTGAAACCATTTAGTGAAAATTTAGAAATCCATCATTTCCCATACAGCCTGGGGCTGTTGGCCATGTGGCAGTGGGCATAATTTATGGATTTTAACTCGTGACATTTTGTAAGCGGAAAAATATCTGGAATTTCATAGATTTAAAATACAGAAAGCTTAAAGTATTTACAATTCTATTCAGAATTAATACATTTTATGGCGCAAGAACATTGTTGACAAGTTTTATATTTCATGACTGACACACAGCAGATCAGAATAAAATCGTAGCTTATTCCCACAGTGGTTACACGTGTGCAAACTAAATTTATACAAGCCGAAATATTGCCTTTTGTCTTATGTACAGACTGATCTCTTGCATAAGGTCGAGCTTCCAACAGCCGTAAATCTCAGCGGCTGATGGGAACAGCCGTCTTCATGCCCAATGACTGTGAAGGCACACTGGTAGATCTGAAGGTGTAAATGACACTCACAGCTCACAAGGTTTGCATCATATGGGAGTAGGGCGCATATGTCCTCTGTTTGTTTATTTCAAAACGCCATGTTGGGTGAGGACGGCGATAAATTCAGGAATAGGTGAATTCTGGACCATTGTTAAATAGTAAAAAGATACTCCAATCCTTATGTCTTCTTCCCAATACCCTGGGGGGGGCTGTCTTTTGGAGTTACCTTGAAGTTTGTGCCCGACATCCACTTCAGGAAGACGTGTGTGTGTGTGTGTGTGCTGTCCCTTTTGAGTAAAATATATGTAATTGTAAATACCTTGACTCATATGTAGAAAAGAACAGTTTGATTAATATTAAACCATATGCACAACCTGACTTCTCACCAGAGCAAGTTTGGGAGATGGACAACATAGTTGGTGAATCATTCAACTTTTACTGGCTATTGTACCATTGAGTTTTATTGACCATAAATGCAAATGTTGTTCTTATTGAATTCCTACATTTACCCTAGTCTGTGCCATTTCGGAGTCTCTTGGATCTTTCATTTGGTCACCTCATCCTGATTGATAGGCACAGTGGAAGCGATGTGACAATACTTAGTATGTCATCTGGGAGTATCTTGGGACGGAGAAGCGGTCTCTGCTGCTAGTAACTGCAGAGACCGCTAAGTGTCAGGGATAAATGCATTACAGAGTTTATTCTTCATAACCCTCCTCCCGCAGAGGTGATCATAAGAGGATAGAGAGTAAAATTAAGTGAACGTTCGTATGTGTTTGATTACATTATAAATGTATGCCTATGTGATATTTTGGTAGTTGTGTAATGTGAGGGCTTGGATAGTTTATATGTATTTAATATGGTCCGAGTTTAACAAATTTGGACCTTGATATTACTACTGTTGCATAAGCTTTAGTATTTTTGGATATCCCTTTATTTTTATTTTTGTTATGATTTTTCCAACTATTAAAATACAAAACTTAAATATTTTTCATGTTAAAGGGACACTATAGTCACCAGAAGAACTACAGCTTAATGTAGTTGTTCTGGTGAGTATAATCCCCTTCAGGCTTTTTTCATGTACTCTAGGGACACTTCCAAGTGGCCACTCCTTGGATGGCCATTGGAGGTGCTTCCTGGCTCAGTGCTGCCGAAAAAGCAGCCCTGACTTTAAGCATCCCCATGCTCTGCACGGAGACGCTGAATTTTTACTCCCAGAAATGCATTGATTCAATGCATGTCTATGAGGAGGTCCCTATGGGAAAGCATTGAATTGGCTAAAAAGCAGCCATTTTGATTATACAAATGGAGCGGCGCCTGTGCCGGTAGACCCATGTGGCGCTGTAAATAAGGTACGTTTTAAACTTTTATGGGGAGGGGGGCCAAGCCATCTAAATGGTGGGTTAAACACTATAGGGTCAGGAATTCATGTTTGTGTTCCTGACCCTATAGTGTTCTTTTAAGTTATTCTAAAAGTTAATCCAAAAATATTAAATCGAGGTGTGAGCTGGCTTAAGGTTTTGAATAATGGCTAATCATTTGTTTGATTGAAATGCTTGTGTGGCTCCTAACTATTGGCCCTGGCTTCTAAATTTGAGGGAAATTTTTACATGACAAACTCATTTATCTGTGCCATCACTTTTGTTTACTGTGGCTAATTTCTATAACTTAGACATGGCATGGCCTTTAATATCTTGTTTATTTCTGCAGTATCTGATTGGTTTGTCCTGTTGTAAGATCTAAAGCCTAGGGATTGCTCCTTGAAATGGCTTTGCCTTCGATTCTGCAGGTAGATAATAGTTTATTGACCTGTGCTATCTTCAGAGGTTGAAGATTGAATATGTGACTCGACTCCATAAACACTGATTTAGCTCTGAAGCTGGCTGGGGAGATGTTGAAGCTATTCTGATCGCATCCAATAGGACAAAATGTTCTTTGATATTGATTGCCATTCTGAAGAAGGCGTTGGGGTGACCTCTACGTGTTTTGTGATAAAAGCATCAAATCTATAGATTGAGTAATAGGTTTTGCAGTCTCTTGTTAAATTCCGTCAAGATTTAGATGCATATCTACAGAAATCTCATTTAAAGGGAAATTCTACCCTGTAAGCATGGTACGTGCATAAAAATATAGAGCTTTGTTTATCCATGTCTAACTTGTATTTATTTATACCCTTATTGGTATAAAATGGATCTTGATACTAGTTATTTTTTTATTTATGTAGAATATAAAGATTATTTTATTTTTGGGACATGTGACTAACATACTTTAATCGCATCATTTTAATACAGAAACGGTTGTTTGTGTGTTGTAGTGTTGTTATACTCAGTAAATCGTAGTTTATATCTCTAAGCCAAAGTCATACACCTATAAACTGATATTGGGATATTAACTTAACATGAAATAGATTGTAATCAAAACAAAAGCCCCCATTTAAGTTCTCGTATTTGCTCTTAATCCCCAGGCTGTTTGTCATGAAGTCCGATTTATAACCAGAAAAACGCTCTTCCAATCACCACGTTCCCATACTTTTCTGTAGCACTGACCCTAAAATCACAGCAGAGATTTCTGGGACTTTTTTTGCAGAAATAAACCAAATCTCAAAAATCCCTGGTCTTTATTATTTTATGTTTTTAAGATTCATGTAACGTAATGCACAGCACTTGTTTGGTAGAGTACCAACAAAAGCAAACATGTACTTCCTTGTTTCTTGCAGTAAAGTAAAGGTTTAAGTTGACCTCATGTTCTTTAACTGTTAAGCAATACTGTTAATTAACCAGTGGCCCATCACCGCATTATACGGATTACAAACAATCTGGTGGTATGGAGTCCTTAATGCTGTGCCAACTGCACCCTTTGTAAAGGTCAGGCAGACTTGAAATCTTCTAAAGTAACATTGTAAGGAAACCAGGGATTTTAAATGTTAACCCCCTTGGCATCACGGGGAGAGGGGGTCATTCATTTGGTCGGTGTGTTTTGTGTCAATCTGTCTGTCTATAATGTCTCTATCCATTATTAGTGTTTTCCCCCCGCACACCTTTTTGAGCAGATGAAATGAAAGCTTGGCATTGTCGTTACAGTATTAGAGTAGAATGCTGGCATTGGAAACTGGGTGTGTGCTTTATTTCATTCACTTTCTGGGATTGAATTAATTTGTAGCAGCCATCATCAGTAACTGGAAGAGAGAATGTGCGTATCAGCTTTTTTTTTTTTTTTTAACCCCCCCTTCTTCTCAAAGCTCTGTAATACAACAGAAGCAGATTTTTATCAGAAGCCTAATGAACAATACACAGTGGGCATCAAGTCTACGCACCCTCTGTGAAATGTCCGCTATTGCTCATCTGAAGGCTGAAAGACAAATCATGCTGGACGTTTATCGCTTTCACTTAAACACTTTTATTCTTATTAAATAGACAGGTTTTTTTTTGTGTGTGTGTGCAAAAACTACAAATCCTATTGTGAAGGATATGCATGCACATTCATGGGATTTTAACGTCCACGTTCCGGTTATAGAGGTGCTTTGCCTTTATCTGATCTAAAATCTGCTGTCATCAAATGTTGGCAGAAATGATTCTGAATTGCCCAAAATACAATCTGATGCTGCTCTTGAAATTGTCACTTGCCAGGTCTTTTAATATTGTTTATGTATCTTATACTAGACAACTATTTGTCAAGGTATGTAGGAATCCACACCTCCTTTGTCCTGCAACTGGGTGCCTCCATCTTGGCTCCCTGTCAGTCATTGTTCTAAGCTCTGTCCTTTGCTTTCCTCCCTATATTGACTGCAGGGTGCACACTGGGAAAGAGAAATTAAATTTTTTTTTTTTTTTCTCTTTCTCCTCTGGATTTGTCATGTGGAGGGGTTATTCAGTGCTACTTTCAAGTAGCAGTCGAAGTATCAAAATCATTTTAATCTTAAAGTGACACACTGGACCCAAACACACTTTTTAGCTTTCTGAAATGCTTTGTGTGAAGCGTGAAGAATTGGCACTTTTATAAACTAATCTTGTTACACTTCCTGTCTTTTAAGCAGTCAACTGGTCTTGTTACTTCCTGCTTACTTGGCTCAGTGGGGCTAAATTAAAGAGGCAGGTAATTGCTGAGACATCCCACCTTGCAAAAATTTCTCAATGAGCTTCATTGTCAAGTTAGGAGAGAATTTGTAAAATGCAGCAGGCGAGATCTGATGCTTTTGCAAGCTACTCTTGGATACACCCCCAATGAGAAATATCATTAAATGCATGCATGCTTTTATTTTTTTGGCCTGTCCTTTTAAGTGATTTTGGGGTATAAATATTGCCCACTTTAGGCTTTTCTTAAAAATGGCACTCTTTGCGTTTTGCATTATCCATGTCTACTAGTGCCTGCCAGACCACCATTAGGGGCATCTGGCATTCGATTCCTTATTTAAATCTATTTTTCACCTGATACCAGCATTCAAAGTAGGCTGACACTTTAGTGTGTGTGTTTGTATTGTATTTTGAGCCATTGTAATGCCTTCCTCTAACAGTTATGCGTTTTATTTTGTTTGGGGAGCTAGTAAGGTGTCCTAAAAATTAGTGCAGATACTAAATAGGAAATGACTTGTCATATATGTATGGTTCAAACCAAAATGACTTCATCTGAGAATTTCCTGTCTACAGAATCCATTCTTTGAATTATTTCATGGTAACCTTCTGTTTTTACAAACATTGCACTCTTTATAATATCAAACATTTTAATGATCATCTGTTCCATGGAAGTAAAAAAAAAAAATTCTCATTGGCGGGACAAGTAACAGCTGACATCTCAGCTGCTCCCTCAGTATATATGACGAGTGTCATTATTTGCACCATGCGGTATGGAGACTTCTTCCGTTCTAAGTCTGCCCAGCTATGCACCTTATTAAGTTACTGGATTCGGGGAAATGTTTGTAAAGGGGAGATGCTTGCTGTCGCATCAGACAAATTAGTCAAAGTAATGTCTTTCATTTACCAATGCGCACAGAGTGTCCGGTTTCAGGATTTTCTATTTTTAAAGTTAGCTGAACCAATATTTAAATTTAACCACAGAGTAAGATACTCCGCTCGCCAATGTCGCCATCAATCTAAATGGCACTGGCCGAGTAATTCATTCTGTTATCCATTTGAAGGCCTTGATGTGCAATGGGGTGTGACTGTGATATTTTGTATTGAATTAATAAATGACTGTCGACAGACGTACAAGCCAATAGTGCCAAGCATTTACATTTTGAAACCATATTCATGTGTGATATATAGATAACTTTGTTCTTTGCTCTGGTGTACTGATATACAGGTATATTTACTAAGCTGTCTTATTTACATCATAGAATTTTAGTTTGAAAATCTGCAGGGAAAATTAATATATCGGTAAATGGTTTTTGTTACAAATATTTTTAAAATAACTGGAACCCTTGATATATATATTTGATTTTATTTTGTTTGTGGTGGGGATATATAGATGCAGGGGCTTTGCACCATTAATGCTCTTGTAGGAGCTGTTGGTTGAATCAAATGTCCCATCTTCAATCAGCCTTAGGTTCTACCAGAAATCTTGCGTTACCCCCTTCACCGCACCCCTCCCCCTCTTTATTATTATAGATTGCCTGTTTTAGTTTTAAAGATATATAATTGGCAAATTCCCCTTCTGGGTGAAAGGTGCCTGCCCTAGTTTTAATAGTACTCTAAAAGTCTGTATGTTCTGTATTGCAATTCTTATTAATCGAGCTGTATTTTTTTTTTTTTTGTACTTCTATCTATCTTTTTTCTCTTTCAGGATCGAAATAGACCCTTTGACTCTTTTAACTTGCACTCTTTGGAGAATTCCCTTATGGATATGATAAGGACTGATCATGAACCTCTGAAAGGTAAGCACACATCCTATCTAACAACGGTCCATCTCTACCTATATAATGAGCGGCTGTTTCCCCGCAAACTTTGTGTGTATTAAAAAATACAAATAAAAAGTTGAAAGCTTAAATCTTTCAATCTCTTCTCATTACATTGGAATTCCAAAGCATTAAAATGTTTTGTGCAGAATAAATTTGTTTGACTTGGCTGTGGAATAACAAGGCAAAACAGAACTCTCCACTTTTGTTCTGGTGGAGTGTCCTCCTAGACCTCTTCTGTGATTTGCAGTAGATACATATGGCAGAATAAAGTATTGAATTCATGTGGTTCCTGCTGGCACTGCTGCAGAGGTGACTATTCGACCCGGGGGGATCCCAATTTCCACCATCCAATAGGTACATCACCGTGTCGCATCTTTAATCCCTTAAGGACACATGACATGTGTGACATGTCATGATTCCCTTTTATTCCAGAAGTTTGGTCCTTAAGGGGTTAAAGAAAAATGTCCATTTTAGAATCAAAAATACTAGAAGAAAATTTTTAATAATGTCCTGCTTAAGCAAATCAAACTGTCCATATTTTAGACCGTAATCAATCGGTTCCTCTTTTTTATGCTAATGCCCCTCTTTACTGTGAGCTCCATATTGTTGGTGTGTATAACAGCGCTCCACCGCAATAATACTTCCAGTTATGTGTCTTTAAACTACAAAAAATTGTATTTGGAATTCAGTCTGTATATAAGATAAATTGTTCTTGTTCTAAATTACATTTCAGTTTTATAAACTGTTTTAGGAAATTGCCTAAAATGTCTCAGAACAGTCCTGCCCCTGTTCACACTCCCTCTCACAACCCTAAAATTAAAGTGTCCCTCTTTGTCCATTTGAAATGTTGGGAGGTATGGCAGATCCCGAACTGTAAAATAGAGCGTCGGTTTAGAGTCTTGGCAATTTTGCCTGACCGAAGAGACTGCAAGCAGAGGTGGATTTGTTTAGAAATTGAGACAAGCATTCACTCCTAAATTCAGAGATGTGAATGAGCTGCTCCTGAATATCTTTAGTTACCCAGACCTTTGATCTGACATAGTATTTCCCTCAAATCGCTATATATGGGTGCATGCCTATCCAGTTTAAAACTCTTTTATTGTCCTAATGCAATGTAAAATGACAAGCAAGATATTTACTTTCAGTGATTTGAAAAACGTTCTAGTAACCACTTATAAGACGATATACATGTTTCATGACATTTTTTTTATGAAATCTGAAATAAAAAAAATAAACCAAAAGATAAAGGACCTAAAACAAAACCGAAACTGTTACAAATTACCGTCCAGTCTAACTGTATATGGGATTCATGCCTATCTGATGTGTATCATCTGCCCTTCTCTGATTGCTATATCCTACTTGTCTGTTATTTTGTATTTCAATTTTCTCTCTCTGCACTTTAAGGCTTGTTTCTATAGAATGTGGGACACCAGAGAACTAAAGCGTGATAGGATACCGAAAATGGAAACCATGCTAATGCCATTTAGAAATAGGATTTCTGCAGTTCCTAAAACTAGATTATCCAAGAGGTGAAATAACCCACATTATATTCCAGTCCCAAAAAATCCCAATATGGGCCGTAACTTGTAAACATGAATATTCCTTTAAAATATTCACTCGTTATTCTTTGACTTGTATGACGATATTAAACCCTCCATGCTACCTTCCACCGCTGCAGCACAATAATGCCTCTCTTGGTGAGTGTGCTCTAGAACAAAGCTTCTGAACATGTCTTTCAAGGCCACGCTGACAATAAACCCGCAGATCTAGAAATAAAACCACATATCTCCATGTAATATAGGGCGTTTGCTGGTCTTCTACCTGCTCCATTCACAGGCTGTTTTAATTATTTATTGAAGCAGAACAGAACCAAAGTATTTCTGTTTGTGCACATTATTTTGTTAATTGTGTTTGTCCTTGGCAAATCCTTGCTTCGTTTTGTCAGTACTAGAGTCTAAGCTGCCGACTCAAGTGACAAATGAACAGGTCATTGGAGAGATCTGCATATGGCAAATGACTATTATGGAATATCTCTTATCTTTATCAAAATGAGTTAATTGTGATCTATTTTTTTTTTCTCCCATTTATTATTCTGGATTCTCTATTAAGGAAATGTGCCAATCTATTTTCCATACTGTTTGGTCAAATGCCTTTTTAAAGCAATTTTCGAAAAAACTAAAGATTTCTGACATCCACGGCCTACCCTCACTGTCTATAACATCCTATATGGGAATTTCTCATTCCTCATTTTGCATTCAATATATTTGAGTAGCCAAATCCGGCTTATTCCTAGAAACTGCCATTAACACAATGGAATTGACCACTAAGAATTTTAATCCATGTATTTACTAAAACATTACTGTATTTACTCATAAACTTCAACCAGCCATTTGGCCTCAACATTGACCATGCATGTGCCAGAGCCATATTTCCTCAGAAAGAAAATCACCTGCCAAACTTATAAAGTTGTGCTAGTCAGACCAGAACTTATCCAACCTAAAGCCAGGGCCAATGTACAGTCTGCCATACCTATAAATGCCAAGAAGGCCTCAGACCCTATTAATCCTCTGCATGTACAGCTCACGTCCACTTGCTGGAAATCAAATGGAGCCGTTAGGAATGGAGGAGCACTTCAATGATTCTGGATACCTCTCTGAACATTGTAAAGATGGGCAATATAACTGGTTTATTGAAGGTGTGTGGTGTTGTCTGTCAAGGATCTACACTCCTGGAAGATTTTCAGTACATTTTCCTTCATGATTATTGTAACATTGTATTTGACAATGAGTTAGCGCACAATCTTTTTTGAAAGCTCTCCAACATTCTATTGATGGCTGAACATAAGTGTTATTTAAAAGATCACAATAGCTTTGGGAAGACAGATAAACGAGTTTACTTACCTCTATTCCCTCGGCACGCCTGCCTCCTTGCGGTTCCCACTCCTCCCTGGCTGAGATCCTCCATCTTGATGTCAGCAAATCCAATGCTCTGTCAATCAGCATCTTCTCGTGTATTTCTGAGGAACATTCAGTGTTTCCATGCTCTTCATGGAGAAGCTGAACATCGGTCCTGCAATCTTTGCACGACTGAACCCAGGAAGCTTATTAAGTGGCTGTCCGAGTGACAGTCAGTAGATGTGGTGTTAAACCGCAATTAAAACATTGCCTTTTCTCAGTGTACAATGCTCAGTCTGCTGGGACAGACTCTATGCCCCAGAAGCACAACGTTAACTGTAGTGGTTCTGGTGGCTATAGTTCACCTTAATTTAAGTAGTCTATCCGTTTTAAAGTAAACTGATCTATTTGTTATGCTTGTCAAAAAGCTAACACGTGTCAATTAAACTTTGTACTCCTAATGATCTGATCTCTGCTGCTAGCATAGGAACGTAAAGAAGTGTGGGAGTTGCCTTTGGTGCCCCATACACTACTTTGCTTCAGACGAACTCTATTTAAGGGTTTGTTTTGTTTTAAATATTTTTAGTGTAGTCACGTCATAAGCAAGAGGCGTGGTTCTCGGTACATTGTTATACGCTGTTAGTTGCCTGCGCAGAGGCGGGTTTGGCATAACTTATGCATCATAATCATACATTGACATACATTGCGGTTTGTGCATATCTGGATGTATGCGTTTATTTTATGTGAATGTTGTGGTAGACATACAGGTATGTTTTTGAACCTCGTCGTGAGCTTGTTGCGTCTAATTGGTCCCTGTGCGCTTTGCGTGTGCTAGAGTTTTCGACTACTTGTCGCGTCTGTTGGATCGTGTTGTGTATGTTGCGTTTGGGTTTTACTTATGGCTTTGTGTAGTAGGCCTTCATGTGGAAGTGTATTGTGGGTGCGTGTGGCGCGTCTGGTGTCTGGGATGGTATCCCCTATTTGGTGCCTTTTCTGTCCGCCCTAGCGGTAACCCTACTCGTCTTGGCTTCTCGTCTTGCTTACTGCTGTGGGTTTTGCAGGGTTTTCTGGGGTCTGGTGGGTAGAGCGGTGTCTCGTGTTTCTAGTAGTATTGTGCCCTTGGGTCATTGGTGTGTTTCTCGTCGTGTTGGCCCCTTCTCCTACATTGGCCTTACATTCGGTCTGAGTGTTGGACGGATGTGTTAATGTGTGCGTCTGTTTTGGGGAGTTTGGGTCGTTGTTTTAGCGTGTTTCGGATGTGTTCATGTAGGATGTTCGGGGAGTTGTTTTGTGGCATGTCGTCATGTCTTATTTGGTCTTGTCCTGTCACTGTGTCTCCATGTTGTGTGTGTCAATATGTTTGTTTGTGGGTTGGGTGGGAGTCCAGTCTTGGGAGGCTGCTTGTTATCTTTAGCCTCTTGTTCTGCCTCCTGGTGTCTGCAATGTGTTAGGTTGTCTGTCTTAGTGGGAATCGCCGTAGCGAGTAACTATGTTTGTGTGATATTTATTTGTCTTCACTCCTTATGGAAGCTTGGTCTTTTCCAGTGTCTGTAGTCGTCTGTTTGAGAGTGGTGTTGTGAGTAAGAGAGGGCTGGTGCATGACCACCGTGTGTGTGTGTGTGTGTGTGTGTGTGTGCGTTCCCACTGCCTCCTCGCATCTCCAGCAGGTGTCTCGTATCTCTGGGTTTCTTGCGTGGAGCACCAACGGCGTCAGGTACCACCTGGTGAATATTTTGGACGAGTTTTCCTGTAGGCGCGCTGAACCCGGTGTTTTCTGTATTCTTAGGCGGGTGATGGTTTTGTCCCATTCTACCTCCGTCATGGGTTTGTATAGGTCTTCCTCCCAGTTTCTGATGCAGGAGGGCGCTAGTAAGTAGCTGCTTGCGATCAGGACTGAGTATATCTGTGATATAGCTCGTGACGGTTCCTTGTCTTTGTGTGTGTGTATATAGGAGTTCGAATGACGTTGGGTCTCTCAGGAGGTATGGTTTTTGAGGGATGGATCGGGCGTATTGTGCAATTTGCGCTCTCGCAAGTGTGTGCATGAATGTGTGTGGGTGTTCCGGGAAGAGTTCGTTCAATGGGCAGATATCGAATGGGCGCTGGAAGATGTCCTTCATGCGGATGATTGGTTTCTGTCCTATAGGGCCCAGGGTTGGGCCAAGTTCCCCTGATGGGAAATCCAGATCTATTTAAGGGTTTGCACCTCTTGATGGGCACACATTTTATCTGGAGAGACGTGACACCAACATACACATTTTGACTTTGGAATAGAAGTATCGCAATACATGGTTTTGCAGTATCTAACGTACAAACAATGTGTCCAGAGGAGTTTGTAGTTTGTAAAAGACCACAAAGCAAAGGGCACCATCCAGTGGCCTTGTGGAAGAATTCACATTGTACTGTTAATAACAAATAATATTGAATTCAGCTTTCAATCCTGAGTAAGCATGTTGTTGGCTTCTGCTGTGTTCTACAGACTTTAGGGTCAAGAATACATGTTTGTGTTCCTAACCCTATAGTGATCCTTTATAGTGTTTAACCCACCATTTAGGTGGCTTGCGCCCCCCCCTTCCCCCCACTCATAAAAGTTTAAAACTCGCTTTATTTCCAGCACTGCACAGGTCTACCGGCGCTGGCTCTGCCCTCTTTGTGACATCATCAAAATGGCAGCTTTTAGACAATCCAATGCTTTCTCATAGGGTAAAATTGGCACGAGGGCAGGGCCAAATGCAGTTTTGGCCAATCATGACCTCCTCATAGAGATGCATTGAATCAATGCACCTCTATGAGGAAAATTCAGCGTCCCCATGCAAAGCGTGCTGATGCTGAACGTCAGTGCTGCTTTTTTGGCAACACTGACCCAGGAAGCACCTCCAGTGGCCATCTAAGGGGTGGCCACTTGGAGCTGTCCCTAGAGGCAATGTAAACCCTGCCTTTTCTCTGAAAAGGCAGTGTTTATATTAGGGATCGACCGATTTATTGGTTTTACCGATATTCGGCAATATCTGTATCGGCCTATAGAGATACCGATGTTGCCTATAATACATAACCGGATTGCCGTGCCCATTACAAGCCCGGCGGTCCTCGGGGGGCCCGCAGCAAGCTGTTACCTTCCCAGCAGCTCCCTTCAGCTCCCCTGTGTAAATCTCGCAAGTCCCACGGCTATCAGAGCGTTGCCATGGCAACGGTTCGCGCGGCACATAGGCCGCGAGATTTACACAGTGATTATACCCCCAAAGAATCTATAAATAAAGTTTTTTTTAAAAATATATATTATACATTTTTTTTTTTTTTCTCTCCTATTTATAAAACTGCAGATTTCTATTGAAATGACACATAAAACACTTCTTCAGCAAGCTTATGTGTCTGGAGTTTTCCTTTAATCTGTGTATTAGAAGCCACCGAATGAAGAGCACCCTTCATACTACAACTATAGCTGCAATCGCTCGATATCCAGCATCTCTGTGTGCATGTCATCGATGGCAGGGGTTGGACGATATGTATCTGTATCTGATATGCAAAGAGTGTTTTTAGTTTGAAGGCGTTTTAGTGGCTCAGGCAGCTGACAAGAACAAGTTAAAAATAGCAGTCCAAAGGCAGGTGACAGAATGTCACTCAGACGGCACCTGGCATAGAAAGTAGTCTCTCCAGATGTCACGCTCTCCGTTCTATTTTCGTTTTCGAAATAGCTGTATTTCAACCAGTCTGATTAAAGTGATGGAGATGCATGATCCCAAGGGAGTGGTGTTCTAATGAAGACCATATGCATGGAAGCGAGAAGACATTTAAATTATCTTTAAAAAATCACATTGTGCATTTCTATTGGAAATTCTATTTTTGGCTCCTTTTTGGTTTTCGTGAAGAGGTATTCTGGTCTGAAGGCTTATATGCCTTTTAGACTTATTGTGGTTTCTATTTCACCAGCCTTTCCGTGGTTTGATTGTGCTGTTAAGCATAGGCGTGCGCACGGGGTGTGCCGGGTGTGCCTGGGCACACCCTAATCCCCGTGGCACGCCTATGGTTTGAGTCCTGCAGGAACAGCGTTCCTGCAGGCACTCAGTGCCCCCTGTTTCACCTCTTGCCCCTGTCATGGGAGGGCAAGAGGTGATGATTCCACCCACCCTGCAGTTCTGCTGTCTGCTCCCTCTCGCCGCGCGCTGATGCCGGGAGCCGGAATATGACGTCATATTCCGGCTCCCAGCTGCAGCAGACAGCCCGCGCGGCGAGAGGGAGCAGACAGCTCCCTCGCCGCGGCTGAACTGCGGAAAGGCGCCCGCCCCCACTGGACCCCAGGGAAAAGTCCACCAGCACTCCAGGTAGGAGGCTGGGTGGACATTTTTTTTTTTTTTAAATTAAAATATAATAATTTGTGTGTGTGTGTGTCAGTGTGTCTGTGAGTGTGTGTCAGTGTGTGTCTGTGAGTGTGTGAGTATGTGTCAGTGTGTGTTTCTGTGAGTATGTGTCAGTGTGTGTTTCTGTGAGTATGTGTCAGTGTGTGTTTCTGTGAGTGTGTGAGTATGTCAGTGTGTGAGTATGTGTCAGTGTGAGTGTGTGTCTGTGAGTGTGTGTGTCTGTCTGTGAGTGTGTGTGTCTGTCTGTGAGAGTGTGTATGTGTGTGTGTGTGTGTGTGTGTGTATATATATATATATATATATATATATATCACACGCGCGGCGTGTGTTTGTGCTTTAGGGTGCACACCCTAATGCAATAGGCTGCGCATGCCTATGCTGTTAAGCAGACCTCTAAGAATATTTAATAATCTGGTCTGATGGTTCTAGAAAAGAGAATTCATCTGTGTAAATATAAGATTTCTCAAAACTGACCCTTGATATGTGTACTGGGGTCATTAATGATCCCAATTTCCTTCCCCTCCTGTTTCAAAACTGTGACCTTTGATTGTTCCTTCACCCATAACAGTTTGGGTTTTATGCCTAAACCTGGAATCCGTGAATTGACCAAAGAATTTCAAAGGTCAACTGCCCTATATTTTTATTTTTTTATTTTTTTTTTTGTGGCTATTTCGACCAATGTTTATATTGTCTGTTTTTTTTTTATTTTATTTATTTATTTATTTATTTATTTTTTTATTCTAGTTTTGGTAAATGACGCATGTTTTTCAGTTAGGTTAAAATAATGGTCATGGAGACACTTGGCTGTGTCTTGCTTATCTAATTATTTTGTGACCCAAATGGGTTAATGAATGCCATTTTAACAACCAGTAAATGAACAAGTGTAAAGTCTGCTCTGTGATGCAGAGAGCGTTTTATACTTGTTCTGCACATTCCACCTGGTTTATACTGTGACTAAGCTGACATGAGGACGCAAGTCTTCCTTGACCTTTACAACAATATTTCCATCAGTCAGTCAATCTGTAACAAACACAATCTTGTAGAAATTAGACTTAATTATGCAATTCATAACGGTTTCCAGTACTGAAAACGTTCACCTGGGTTAGTAGTTATATTGCAAAATGCAAATACAGACTCCTCAAGTATTCCTGTACAATGCTCAACAACAACTAGCAATGGAAAATTTATTGTTAAAATTTTTTTTAAATTAAACACGGAGCACCATAACAACTTAATTGGATTAAAGTTGTTGTGGTGCCATGAAGTCTCTGGCGTCCGCGTGCCTTGAAGGCTTAAATCGCTCACAAACCGTTTAAACCCCCAACCGTTTAAAGTCCAGTATCCAGCGCCCGATCGTTCTGCCCCAGTCCTTCTGCTGCTCAGATTCTTGAAAGCAGGACCCTGTTTGGAACTGGAGTCTGAGACTGTGTGAGGCTTCTTCTTTTAAGAATCTGAGAGATCTAGTGTGGGAAACCTGGACTTTATGGCTAAATTGTGTGTGAACAGTTTAACCCCTAAAGGTATGAAGGCGCCAGGGATGATCTGACACAGTAACAGCTGCCCTCCAATGAAGCTGTTATGGTGCCCTGGGGGTTCCATTCATTGTTGCCATTGCTTTTATGTCCAGGCTCATTGTGACCTTTTTATACAGCGTACTGTACAGCCTGTGCTTTGGTTTGAAATCTAGCTCCAAACAGAGGGCTGGTCGTACTCTAAAGCTAATCCGTCCGTACAGATTATCATCCTTATTCATAGGTCGGTTTGTCCCCGTTGTTCTCCTGAATATTCGGTATTTCCCCATCCCATGCTATCAGCCAAGCCACAGCTTTATAGGGCTGTGTTAGCTATCTTTGACACTACAGATATTTGGGAACTACACCTTCCCCATCCCAAGATTGGCTTTTATGGGCATTGCCTGCAGCGCTAACCTTAACCTTTACCGTCCTAGAATTATACCAGTGTTGGATTTTCACATGACATGAACAAACTGGTTTCATTCCATGAAGGTTGTCCTGTCTTTTCCCAAAACTATATAGTCTGTCTGAGGCTTATATATTTGTCAGACCGTAATAGCACTGTAAGACTAACTGCTTTGGAGTCAATGGCATGAGTGTGGCGTGCCTTCGAAAACAGATTCTCTAAAATAATATCTGCGTATTTGAAGTTCTCCCCTTATTTAATGCAATTTATAATTTTATTTGTTTGTTTTTAATTTCTTAAATGAGGTTCTGTGTATTACAGTTTGACCCTCCTATATGGCCATTTAATTTCTCCAGAGTGTTAATTTGATTACCTGTATTATAAATAAATAAATCTCTTATGGTAAACAGTTTTTGTTATCTTTATCCCTCTCTTAATAGTAAGCTGATCTTCTCTACTTGTTTAAAGGAACACTTCTTGCACCATAACTTAATTAGAAGTTGGCTTACCTTCAGGGGTTTTGACAGTTAACCCCAAAGTCTATAATTTGACACCTGTCTGCTCTGCCATTTCACTTCCTTCCATTCCGATGCTTAAAACAGGAGTGGTTTAACCCCTGAAGGTGAGCCGGAGCTTTGCACCTCCTCGCACCATATCATTCCAATAAAGTTGTTATAGATTCTGGGGTGTTCCTTTAGTTAGAATATTTTCAGGGATACAGCAAAGTTGTAATAATGGCCAACTCTGTCAAGATTCCTTCTCCATCTTTCCTGCAATATGGTCTGTTAGGGTTATTCCCAGAACTCTTAATTTGCTGTGAATCAAATCGGAACGGAAAAACTGATGCAAAAAAGCTCTCACAACTTGACTTTTTAAATGTATTTATTTTCTCCTCACCATTATGATTTCCTTAGTGAAAATTTTGAGTTTACTGAATAACCCTGTTCATGGTTTTTAATTCTGTTACAAGTCTCTATAATCCCCATTAGGGGATCCGAAGTACACAGTCCTTATTAATTTTCTCTTTTTTCACAGCTCGAATGGGGATAAATTTTCATCACCCAGGAACAGATAACATTATGGCACTCAATAGTAAGTTTCTTGTTCGGTGGACTGCATCTTGTACAATAATTTCACGTTTGTGGTCTAATATTTCTCACTTGTTTTTGTTCATTTAACTTTTCATATTATTTGAAATGGTTTTAATTAGAACCTTTGCAGTTATTGCTACATTTCACATTTGTCAGGTGTAATGTTATATTGTGCTTTTCTGGTTTCCATTTTGGTTTTCTGTGCTTTTATTTATTGATCTATCAATCTGTCTCTTACTTTCGAAGTTTAAAGCCGTTATAGGTGCAGCTAGTCTCAGTCCATGTGTGTTGGTCTTCAAGTTGTGTGAACGAACTTATTACACTTACAAGGAATGGCAAATGGCTCTATAAAGGATAGATATATAGATGATCTTCTTAGGCAGTTCACGATTACGTGGGCTTATCTAGGCACTAGAGCTCATTAAATCTGTGTTGATTTTTAACTTTAAAGAGTTACTCCAATCCTTTTCCAAGGACCCTTTAATTTAATTTCTAATGCTGTATTGAGCATTTGTATTTCGGTGACCCCCTGTAAAGAATAACACACATGAAATCCGGCATCGGGTGAAGCTCCCAGCGCTGGTTTCCATGCCTATGTCGGATGTCCCTACCTCCCTTGTTGGGTTCAATCAAATGTTTTAAATAGAAGCATTTGGTTAGGGGGAAGGTGGACTTAGGGCGGCTATTTTGTGTTGGTTTGGGTTTTTATTGTAAATTGGGAGGGAGAGCAATAAGATAAGGAGGGAACAGACAAGCTTTCCCTTGCAGGCGACTGACCACAGATGATGGGGTGCAGATAGCTCCTGGCATAAAAATATAGCTGCATATAGAGCAGAAGTGGTTTGGAGGTTGGATTATTCGTTAATAATCTTCTCTCATTTTATCTATATTTGCCTAACTCGGGTCAAGTTCTGTAAACTATATTGAGCATGGAATAAATGATTAACTTCATATTACGATTATTTTGATAATGCTATGAATATATCAGGAAAAGACTTGGCTCCACAACTCAAGGCTTTCTAAATGCTGCACCCGTCAAATGTGTAAAGAAAAGCAATAACGAACACAATACTTAAAACTCTCCCCTGGAATTGTTCTTTCTGTATCAACGGAGACTGGCTACCTGGAGCTCAGAAATAATTTGAGATGCTATTTATAGGTTGATTGTCTCAATATCTATTGTCCAGTGTTTATTACCCAATGCTATTTTCAGCTGTTTTATACCAATTTTCTGTTTTGTAGCTCTGAAGACTGTGTGCGTCGATAAAATTTTATTTTTGAATTTCTCCCATGGTGGACAATTCTTTCCACTGACTGGATCCTTTTGTAGAGTTTTTTTAGACATCTGTGTAAATGATTCTATTAGGTACCAGGTTCTGATGATGAATTTAGAAGTTTGTGTGGATCTGGTATCTAGATTTTCCAGCATAATTTAGTTTGACCTTCTATAGACTAGCTATAGCTAGTGTCTAGGTGTCCCATCTAGCAATTCTCTGAATATCTTTAACCATGGTTGTTGCTCCCAGATCCCAGGGGTCATGACTACATTTATTGGCTATTACTCTGCATCATATTTGTTAAAGGTTCCTTCGATGATGACAGGCTGCTGGCTGTAACTTAACTCACTAACCTGACATCCAATAAAGAAGCAGTCACAAGAGGTTTTGTTGGGTCTAGCAAGAACAATAGGAAGAGGGCGCCTGTACTAGGGATCGATCAATCTAGCTTTTCAAGAGCAGATTTCGATACAGATTCTGGGTCTTCTTTTAGGCCGATTGCAGATAACCAGTGCCAGTATTCTGTATAGTTAAAGTGTTGAAAAAGCAGCACAATTTCTACACAAACCTGGCATTAACAGAACATGCTGACAGCAATCACACTCCTATCACTCTGTCAGCCCTGTACATTAAGTAGATTATCCACGGTCTCCCATCCCTGCCTTCAGCTGAGATCCATATCGGGGGACTCACAGGTAGGGGCGGCGTGAGGTTGTGTTGTGGAGCCTCGTTGACTAGAAGCTGGAGTTTCCAGATGCGTAAGGTGGTGATTGGGAGAGCTAAGTAAGCTATCTGTAAATTACAAGACTCATACGATAATTGGAAATATCGACTCTAATAATCAGCAGAAACGATAGCTTGTACCCTTAAAGGACCACTATAGGCACCCAGACCACTTCAGCTCAATGAAGTGGTCTGGCGGGCGGTCTCCAAGAGCCTTTAGTGCCAGGAAAAGGGTTTTTTTTTTTTTCCTGGTACTATAGGATCCCTTTAATGACTCCAGGAGATTCATTTCAAATAGTGGTGTACGATCCTGCCATAACATGCAATTTAGTGCTATACAATGTGTAACTTTAATCTATGGAGCAGTTTTTATGTTCATTAAATATTACTTAAAGGGACACTATAGTCACCAAAACAACTACAGCTTAATGTAATGTAGCAGTGGTTCTGGTGTGTGTATATTACGTTCCTGCAGGCCTTTTAGTCTAAACACTGCCTTTTTCGAGAAAAGGCAGTGTTTACATTGCTGCCTAGTAACACCTGTTGTGGCAGTCTCTCAGACAGGCAGTAACTCAGACCAGGTTCTAATTGTGTGTGTTACATTTCTGAGTAACTCAAGTAAAATGGGATGAACCTAGGGACCCTCCCCTAAAAAAAACCTCTACCAAGATGGCTGCTTCCACATTGAAACGCCTATATTCTCACCGTAATTACATATACATTTAACTAATTGCATAGTTACTTCAAACCTAATCTGTGTCAACGTTGTGAAGGTAGAAGTTTCAGCTGCTGTATAATTTTAATACTCCATTTTCATGGCAAAAGAAAGTTTATTATTCTACATCTTAACTCTATTTTGAGAAATAAGATGTTTTCTGTGCATTCTTGCGTTAGTCATTTTCATGTCAAATACCTGAAGGTTAAGTGTCAGCAGTTTGGTGTAATCTACGCGCACAGGTTTGTTTTTGTTTTAGTAAATTTTAATGACCGCAGGGATGTGCTCCATTATTGATCAGGTAATTTCTCTGTGGCTTATATTTATCCAGATAAACTGTATTTAGCTACATTTTGAAATTTGGATTTTGAGTTGCTAGAATTCAGAGTTTAGTAAATAAGTCATAGTGTATTCCCTGAATAGAAGACATTATTTCTAGGGGCTTTGTTTTCGAAGTCCCTTACATAGTTACATAGCTGAAAAGAGACGTGCGTCCATCAATTTCAGCCTTCCTCACATGATTTTTGCTGTTGATCCAAAACCGCAACAAACTAGGAAAAAAAAAAATCCTTCTTGACCCCAGACTGGCAGTCAGATTAATCCTTGGATCAAGAAGCTATTAATTACCCTACATTGAAAAATTATATCCTTGAATACTCTATTTTTGCAAGTATGCATCTAGTTGCTGTTTGAACATCTGTATGGTCTCTGATAAAACCACTTCTTCAGGCAGAGAATTCCACATCCTTAGTTCTTACAGTAAAAAAAATTTTCTTTGCCTAGACGAAATCTTCTTTCTTCCAGTCTAAACGCATGACATAGTGTCCTATGTAAAGTCCGGTTTGTGACTAGATTTCCACACAATGGTTTGTATTGGTCCCTGATATATTTGTATAATGTTATCATATCCCTTCTCAGGCGACGTTTTTCCAAACTAAAGCGGTTTAAATTTGTTAACCATAGCTGAAATGTTCCATTCCTTTTGATTAGCTTGGCGTTCTATGTATATAATTTAAAATTTATTTTATTTATTATTTTTTATTGAGATGTGTATGTTGCCGTATTCTGTTTGTCTTATTTATGGGTGCTGCAGTTGCTTTGTAACATATTTGTCTGTATGTGAGCTGTTCTAGTGGTTCATGAATAGTTTGTGATATTGTGTATGATACCTATGAATTTTGAAAGTGTGTGTGTGTGTGATATGTCACATTATGTGTTTGAATGTGTGGGGCTGCTTATAGTATTCCATGTGAGAGGCTGCTTGTGTGGTGTGTGTGTGTGTGTGTGTGTGTGTGAATGTGTATTGGCAGTGGTTTTGTGGGGTGTGGTGTGTGTGGGGGCTGTTTGTATTATTTGTATTTATATGAGGGGAAGGCTTATTCCGCATCTGTGTATCAGTGTTAATTGTCACCTAACCATTTTAGTTGACTTAGTCTAGTTTAACTGACTAAAACAATTCAAACAATTAAAATACACCTAAAACTAAAATGGATTTTTAGTCAAAAGACTAGGACTAAAACTAAATTGAAATTTGCCACCAAAATTAATACTGGAAGGTAAGACACATGGGGGACTGAGGGAATGAGACACATGGGGGCGACTTAGGGGGATGGTGCAAAGAGCCACAGAGGTATTGGGGAAGGGGCAGAAGGGACAGACTGGAGATTTAGTAGACTAAAACTAAAATGGCTTTTTATTTAAAAGACTATAACTAAAACCAAACTGAAATTTGCCCCAAAATTTACACAGCTGTGGTTATCTAGCTTGAATGCACAGAAATAAAATAAATAACCCAAAAAAATCGGCTAAACGTTGATAATACAGATCTATCATAGTCATTTGTAATGTGTCATCTGAGGTTATGCACTCTGTTCGTACTTTGAAATGCTGAAAGTATTATTCCAATATCACGTGTATTCACAATGCCATGTGTTCTAGAATACTGAGCAAAGGATTGCAAATTTCAGTGTTTACAATGTGGCAATTCCCTTGCCAACTCTCCACAATTCCCAGTTAACTGAACTCCTCTGTATGTTTCAGAGTACACCCACAAACTCTGCAGTTAGCTGTATTTTTAAGCCATTATTATTTGCATTACTCATGCACAGCATGTGTGTGTAACATAAGCAACAGCTTGTTTTTGACTGCTTTTTATTTATTTAATGTATTTTTGTTACATGTGGCTAGTGCTGAAATGACACCTAACTTTCCGGTCTAGGTTTTGTGAAAAATAACCTGGAAGCCACTTTTGGCTAAATGCATCTTCTGCAGCAAAATTGCCAAGGTATGAAATACACAAGATAGAAAGGAACAAAAATACAATGATCATCCACAGCACTAAAACCAACTGCCTAGTTTCACGTAGGTCCCCCTTGTGCTGGCAAAACCGCTCTGATTAGTCAAGGCATGCACTCCGCTAAACCTCTGAATGTGTTATGTGGGATCTGCACCAATACATTAGCAGCAGAGTCCTGCAAGTGGTAAGGTGGGGCCTTCGTGGATCAGATTTGTTGTTCCAGAACATCCCACAGATGCGGAGGCAGATTGAGATCTGGGGAATATGGAGGTCAAGGCATCACCTTGAACTTTGTCATTTTCCTCCATCTATTCCTAATTTTTTATTTTTTTTTACATTGGGTCAGGGTGCATTATCCTGATAAAAGAGCCACTTTCATCAGGGAAGAAAAACAAAGTCTAGGTAGGTGATACGTGTCAAAGTAGCATCCAAATGAATGCCAGGACCCAAGGTTTCCTAGCAGAACATTGCCCAGAGCATAGCATTGCATCCACCCACCTCCTTTCTTCCCATAGTGCATCCTGATGCCATCTTTTCCCCAGGTAAATGGCGCACACACCCAGCCATCCGCTTGATCAAAAAGAAAATGTGATTCATCAGACCATTACTCCATGGTCCAGTTCTGATCCCCAATGATGGCGCATTTAGTGGTAGACAGGTGTTACACGGCCCCATACGCAACAAACTGCAATGCACGGTGTGTTCTGACACCTTTTCTATCCTGGTCATCATTACGTTTTTCAGCAATTCTTCAGTGTGATCCGAGTAGACTAACTACCCTAGCTCCCCACATGCATCAATGAGCCATGGGTGCCCATCGCCCTGAATCTGGTTCACCAGTTGTCCACTATTGCACCATTTTTGCTAGGTACTAACCACTGCATACCAGGAACACCCTACAAGACTTGCCATTTTGGGGATGCTCTGACCCATTTGTCTAGCCAACACATGAAATTCAAGAACTGACTGTTCACTTGCTGCCAAATACATCCCACTCATTGACAGCCGTCATTGTAACAATAGTATCAATGTTATTCACTTAACCTGTCAGTGGTTTTAATGGGGTGTGTGTGTGTGTGTGTGTGTGTATATATGTGTGTGTGTGTGTGTGTGTGTATATATGTGTGTGTGTTTATATATATGTGTGTGTGTATGTGTGTGTGTGTGTGTGTATGTGTGTGTGTGTGTGTGTGTGTGTGTGTGTGTATGTATATATATATATATATATATATATATATATATATAATAAAAATGTGTGTGTGTGTGTGTGTGTGTGTGTGTGTGTGTATATGTATGTATATATATATATATAAAAAATATTATGCACATGTTTATTATTATTAGGTGGATGTAATTGTAACCAGACAGGTTTGACAAACACAGGGGTTGAGGGCCCTGCTCGATCCCCTTATATGTTAGAGGGCGTGGAGTAAAGTGATACAAATGTTAAGGGAAGTATTAGGGAAGTAGGTTGGTAGAATAGTATTCACTGAAGACTTTGTGAGGATTTTTTGGAGCGATTAACAGTTTAATTGATATGCTTTTGCGAGGGAGTGGGGTAAAGTGTCACAAAAGGTAAGCAGGGTACATTAGTAGAAGAGTATTCTATTCTATATGTGCGTGTATGTATATATAGGTATTATGTGGATGTATATGTATTATACTACACTACATACAAACCTTTATTTATTTATTTTTTTTTTTTTTACATACTGCAGGCAAATCTTGTAACTGTATATTCTATCAGTAAGTTGTGGTGATCTGACAATGAGTTATCTATGCCAAAAATAAGCAGTTTAATAAAAATTGGCAACACTTTATTTTATGAAGAAATACATGTGTGTAAAAACATTTTAAAAACTGCAGGCCCACGCGTGTTGGTTATAAAACACTGATAGTGCACAAATGCCTTTCTGAAAGGTGAATAAAAGAATGACGATCACTTATTGCAGGGCTTGACAAAATTGCTCGAAATCTAGGAGCCAGCAAAAAGTTAGGAGCCAGGTTTTTCTATGTCAAAATACAATTCTTAAAAGGGACACGATAGTCACCAGAACCACTACAGCTTAATGTAGTTGTTCTGGTGTCTATAGCCTGTCCATGCACACTTTTCAATGTAAACTCTGCCTTTTCAGAGAAAAGGTAGTGTTAACATTGTTGCCTAGTAACACTTCTAGTGACACACTCAGACTGCTTCTAGAGGTGCATCCTCTCAATGCTGCGCACTGCAGCACCTACATTCCCCATAGAGATGCATTGATGCAATGTATCTTTATGAGGAGATGCTGATTGGTGCTGCATGAGGTTTTGCCACACATGCGCAATAGCCTCCCAAAGCTTTTCTATGGATTTACGAGATCATTAAGATTGATCTCAGTGGGTCCAGTTGCGACTACACCATCAGTGCGTGGGGGGGAAAAAGGGTGAGTAAAAACCCCTTTCCCATATGACTGGAGGGGGGCTGGTCACCTAAACAAATACACACAGACCAACACACTCACTGACAGACACACACACACTCTCTCTCTCGCTGACAGACGCACACATTTTCTCACACATTTCTTTTCTTTTTTTTCTTTTGAATCTGACCACCCAGCCTCCCTATCTTTGTGAGAGCTGGAGTGGTTCGACTTTCCCTGGGGTCAGGTGTCCTCTTCCTAAAGTGCTGTTTAGTGATGCCAGGGCAGTAGGACCGTCCTGTTCCGGCTTCCAGCATCACTGGAGGGCCGTGCAAGGGAGCAGAGAAGAGGTTACAGCTCTCTCGTCGCCTGCCTGTGCTCTCCTTGAGCAGGCCGACAGCCTCCATGCACTCTATTCGCCAACCCACTTCCACTCAGTCAGCCGGGCACCTCTGGGCGCTAGGATTTGTCGAGCCCTGACTTATCGCTTGTGTTCAGATTTTGAACAAGTGACCTCCCCCAGTATGGCGTGAAAAGGATTTTACTTACGTTTTCTCTGTCTCGTTGAGGCTATTGCAAATGCGTGGCTGAATGCCGCTCTGCGCCAATCAACATCTCCTCATAGAATAAATGGGTATTCCTAGGCAGCAATGTAAAACCTGCCTTTTAACTGCTCAGCCTCATTTCAACAATTCACAAATAATAATGTTAAAGAAAAGCACGTTAAAAGCTTTTGACTATTAGAGTAAAAAAGAAAATATCTAAAATGTATAATTATTTATTTTAACTTGAGTAACAAGGTTTTTTTTTTGTTTTGTTTTTTTTCTGTTATTAAAGCGTTATCGTAGTGATTCAGAATTCTGAATTTTCAGTTTGGAGTCTCAGCTGCCTTGCTCTGATAAGCTCTCACTGCAGTGTCTGTTTTGTATTCAGCCCTGCAAACCCATACGCTCTCACACGTCATTCTATGAAGTGCTGTGAATGGAAAAAAATGATTTCTTATTTTTCGATTTTATTTTTATATGCCAGCATTGTAAAGTTTGTGCTGTGGGGGGGGGGGGAGACAATGTGACTTTGAAGCCATTTCATTGTCTCTGTTAATGCAGCGAGTATTTCATGTCATTGAGATGGCAGATGGTACAGAATTGTTATTTTATAACTGATACAATCGTGAGCAAATATGTGAAGGTTTATTTGTGCTTCGAATAAAAGTAGAACACTGTGTTAAGATTGGGAAGGGCACACTCAACCCTTTCTTGGTTCGTCAATGTCAAATGTAAAATTGCAGCACCTTTTTCTCACTGCAGTTAATGCTGCACAGTCTGGCGCTCTGTAAATGAAAATGTCGTCCTCCAAAATCAGTTTGCCGGTCTCAATGTAGATTATTATACAATTCAATAAACAATTTCCATGGCTTGAGCGGAAGGTAGATGATCCAAACCCCCCTCCCCCCCGAGAATTCTTGTTTTGTGTGATGACTCTGGGTATCTATAACATTCTTTCAGATTATGTAAATATCGTCTATTCAGAAAAGCACTCAGAAAGGGTCATGTTTGGTTGTAATGTGAATATGTATTTTAATTCAAAGTGATGAGTAGTTATTTTATTTGGGTTTTTGGTTTTAGTTTTTTTTCCTGAAATCGCCGGCCCCCTGTATGCAGTAACAAGATATTTTACTTGCCTTTCTCCCTCCCAGAGCCCATCTCCATGGGGAAGCTACGACTCCTAGGCTAAGGTAGTCGAAAAACCCAGGCCTATTTCACCATATATTACTAAAAGTGTAGTGGTTATGGTGTTTTGTATCCATTCATGTAATGATCAGTCTTTTAACTCTTTTTTTTTTTATTGGAGGGGGAAAAAAACTTTAATAGTTGGCAGTAACATGAATCCTAGGAACTTGTGTTAAAGCACCGATGTCACTAAAATTATCTTTGTATAAATCTGTTCAGAACGATGCTCATTGTTTGCACCCCTCAACTGCCCATCAAGGCCATTCTCCCAATGAAAAGCAAATATTCCATAGAAATTAATGGAGGGCGGAGGCAGGAGAGGAAAACTCCCCTTCCGTCTTGTTTAATTGGAATTTTTGTGCTCTGAGTGCAGTGTCCCTGTCCCCCTTAGTCCTGCAATGTAAATCATTGCAGTTTTTAGAGAAACTGCAAAGTTTACATTGCAGGAGTAAGACTGCCTCTAGTGGCTGTCAACCAGTCAGCAGCTAGAGGCACTTCCTGGTGGCTAACAGACCTTTTGGTCACCTCACGCTCTGCTTGGATACATCCAGCGTCAGATAAATCTTTCCTATGGGGAGGGTCTAATGCGCTCACTGCGCATACGCATTAGTCCCTCCCCCTTTGTGTCGGATTAGGAGTGCCAACCCAGCGCTGAGGGACATCACTGTTGGAATCTGGTGAGTAAACAAAGGTTTTCTTAACTTCGTTTTTCTTTCACTATACAATCCCTTTTGTAAAAGGAGTTTGAACCTTCGCTGTGTACTTTGACTAGTTGAAGTCTGGAAGTTCAATCCTAAATGTAAACATGTCATGGTTACACATTTGAGTCCACACGTATTGACTTTTTCATTTTTATTTTTTTCCCTTTTATCGCCCCGGTTATTCATTACGTACGTTTCACAGCCCACTATAATAAAGATTGCTCAACCCTATAGTACTTGTTATTTTTATTCCTCGTGATTGCGAACATAACTGACCTCTTATGTTAAAAGCTGCTGTTCCAAGTGGGATTAAGTTGAACACTCTTTAATATGTTAAAGGTTATTAAAATGAACACTTCTTTTTATTTTATTTTTTTTCTTCCTTGTTAAGAACATCTTCATTTTAGGTGTAATTATTTCGTTTATGTATTCTTAATATTACAGTTGGGAAGATTTCAAAAAAGTGCTATTTCATACACATGGGGAGACATACTAAAATTATTACAATCAGAAAACAGCCCAGTTGTAACTATAACAGAGGTGCCGATGTATTTTAAATTTTTTACATCTGGTTTTGTGTTAATTTTTGCAGTTATAATTTCAGTTCAATGGAACTTGCTGTATACACAACATTCTGAGTAATAAAACCTTTGCTTTATTTATTTTATTAGTATTGTTGCTTTACTTTTTATCCGTAGACCTTTAAAGTTTTGAGGAAATCGCTTAAAGGGACACTATAGTCACCTGAACTACTTTAGCTTAATGAAGCAGTTTTGGTGTATAGAACATGCCCCTGCAGCCTCACTGCTCAATCCTCTGCCATTTAGGAGTTAAATCCCTTTGTTTATGAACCCTAGTCACACCTCCCTGCATGTGACTTGCACAGCCTTCCATAAACACTTCCTGTAAAGAGAGCCCTATTTAGGCTTTCTTTATTGCAAGTTCTGTTTAATTAAGATTTTCTTATCCCCTGCTATGTTAATAGCTTGCTAGACCCTGCAAGAGCCTCCTGTATGTGATTAAAGTTCAATTTAGAGATTGAGATACAATTATTTAAGGTAAATAACATCTGTTTGAAAGTGACACCAGTTTTTTTTTTTTTCATGCAGGCTCTGTCAGTCATAGCCAGGGGAGGTGTGGCTAGGGTTGCATAAACAGAAACAAAGTGATTTAACTCCTAAATGACAGTGAATTGAGCAGGGAAATTGCAGGGGGATGATCTATACCAGGGGTAGGCAACCTACGGCACTCGAGGTGTCTTTGCACAGCACTCAAGGCTGCTAGAGCCAAACACACTCTGGCCTCTCAAAAGTCCCAGTAAAACTTCAGATATTTGCTAATACGAAGAGGTGGTGAAGGACAATCCTCAATTTATGCATTGACCTGTATCTGGCCAGCCTGGTCCCCACAGGAACCCAGGGAACCCACCCACACTGCTAGATATACACAGAAATGGAGAATAACCCTCCCCTCATACAAATAATATGAACAGCCCACAAACAAACCTACACAGAATCCGCACAAACACAACACCACTAACAATACTCATACATGCACACAACCCCACATGCAGCCTCTCACATGCAATACCCCAAACAGCCCCCTTACACTACCAAACACACAATGTGACATATCTATCCACACACAATTCCACAAGCAGCCCCCATACACAGCCCACATTCATATGTATCATACACGATACCATAAACTACTAATGAACATATACAATATAATAGCTCATATACGCACAAATACGATACAAAGCAATTACAGTACAAATAACACAAGCAGAATACGGCAGCATACACACCTCAATTTAAAAAAATAGGATCGGCACGCTACGGGACATCAAAATCCTATATCGGCACAGTGCTGCTAAAAGGTTGCCTACCCCTGATCTATACACTAAAACTGCTTTATTTAGCTAAAGTAATTTAGGTGACTATAGTGTTCCTTTAAATTAATACTATAATCTGCATTTATATAGCACAAATTCCGTAGCGCTTTACAAAATTGACGAAGAATTGGCAATTTTAAGCCAAGCTAGCAAAATAATGTAACTGAAGAGTTTGTTTTCCTAAATTTGCTACTTTCCGCGTGACTAACACATTCTGTAAAATTGAGTGTAATCCATGGTGTCAGGAATATAGAATATCTTTAGAAAGGGTAAACTCAGTTGTGGTCAGTGTGTCAAGGACCATCCAGGCTTGCAGTGGTAATGGTGTCCAGTAGCGTACAACTTTAAATTTTGAGCCCATTTCAGGACCTCCTGTATATGAGATTTGATTTTTCCATTCAAACCTTTTTACTGCCATATATTTGCATATGGAGAATATTGTTAATTTTGAATCCTTCTTGTAATGTACATAACACCAATGTTCTTGGAGTTGAGTGATGTAAAATGCATTTAGAAAGGTTACAGCTTTCAAAACCTTTCTGTATCCAGCTATGATGAAAATAACTCCGGAATAGTTGTTAGACTAATACTGTAACCATTCATACAATAGAATGTTATGACTGCAATAACAAATCTTGTTTCTTCACACTATGAGGTTAGGGGGAACGGGGCTGTAATATATGTGGAATGGGATGGGCACTCCTATGGAAAGAGGGGGCAAATGTTCCTAAACTAGCATAGATGTTTCAAAGAAAAGGACAGCAATCCAGGACTTCTTAAAATGATCATTGATTGTCATCAGTTATTTTAACCCAAAGGTGAGTCTTTTTTAAGAGCTTCAGAAGGAATCTATGCTTAGTCTATATTTTCTTGGCTTTAAATGAGCACTCCAGAACTCTAGAGCACTTTAACTTGCTGAAATGCTTTGTGTGAACAGTGTGTCCTCTTTCTATATTTCACCAAAAATGCAGATTTCATTCGAAAAATTGTCACTTATCTATATACCTTGTTACAACCCCTGACTTTAACGCAGACAACAGATCTGGTTACTCACTGTAGCTAAACTCGAGGCAGCAATTGCCCAGAGTTACCTGCCTTGCAAAGACTACACACTGAGCAGCTTTGGTGATTGGACAGCCACAGAAAGTCTGGCCTTGGGAAATAGTGGAGGGCTTGTAAAGACTACAGATGAGATTCGCTGCTTTTATTAATTCTTTATTTTTGGTGCAGTAGTAGTGATACAGACATGAATAAGAACGCCACGACAGCATATGCATGAGGTACAATAACAATGTGAACGTCCTGTATGTTGGGTTGAGATATTCTTTGCAAATTTTTAGTATGATGGGCTGGGTGGTCATAGCGAGGATGATGACTGTGCCTATGGTAAGTGTAGTGATAGTGGTTAGTGTTGTCCCGGTGGGACACTTGAACTGTGTTTTGACACTGACACAGGGTGTGAGTGTATGGGCTACCTGGCCCTTTGCGTGGCATAGGGTGTGTTAGGTTTGGTGGTGGATTAAGGACTGGGTATCTGTAATTCGTCTGTGTGTAGGTGGGTTGTAGTGCGGAGCTTGAGTGTCTGAGCCTTCGCAGGTCTCAGCCTGGCTTGGCTGCTGATGGGGTCTTAACCACACATTTAAGCTAGTCTAGTGACTCAGGTGGGTGCTCCGTGGTTTACTATGCCCTTTAACCCCAGTGCATTAAAAAAGGGGGGGGGGGGAGGTTCCTGTATTCTGAGTGTGGGGCATCTGCCTCACAAATACGGGATCTTTTAGCCATGTCTGACCAGTAAGGTTAGGTCAAGGTTGGGAGTGTTGTTAGCAACTTGGTTTAGCAAAGGGATTACTGTGTAAAGTGTAAACCGATAAAACAATAACATGAGTCTAGGCGTGTGGTCAATGCGGACTTCACGGTGTGGGCCCAGGGTGTTCGGTGGTTGGCGCTGTGGCGTCGTTGGACAGTCCCTGGGTGGCCAGCAGGGCTGGACTGTCTCCCAAGTTAGAGATCTTTGTAGTGTTGTTCGCCCTTGGTCACCCATAGCGTTTTGGGGGTTGCCCATCTGTATGTGAGGCCCTCTGTTTGTAGAGTAGCTGTGATGGGTTGCATGCTCTTGCGTCATAGCAGAGTGTCTCTGCTCAGGTCCTGGAAAAAGGTGAGTTGGTGCGTTTCGAAGTCGTGCAGTGATTTCCCTTTAATGGCTGCCATTAGGGCTATTTTATCTGTTATGGATTGGCATCTCAAGATGTCGTGTGGGGCTGCCTGTGGTGCTTGTCGGGGTTTGGCAATGCGGTATACGCCGTCAAATGTAAAGTGTTTCGCCTACCTGTTGGGGAGGAGTGAGGCCACTAAGCGCCTTATAAAGTGGGGCAGTTCGTCTAGCGGTACCGCTTCTGATATTCCTCTTATTTTAACATTCTCCTGCCCCTGTCGTCTATCATATTAACTTGTCTGATGATATTGGCTTGTGCAGTTTGCATCTGGGTGACTGTGTCCTTGAGGGAGGTGAGGTCGTGGCGCAGGTTGCTCACCTCTTGTTCCGCGGCTTGTGTGCGGGCCGACACTGCCTGTACCTCCGCTGCTAGCCCTTTCAGGTCAGCCTGCCACATTAGCTGTAGATTTCGTTGGAGTCCGGTCAGCATGGTCTGAATGTCCTGCTTAGTAGCCGGAGTTGAGTCATCAGCGGTTTGTGTGTGTGCGCTGTCTGCGTCGGCCAGGGCCATGCTATGTACTGAGTCTCCTTCAGACCGCTCGGGGTGAGACTGCCGTGGCGGCTGGGGAGTTTGCAGCATGCTGCTTATGTCCCGGTGCGGTATGGCAGCGCTCGGGGTTGATTTGTGAATCTGTCCCATTTCTTCCGGGGTCTAGAAGTCTGCCTCAGCGTATTGTGGGCTCGCCACGATGTCAGCTCCCTGCTTAGGGGAGTGCAAACTAGTGTACCCAGGTCAAATCTGGGGTAATATAACCCGGGGTTATATTGTTCCACAGTAGTGACTTTATGTCTTGTAATTAACCTTTCTCCGAGTGATGATCGAGAAAGACCTAATGACTTTCTATAATGAACCGTACAGATTATTGATAGATATTCCAGGGGAAAGGTTCTAACATGGGCCTGTCACCATGGAAATGGATGTAATGTGCATGCTGATTGCACCACGTTCAGACCTTTTATGAAGAATTGATCTTTATACTTAACCATTCATGGGTTTCTGTCTGAATAATTATCCATTAACAACAAACATCTCCTCTTTCCTGCATGTACAATTCTGCCTCAACCGACCGTCAATAAAACCCTGAAATCTTCCATTATTTATTTTGTAGTGGTATGTGCCCAAGAGTAATTTACCTTTGTTCCCTGTCATGAATATTCATTTTTTTTTTTTAAATTTTTTTTTTAGGGCATTTACACAATTTTAATACAAATAAAATCTACTAATCTGACTTTATGTAAGGCAGTATCCTTGATTTCCAGACTACTTGTTTTCTGCCCTTTTTGCAGCCTGACCATTAAAATTTCTCAAAAACAAATATCTAAAGAGGGTATTTACTAAGAATTATAGCAATTCAAATAAAAAATAATGAAAGTTTGAAAGGGGGAATAGGGGGATTGCTATGATGGCTATTGGTAAACAAAGTAAGTTTTCCCTTTTTAACTTTGTAGTTCATGCATAGTAATGGTAACACCCCCCCCCCTTTCTCTTTTGATTGGATTTGCATAAAATGTCCTGACCCCAGTTTGCCTGCCACAAAGCTCTCGCCTTCTATACATTTGAAACTCGCATCTGATCTGACTCTTAGGTTTCCTCTGCAGAAATGTAACTGTGGCTGTTTTTTGAAGAACCTATCTGGTTTCCTATACAGTGTCAGTGTCGTAAAATGGGAGGATATCTGAATATAGCTGACTTACTAATTTAGAACGTCCAGGCTGGAGTTCAGTGGTTACTTCTCCTTAATGTGAAGATAATGAATTAACAAATCTGTTCAGCAAGCCAATGTAAAACAAAAAAAAAAAAAGTACAAAATATTGCCGAACTTGGGGGTGTGTGTGGGGGGGCAGTCTGTAACACTGTAAGTCTTCTATCCTCCATCTCTTACCTACAGATTCTTCATTCCACCAATCCACCATATATCTTGCCTTCTCTCTTAGCCCTCCAGGTCTCGTGCCCTGGGACCCGCCAACCTCATTTAAGGAAAAGACGATGAGCTGCAGCCTGGGGAATCATTTTAAATGTTTTTCTTTATATTGTTCAGTTTGTTAAGAACACTCCTAAGAATGCTATGCGTTGGTTTTCCTTTTTTTTTTTTTTCATTCTCTTTGTTTGCTTTCACTTTAAATTTTTTTTGTAGATTATCTATTTTGATCGAATGCATGCTTGTATTCAAAACCTTGTTTGAGAACTATAGATTACTGAAACTAATGTTATATTGTAATGTTTTTGCCTTAACTGATTGCTTAATTTTGTTTTTTTTTCTTTACATCCATTGTATAAATGATTTATTTGATTTCTGTTGTGGCTCAGCTTGAATCCCCAAACCTATATGCATGCTAACTTTGGTACTGCCAATGTTTGGGGAACTAATTTCCCGAGTGGCTGGCATAGATTCATGGGATTTGTAGTTTGTAAACAAGTGAACTTGGTAGTGAAAGCCTTTACTGAATGTGCGTGCGTTTGGCCTCTGGCTGCTGTCTCACAATCCTTACATCTAAGTGCAAAGTTTTATGGCGCTGTCCTGATAAGTAATATAAATATCTGTATTGGACTGTTCGCATTAATTGCATTTCCCTCCATTTCCTTGTGTCCACATGCAGCCAGGAGCTATGGGCGGAGACGAGGTAAATACATTAAGATCTGTTGGGGTGTTTTTGCTTGCCAAATCCTTGGGAGAAAAATCAATAATGCAAAGGAGCTTGCTCTTAATTGATGATTTATGAATGATGAATTTTTCTTATTTTTATTTATTTTACTTTGGGATTTAAAACCATGCAATTTTTTTCAGCTTATTTTAATTGCCATATGTAGTTAATTATTCATGTCTTGCTTTTAATATTTTAATTCTCAGATTGTTTCATAATGTTGCTCATCTATTTATTACTCAAGCCTTTGCGCATATATATATATATATATATATATATATATATATATTTTATTTTTAACATGAGCAAAATCCAAATGAACAAAAAAATAAATGATCTGTATCTTCCAATAAAATGAATTCATATGCTCTGTGGGCATAATTTAAAGGATAGACATTTTTTGTTTGCAATATTTGCTCCTCTTGCTCCTTGATATTCATGCTGCTATCAAAATACACCTACAGTTCCATTTGAACATCCCAAACTCTACCTAGAGAAATCTAATTCCCAATCCTTTATTGGTAAAAATGAATAGTAACCGCCATACCCTAGGTACTCATTGTATCGCTGATATTTATCTTAACCATTTATAAACTCTGTGGTCTTATAGTGGGGGAGCCTGACTAAGCTCACCCTTCTTTACTACACAGGTGGGTTGTGGATAGTGCTGGATTAGAGGTTTCATTTACCTGCAGTTGAAATTTAGAGGGGAGACAAATTTACAAACTCCAAAGGCTGCATCCCTGCCTCCAGTTTCTCCTTGCCGGATAATCTGGTTAGCTGCATTGAGCTACGCAGAGCCCTTCAAACTGATTTGGCTACTTTGAGGGTGCAAAACAAAATTACCCGTGCCAGCATAGCTGCCGTAGACACAATTTGTTTGTGTGAGTGTGATACAAAAATTGTGTGTGATTATAAAATGAAAACTGGTTTAATTATGACTATTTTTTAATACAAATACAATATGTAAATGCATTTAAAAAAAATTATTCCAAGCTAAATCAAGAGTGTCTAAATTTTGGCCTATTTTTTTTTTTTTTTTTTACAGTAGGCATCTGCAGAGCAGGGTTCTATGAGCAGTTTATCCCCTACAACTGCCCCTTACACTTTGCACTTGGTTGTATCATGGTTGGCCAAAAACTGTCCTCCCAGCTTTTAGCTTTGTAGATCGTGTGGAACTTGGCCTTCGGACTTCATATGCCATGCTGTCCTTACACAGCAGGAGCATACAGTTTGATTTAAGATGTTTGTGATCACCAAAAGCCATGCTTACACTTCAAATAATATGTAAATTCCTTTTCAAAATCTTCCAGCAGGTTTTTGTGTTGAGGCATTTTGTGCAGGCATTAACAGGTGTCATGGGTGTGTTACAAGTGTCTACTTTCATTATCGATGATCACTGCAAACTGAAAGCACATTTGCATGCTTGCCGGTCATCGTTTTCTGAAACTGGTCTATGAAATATGACAAAACCATTTATTATTTAACCAGGTTTAAGGATTTAAAAAATGCATTCTAACTAATTTCCAGTAAGTGAACAAACATCCTGATCTAACTTTTTAATTATATAGCTGGTAAGTTGAGGGAGCGTCAACCAGAAAAGTGTTAAAAAAAAATAAAAAAAAATTCTATCTGCAAATACATTTTTAAAAAGTTATATTTCAGTTCTGTTAGTTCAAGGGACGTTGTAGTCACCAGACAAACTTTAGTTTAATGAAGCAGTTTTTCTGTATAGACCATGCCCCTGAAGTCTCACTGCTCAATTCTCTGCTATTTAGGAGTTTAATCACTTTGTTTATAAAGCTCTAGTCACACCTCACTACATGTGACTTGTGCAGACTTCCTAAACACTTCCTGTAAAGAGAGATCTAACTTAGAATGTCTGGTCTCCTGCACTGTAAATGGCTTTCTAGACCCTGCAGTAGAATCCTATGTGTGGTTAAAGTTCAATTACAGAGCAGGAGATAAAAACGTCTAAAGATAGTTTAACCCATTAACGCCGTTTGGGTGTGTAATGCCATCCTGCAGGAAGCGTGCTTAACCTCAGGGGGGCATAGCAAGCACCCAGGCAACCAATGATGGCAATCTGTATCTCATGGTGACAGCCTACACTGGGTATTGTGGAGAAATTCCAAATTATAGACAAAAAAGTGTGTGTGTGTGTGTGTGTATACACTGTTTTGGGGGGCTGTGAGTAAAAAATTTGTAAGCAGAATTTTTTTTTTATTTTTTTATTTTTTTAAATTTTATAACCAAAAAATAAAACTTCCACTGTAGCTATCATGGCCTGACATTGTAAATTTACTATGAATTATTGACCATGTACAACTGGCACTGTTATTTACTAAAGTGATATTTCAAAGTGCATTTCCAATTTTAGCCTACCTGAAAACATAGCAGAATTAAAAGCGTTTCCCTTTTTGGCTGTTATGACCTTAAATTTGACTTCTTACTTTGGTGAATAAGGCTGTGATAAAGCACCCAAAACCTATCCTGACCTAAACCCTGCACAACCTTGGTTAGCTCCATTAACAGAGCTTCTGGCTTTGACGAGGCCAGGAGAGACATCCTCGCTGTTACCCAGATTGGTTATAATGCTTTTAGAGCGTTCCGTTAATGGCCATCCTACATTAAAACCCAGAGCTGAATATCCCTGGTCTACATGATGCGCCCTTACCGTAGTCACTAAACATTTGCATTGATGGCAGTTTAAAAGCTTATACAGGAATATAAATAGAACCAAATATCTGCGGAGACACGACTTGCAGACTGTAAACTTATAAAATGTAATCTGTCTGGGAGCCCCGTGTTCTCTCGTCTTTCGGTCTGTGTTTTTCGGATGTACTTTGCTTACCCCCAGTGAATTTATATTTTATGGAACCTGTATTATCCTCACAGCTGTATTAATTTTTATTCTCTTGCGAATCTGGTAAGCTTGCATTTTTTTCTATGCGTTTTTAGGAAGATAAGTCACAATATTCTCTAGCTATTATATACCACACAGGGATAAGCAACATTTTTGGTGGCACAGTGCCACACTAAGGCTTTGACTTAGTTCCTTGGTGTATCAGTCTAAATAAAGTTCATTATTTAATTTATTTATTTTTTTCTCGTATGTGTATGTTGCCATACTCTGTGCTATGTCTGCTTTGGGGAGCTGTGAGTATGCACAAACAGTTTGTAGTAATCTGTATTTTATATATCTATATGGTCTGTATGACGTGTTTTGTGTGTGTGTTTTAAGTGGAGGTAGTATTTGTTGGGTTGTCTGTGAATGTGTGTGTCTTGGTGGTGGTGTTTATGGTGTGCTGTGTGTTTGTGCGTGGACTGCTTATAACATTTGTGTGTGGGGAGGCTTTGTGGGGCTGTGTGTATATTTGTCTCACACATATTCCTAGACAAAGATTTATTCAAAGACACGCAATAACTAATTCCAGACACATTCATGGGATACACACTTACAATAATACACACTATTCGGCTTACTGCCAGACACACACTGCAAGACACACATTCATTCACAATAGTGTTATTTTAGACACACTCCCTTTTGCGTACGATTTAGGAGCAGGAGAGTAGTTTCCTTGGAGTCCAGTGAGGACCAGGTTGGACATGCACAGTGCTGCTGCAAGGTGCTTTGTTCCTGTGCGGATTCCTCTTTAAGACTGCTGGGAGGAAGTGCTCGAACACCACATCCTCCCTGGTATTGCATCTCACTGTGTAGGGCAATCATTGCTAGTGCTGATTGCTCTGTTGGGGTTGGGGGGGGGTGGGGGGGGAGGGGAGAAATGGTTCTCTCCACCCTCCCTAACCTCTAGATAATGTATGGGCAGCTAAGGGGGAATCCCTTGCTTCTACCAAGCCAGCCTGTTTGCATCTGGCAACCTGCTGGTATTGGATGGTGACCCCTGCACCAGGCATTGTATTGAAATCCAGATTGGCTACTGTGGGAAGGGGCCAAAAATGCATTCACCTCCTAAAACTGGATGCTATCTTTGTATAAACATGTAATTCTTACATTGAGAAGTGAAAGAACTCATAGTTGTATGCATTGCATGTTAATATCTGCTCCAGAGCTTCTATCCATATGCTACTGTATATCACAAGTCTACTTTAACATGGTTCCTGGAAGCTATAGAAATCAGAATTCAGAACAATCTACCAATGGAGACTTGGCTAACTTGGACTCTATTGTTTTGTTCTCCATTAGTGATGTGCCGAACGGTTTGCCGCGGACGGCGAACATAAACATAAACTTTGACCCTGTACCTCACAGTCAGCAGACACATTCCAGCCAATCAACAGCAGACCCTCCCTCCCACCTCCTGGACAGCTCACTAAGAAAGCAGCTTCACAATGAATATAAAATGGACGCTGTCCAGGAGGTGGGAGGGTCTGTTTATGTTTATGTTCGCCGTCCGCAGCGAACCGTTCGGGACATCACTATTCTCCATGTTATCTGTATTCATATCTGCAATAAATGTAACGTTGACGCACAGTAATGCTCGTTGCTAGAATGCTGGAGTCTACTGGTGGCCTTTTCATTTATTTGTATGTTAAACTGAATAGAATTGCAAGTGGAAAAGTTTGAGAGGAACTTAAAATTAAACACTCTGTGTCATCCATAACATTCTCTTGAGAATTGCTTTTGGGGCTTCCATGCCTGTGTGCCTTATTTAGAACCCAATATTAAGTATTTTATTATCATATATAATTTTAAATGGAAGACTGCATATCTGATAGTGTTTCGCTAGCACAATGTGTAGATAAAATTTAACAATTAAAGCAAAATTCTCGTGTTTTTCTTCAAATCCATCTATTGCTGCATGAAACTGTTGCTTTTCTTTAACGAACTGTAGTTCACTTGGCATTGACTCTTTTGTGTGTTTACCCTTCAGGTCGTTCTTCACTCTTTCCCTTTGAAGATGGCTTCTTAAGTGACAGCCATGGTGACCAATCATTGTCATCCGGCTTAAGTTCTCCAACACATTGTCAGAATGGCGAACGGGTAGAACGCTATTCGCGGAAGGTGTTTGTCGGAGGATTGCCCCCTGATATCGATGAAGGTACTTTAGGAAGGAGATAATTTTTGTGTTCATGCGTTCTGTCCCTCATGTATAGAAAGTGCTAATATTCTCAACAACACCGCTTTCCAGCGTATATTTATATTACAGGAGAGGAAGAAACTGTAGCGCAGATGGTACAGGGATATATAACCAGTAACTAGATGTAATAAATGGGAATTTATGTGGATAAGAGCTGCTAAGTGCTCTAGATAGAGCTATGATGCTGCTTATCATCTGTTTAGCAACGTTTTCGAAGTGGTTGACTTATACTTTTAAAATAATTCACTACTGTTAAGTGGTTTGCCTTTTTTCTTGGCGTTCTAGGAAACCGTAATCTTGGGCCAATCAACATTTGTACAGATGCTGGCTGGCACTTCAAGTACACACTTTAGTTCTCTGTATAATTTAGTTGTTTTTTTTTTGTCCAAACTGTATTCCCATTTAGTCTAGTATCTATTCATAGACGTGTAGATGATCAATATCATCCCAGAAATGTGTTTCAGAAATGGATTACAAAATACAATTTTATCTGATTTTTCACACTGTAAATGAAAGGAAAACAACATTGTTAGAAATACAATCATGTTACCTTACATCCTGCAGCACGTCGCTTTCCTATCCGCCTATCCACTTCTTTGGCTGAGATAATCAGTGTTGATTATCTCACCCAATCCAATGCTTCACCATAAGGGAACATTGGGAAGCTAATGCACATGCGTTGTAAAATGTCGCACTGCACCAATCACATGCTTTCAACGAGAGCGGCGGAAGCTGTCTACATGACAGCCAATAGAAATGTGTTAACCCGGCGAGCAATACATTGTTGTTCCTGCAAAAAGGCAATGTTTTCAGTTCCAGGATTAAAATGACTTCAGTTTAGAAAGTAAAGAAGGTGTGTGTGTATGTTGTATATATTGGCCCCAGCAGTACCCTATAATGTATGCATGTTCAGGTAAGTGCAGCCCTCTTGGAAGAAAAAAAAAAGAAGAGATATAGATAAAGATAGATATCGAGATATATCCCCCCCCCCCAAGAGGGCTGCACTCACCTGAACATGCATACATTATAGGTTACTGCTGGGGCCAATATATAAAACATACAAAATACATCCAGCGCACTTCACTTCTTCACTAAACAATGATTTCAAATCTTAGAGATTGTAATAGTTTTATTTAAAAACACCTCACCTAGGCAAGAAATAATGGGGGTTTAGTTACATTATATGATCACATATTGCATAAACCTGCCACAATGTCAATGTATATATATATATATATATATATATATATATATATATATATATATATATCTCATTAACAAACTTTTTGTTTTCTAAACCCCATTACTACAGATTCTTAGGCAGCCTTTCCTGAAAAATCCTTTTAGAACTTTGCTTGTTTTAAAGTGACTCAATTGTGTAATAAAACTGACACTTTACAGTGTACTACAGAAAACATTTTAAATGGCTTTTCTCTGTTGCATAAGGTTATTGCGTATTGAGCTTCATTTCACAAACTCCGCACCTAATTAAAGGGACACTTTATATCATAACCACTACCACTTGTTCTAGTGATTTATGGTGCAAGGGCTCTTTGACCATAAATAAAAAGTGAGGGACTTTGTTCACTTTTTCCAGCTGATTATATAAAAAAGTTTATGTATTTCTGTGCCTCTTTCAGATGAAATCACTGCGAGCTTTCGACGATTTGGACCTTTAGTAGTGGACTGGCCTCATAAAGCAGAGAGCAAATCTTATTTCCCCCCAAAAGGTAACCAGTTCACATTGCAATGCCCGGGCATACCTCCCTAGTATCCCTTTTTAGGAGGGACAGTCTCTATTTATATAAATCCTTCTGTCCCTCTTTTCTATTCTAATGCCCATCTCTTCTAGGCGCTCTATGTTGTTGTTGTTGTTGTTATTGTGTCTAAATGTTCCTCAGCAATAATACTTTCAGTAATGTCTTTTTTTTTTTTTTTTTTTTTAACGACAAAACCCTGCTGTCGTTCTCACCCCTTAAATGAAAGTGTCCCTGTGTCCATTTTAAATGTTGGGAGGTACGCCTTGGCAATAGCAATGTCATTTATGTGCTAGTTACACTTGACCGGTTTTTAATTTGATAAATGTAACTTTTGTAACTGAGTGAAAGCAGTTTTGAGGCGCTCTGTTTTTAGAAAGTGGCTTATGAATGGCTTTTAATTTAAAGGAACATAAATACTTGGGGGCAGGGAGGGTTCCTGCAAATAATGTGATTCAGTAAATCCTTAATGCTTTAAAAACATTTTTTGTCTGATACTTGATTATGCTAAACACGATGTTTGTGCATCCATCAGTTACACTTACGTACTTAGAGTCTAGTATACCAAGGTTTGTAGGGAGTTGGAGAACTGGTTTTCGTGTACTAAAAAAAAAAAAGAGAATGTATGGAAGTGAGAACGTAAGCGAAAGCTTAGACAGGACCCCCCCTTCTCTCCTTACAAATGATCAGGATGTTCAGAAAAATATAGGGAGGCGTTAGGCAAAACATTTAGCAAAATTACAGAGTGGAAAAATGACCTTTTTGAAAATGAAGCAATAAGCTGGTTTTTAATCTGCTAGCACCATCTTTAATAAAAGGCTGAAATGTTATTTCCCAACGCTGACGAGACACACCAGTCTTCACCAATGTAGAAATTGTCAGTTTGATATATGATGATAAAGTACAGTTATTAATCTTGCTGTATGGACTTTTGTCAGTACTGACTTTGTACTGTACTTTTATCTGGTGTTTATTATAGCATTTTTGTACACCACTTTTTATTTTTCAGAGGTTTTTGTAAAAGGACACTAAATACCATAATCACTGCAGCTTATTGTAGTGGACATCATTTAGCAATGATGTATCTTGATATAGCCTAGAATGTTTCCTATGGGAAAGCATTGTGGGTTGGCTCAGAGAATCACTGCTGATCATATCAACCAAGCAGGCAGATCGGGGCAGAGCCAGCAACTGCAGACTTGAAGAAAAGTATGATTTTACTATAGTTAGTGTGTAGGGGACAGGTGGAGGGCAGGGGGCTAGATGGTGGTTTTAACACTATAGAGTCAGGAACACGTGTTTATGTTCCTGAGCCCATAATATTCCTTTTAATCCAGTTATTCCATGTCAGCTTTTTTATTGATTTTTCCCTTTTCCAGCCTGCTACTAGGTCCACAGGCAGCTGTGCATTTTTATAGCTTATCTTGTGCAGAATTGATTGATGTATGTAATATTCCATTTCCTCCTGCTCCGTGATTGGTACATGCATCCAATATCACAAATTTCCCCTCTGGAACTAGACCCATTCCATACAGGCCAGGTTCAGTGCCCCATAAACCTTTGAATGGCAGCTGAGCAATATTTATCTCTGTACTCGGCAAGTCGTACTTCTAAATAAAACTAGGAATAATTAGTTGCACTCAAATATGTCTCATACATTTAGTAACCGCTTTCTAGTTCCAGACATTCTCCTTCACTATTTATATAAATGTATCACAAACACGAGTCCGTTATCTAATCCTGCCGCCATTCTAATGTCTAGAACCGCTTTCAAATCTTCTCCCAGCAGCCCTGTCTATCTCTGTCAAAGTGCCAATCCAATATGTATGGCCCAATTGTTGGCGGATTCTAGTAACTGGATTATTTGTTATCAATCTTGGTTTCTGTGCCGTGCCTCCATTTTAATTTCAAACACTATTGGCAGGCTTCGGCGTCGTGTTGCTGGCATTTCGTAAAAGTGTTTTGTTGGCTTTAGCACAGTAATTCTAATTTGAGAGAGAACCTACCATTCCAATACAAACAAATATTTGAATATACAAAATGAAAGTAAAAAAAAAATCTGAATCAAGTGTGTGTGGAGGGGTTAGTGCTGTTCTTCTCTCAATTTTAATCAATCACAGAAGTATGTGTATATGTATATAATATATGCATGTGTATACCTGTATAAACCTATATCGATCTATATTTTGTTTTTCTTCTCCTCCTTTTTCCCTCCCTCTCTCCGTGCACCATAACTACTGCAATGTGCTTAGCTTTAACTTCCTGCTTATAAAATCAATGTCTGCAAAACCTAACTTTATGTAAATGTTTATTATTGCTTAAAAAGTGTCTTATCTCCAAGAAAGTAGTCCCGCCCCCTTAGTTTAAAAAAAAAAAAAAAGTATGACCAGAAAGATTTTTATTTTTCACTTTTTTTTTTCCTGTTTGTGTGTGTGTGTGTGTGTGTGTGTGTGTTTTGTTTTTTTTATTTTTTTTTATTTTTTTATTGAAGTTTTGGTTTTGCAGGGTTGTGTGTTTGTACTTTTTTTTTTTTTTTTTTTTCATATGAATATTCATTTGGGACCAATATGTAAAGTAGAGGTTTTGATTTCTGCCAGATTACATACATCCTCTGGAGTTTGAGAAATGACTTGCATGTATGGTAAACCACTTAGCTGCACTTGACTTCAGTGCTTTAGCGACTTCCAAGTCTGATTCAGACCAAGAACTCTGTTAGTGCAATAGGAATGCATTGAGCAGTCCAACAGCTCGTTTTTATAATGAAATTTCTGGTTAAAACGTTACCCAGCCCAATTATAAAATTTCTCCAGCAGTCTGTAAAGAGAATTCAGCTGCCTTAGACTGAGTTGCCCTTCCAGTTTCGTTTCAGAAGATGCCAATATGAGACAAACTTTGAGCTAGATGCCACATAGGAACAGTCTAAACACCATAACTACTATAGCTGAATGTTTAGATTATGACACACATCGGCTGTAGATTCCAATTATGTCCAAACTAATTGGCTGAGGGCACTGAAGTACTTTCCCTGAAACCCATTATTTCCAAAAACGGAATCTCTAACATTCCCCTCCTTCAAAACTGGATCGTCTTTTACTTTGCGTCCAAGTCAATAGTACACCTATAAACTCAAGATCGCTTCTTTGGTTTTATCTGTCAATCACAGATTAGTGACCCTTAAAACCACCTCGACCATTCAAGCTTTCTGGTAGCCCCCAGTTCAAGAAGTGTTCCTAAAGATGGCTAACTTACCACATCCCTGAGTTCTTTCTAAACCAGCCTGGTACTTCTTTCCTGGAAAACCCTGTTTAATAACTTATTTTCCACTAGTTGGGTTTCCTGTGTAGTTCTTTCTTTAGTTAAAAAATTGGCACAGTCACTTTTGGAACATTTCATTCTTTGTGAAAAGCTCTCTTAAATGTGTTGGAAACTGTCGGACATTCCAACACCAGCACAAGAGAAAGCAGTCCTAAGTTTGCCACAGGTATATCTTTTGAAAGTCCAGTTTTTCAGTAAAATGTGGCAGTAATGACAAAATATCTGCCGCTGCATCCCGTCTTTTCCCACCAGCTGTCTCATGCATTGCACAATAGATGCCTGTGATGACATAATGAGCGTGGGTAAGATCATCTGTGGAGGAAGATCTGTGCAAAAACCCCACTAGTGACAATGCCGCTTTAGACACCTGCTTTGTACCCGCTACCTCATCTACTTGTGAAACATTGTTCTTCTCTAGTATTCATATACCTTACATTATCTAGTTTGTAAGCTTGCTGCTTTACAGAGCCATGTTAACATTTTGTTACTATTAGCAATTGTTGTGTGTTCACTGTGAAATACTGCATATACAGAGTTTACACCTCTGCTGTCGTAGGTGTAACTTCACCTCTGACACTATCATTTGGACACCGCTAGTCAGCCCGAAACAAGAATTCTGTGCTGGCTATTCTCAATTCTGTGCAAATTTTCATGCGCAGTGTGAGATTCATTCACTGAGAACATTCAGCTGATGCTGTCAGCCAATGAATGGCTGGCAGGATCGGCATCTGGCTTCTGAATTTATGCTAAAGCCAGATGTCTTAAACCCTGATTTAAAGCAGACCAAGAACCTTGCAGGACTAGATAAGAGTACAAACTCTTGCTTAACAGTTTGCCTCATTATTAGGGAACAGAGCCAAGTTACACGTGTGTATATGTATATTTGTATATTTACACTAGTTCCCTTGCAATATATAGCATTTACATTACAGAAGAACCTTTGGTTATTTACACAGGGAGAGAATGTTTTGATTCCTCCCATCTGAGCAGTGGTCACATTTGTGTCTGCCTTTAATATCACACTATTTTCACAGTTGTACTATAAATGTAAAAACCACAGGTAACAAACCGTCTGACCGACCTGGTCTGCAAATAACTCTAGATCAAGATGCGTGGAGTTTGAGGATCAATAGCTCAACATATTTAATTACTCGCCCTTTGTGCTCCTAATCCCTAACCCTTTGCAGTCTGTCCATGCTGGCGTGTTTGTGCAGTGATGAGCTTTGCAGAGCCAGAGATATCCTGTTATTACTGCACACGCCGGGTGAGGTTTAATCCCACAAAGCTGCCTAACGCATTTAGCTTTTAAATTCCCTCCACTCTTCTCCAAAGAACAATGGGTTAAGGAATTTTCTGTTATGGTGGACTGGCGGAGAGTGGAATTTTTTATTTCCTACTCGAACATTGTGTCCTCTGTGCCTCATTCTAATCTGCATGGGGGGGGAAATATATATATAAATGAAGGGTGTTTGTTTTTGTCCAATGCATGTAATTAAATTCTTTGGAAACACAATGTTACAGGTTTTATAACAGACCAGCATGTACAAAAAATACAAAATTGCTCTTGCATCACATACTTCATGTGCTCACATGCACCGTTGCAGTGATACCTGGTCTCGGAGCGCAGTCTGATTAATACCATTTTTCCATACGCCTTTGGCACATGCTGTGTTTTTATTTCTATATACTGCCAGTTTACTTTGTCCACATTAAATGGTGCAAATATTCAGCTTTTTACCATAGCAGGAATCTCCAAGCCTGGTGTCCCCCCTTACCCTGTTCCTGTAACTTCAAATGTCTTTGCAGGGAATTACGGTAATGTAGTTCAATGGCTGGAAAGAGATGGAGTTCTCTACACCTTTTGAGATGTACACAACTGAATTCAGGTTAGGTTCTCCTCTGAGACGTAAATTCACACTTCCAGCACCATAACCTCTATAGTTTGCTGTAGTGGTTATGGTGCCAGGTGTACTCTGGCATTTCAGCCGTGTAAGCAGTCAAACAGTTTTTAGGGTGGTTTTACAGCTTACTTTGGCTCTCTGGCTGAAGTAGTGAAGGTAGGAAGCCAGAAAATGTAGACGTGCAGGGCTTAGCGCAGTCAGCTGACACTCCCGTTTAGGCTTTTCCAACAAAAGTAGTGGAGGGAGGGAATGTCTCCCAGTGGGCTACTAAGACTAGGGGCACCATAACCACTACATAACGCTCTAGTGATTATGGTGCTTAGAGTGTTTCCTTAAGGGGCACTCTAGTCACCCATATAAATACAATAGTAACTCTGGTTTAATTATAAATAATATCCATTCAGCAAAGTTGCCCTTTTTTCCCCTGTCTTCCAACCGACAGTACTTTTGAAGTAGAGGAAACCATCATATCTTTACAGTATAGAAATATAGAAACCCCCGAATGTGATGGCAGATAAGAACCATTCGGCTCATCTAGAGCTAATAATTGAATTCGGTACCAATAAACCCGACTGCCTATGGGATACGTTCACCGGTGCGGTTTAAGAGAGTACCATGATTGGCATTTACAGGTTCGAGACCTCGCAGCTGCATATGCATAAACTAGTGATATTGTAGCATTTTTAGGATTTATTTTTGCACTCTGCTGTCCGTATATTGTATTTTGAAAAGTAAGAAGTCAATAGCCTGGAGTTTCCCTTTAAATCTCCGGGTTAAACACTTGTAATTATCTCAACATAAACCTCTTTAGGTTCTTTTAAGAAAGTAAGCACTGCACATGTGAAAGCAGATGCTGATTGTTCTGAATGAGGCTCAATTAAGACTACCAGTAGGAGAGCGATTTCTGTTTACTGCTGCAATCCAGGCTCCCCATATATTGCTGTCAGCATGTTATTTTTTCATTTCAATTTCACTGACTCTTTGTTGGTTAAACAATGACGGGCAAGCCAGCAGGCAGCGACTCTGCCTGGCAGCAGATTTTACAGATCCGTTTCAGCTCTGTATGGTAAACATACGCACGGCTAATGATTAAATGAAGCAAAAAACTAATTTATTATCTCACTGGGAAACTTTCATTGAAGAAAACTTTTTTTTATTTATATATTTCTATTTTTTTCCTGTTTTGTGTGTCTGGGGGAAAAATTATTCTAAAAAAAACAATAGTAGTTTAGCAAAATATGTAATCTTGTTATTGCAAGCTCAATGCTACTGCACGAAATGATTGCATTAAACAGCTGGATAAAGGCTAGAAATTAAATAACATCCACATGTTTGGAACTGTTTACAAAAACTTAGAAAGTCTATCATGTAACGTTTTATTTTCAGTTTTATGCTGTTTGACTACCATAGTAGAGAAAAAAGCGAAATATAGCTATTCAGACGAAGATACCGAGGGGGTTATATAGGGGGTTCTTTGTTTTTCAATTGTAACATTTCCAGACAAGTGACCGTTTTCCCCCAAGTAAGGCATATTGAAATGATACATTGCTTTAGCAAAAATACCAGGTTATTTGTAAAGCTAAAATAGCAAAAATGTACTTCTGATGGTCAGGGCCATTTCTTCTGATTGGACTATAAGACCTTGCTGATAATGAATGGATCACCCCTGGTGCAGTACATACAAGTCAGAATAGTAATTAAGCACAGCTTAGGGATAGTCTACTTAAAATCGGTCATTAAATGGAAAAGTTATACAGTATTGCAATATTCCACTGAGCAGACATATCCGTCCTCTGTCATGACTGGCATCACATGTAGTCTTATCACACTACAGTATTCTCCTTCCATCCCACCCCACAATAGGCATTTCAGGATTCAGTTCATTCAGCTCCAGTGAATAAAAGCTAAACGTTAGCTTGCAAACCACTTTAAAAGGTTTTGCAGTTTGTTTGTTTTCTTTGCTGCAATGTGTTGTTAATATTTGAAGATATTGCTGATAGATTGCCTTGAATTGGCCTGTGTTATCGACCGAGGAGAAAATGATCACTTTGGTGCAAAGATGAGTTCATCAAGAACACAGAAAATAGACTGTACATGTCTCTTGTCCTTCAACAGAGCAGCCTATTTAAAAAAAGGAAATCTGCTTCAAATTGTCGTGTATGATTGAGCATAAATTGGTATTAATGTTTAAGCTATGCCTGGTGCCGGCTTGCTGTGACCTGCTCTGCATTGCAATGAGTCTTAAAATGATTGATTTTGCAGCCTTTTCTTATGACGGGGTAATAGTCTTAATTTCCATTACATTTGATAACATCTTGAGTATGTTTGGAGCATACAAGCTCACTGTTCCAAAAATACCGCTATATAAATTTAGGATTAAGTTTCTTATTATATTTATTAAAATAAGATACCCTACGATTTGTTGTAATTGGGATGTGATGGCTTTTCTTTATAGAGGTGGTCAGCTTGGTACAGGATCCTTATTTTTAAAGCCTTGGAGATGGCTACTGATATAAAAATAAATAGAATTGGGTTGCTGGGAGTATGTGATATCTGAAGCCAATCAGAATATTTGATTTGTCGAATATTCTAATTTCTACTCCTCAAGAAAGCTGAAAATGTTTATTTAAATGACCCACAAATGATCTTTTGAAGATTGTCCAATATGGCCAAAGACACGATCTAGAAGGAAAATACACATTTTATATAATTACGTTACACCACAACTTGACTCTGCATTTTAAACTCTGGCAGGTTATATGGAACACTCCAAGCAACTTAGCCACTACAAAACATTGCTATTTACAGTTGGTTATCGTGCCAGAAATGCCCTGGTGCCCCTATTACAGTGAGCTGTAGTGGTTATGGTGCTTGGAGTGTTCATCAATCTCTGGCATGTTACTATTTGCTAATAATGCATTTTCAATAAAGGCTGTGCTATAAAACAGATTTTGCCTGAATGTTGTGACATGGCATTTCTGAAAACATTATTATCTGAAAATTACTTCTTAAGTGAAAATATTGCATTAAACGGTGGCCCTTGATTTGGGATGGAAGGGTAGTGTTTGTGGTCCGTTCCCTCCCCCCCAATACTTATTTTTTAAACTACCATAAGATTTGACTTTGTCTGACTTTACTATTTAAACAAAGCACAATTTCTTTGTTTCATAATGACCTGCTCAGATGCACAATTCACGGTCCAGTTCTCTGTCAGCCTTGCATGGCTTATTTTCTCTTTCCAAATGAGACACCTGGCTGTTCAAGAAAGGTAAATTACATTTTAATGAGTTTCATTAACGCCTCAGAGTCCTTAGATGTTAAATGACTGTGAATGCTTCACAGACAGTGAGCCTCTTTGTCATTAAGGTTATTGTGATCAAGGTGACTTATTGTGGGCAAATATTCACACACAACATTGAGAATGTGTACATGGACGATTTACAGCTTACACCCTCCACTCCAAACAGTCACTGGAAACCATCTTATGACACTGTGTATAAGCTCTATTATTGCGTCCCTTTTATGGGGAGGACAGAGGAGTTCTGATACTGCAAACTGACTTGAATGGCCATTTAAAATACCCTCGGGTCTCTAGGTTTTTCTAGTCACCCTTTTGGAATTGTGACCTGCCCTTAGTCTGTGTAGACACATGGTAAAGCATTAATAAGAATACACAGTATGCTTAAACATTGATTACACCAGGCCTTGAAGTGCTCCTCAGGGAGTAGTGAATTGAAAGGCTAAAACTGTACAGGAGCCTCTTAGCCTCCACACCTGCCCAAAGTACTTGTGCGAGGTAAGTACTATGCAACAGTGGGTCAAGGAGTTCCTAAGTCTCCTTAAAAACATATAACAGAACTCTGGATGCCAGGTCTTCTGAACTTGTACCCAAATTATTTCCTTCCCTACCCTTCCTGAGCATACACTGAACCAGGGGTTCTGATTCCTGTGTGAATGTATAATCATATTGACCACAAAATTGAATATCTGAAATGTGCCTAGTTTCAATGACCTCCTCTAATATTTATTAAGTGTTAATGGGTTGCATGCATTTAGGAGATATGGTGGCATACATGTCCATTTGCTATTTGTTGCTCCTTCGACATCCTACTGCATTTCTCTGTAAACCTCAGTGGGAGCATTGCTACTGGGAAGTGATGCCACATCGATACCCTCCGCTTTAGCGTTCGTTTGCCTGGTGCTATTTCTGCCTGAGCCTATATTAATAGAAGTTCCAATGATGTGTGTGTGTGTTGTAGGTGTCTGGGATAGTGTTTCAGCATTCTGTTCTTGGGGCACTTACATACATTTAGGCACTTATGAAAAATAATATTCTCGGCTGGTTTGCCTGAAACATGTTGAGTGAACTCAAAGTTGTTATAGTTTGTTAACCTACCAGTGATCTATTAAGATGTTCCATTTCCCCCTCTCTGATACAATATGATTGGGCTTTGCACATCCCCGTGTGACCTATTCATGGAGCTCATTCATTTACCTTTTGATTTTTCTTTAAAGGTTACGCCTTCCTGCTTTTTCAAGATGAAAGCTCCGTGCAGGCCCTGATAGATGCTTGTTTAGAAGAAGATGGCAAGCTGTACCTATGTGTGTCAAGCCCAACTATCAAGGATAAACCAGTAAGTCTTCCATTCTATAGAGTACATTTCATCTGTACAGAACCGCATGCTCTGTAGACCTCCTGGATTAATGGCACACCACAGCTTTCTTAATCCTTCTGTTACACACTGTAACTAATGTTTTCATCATGATGATCTCTGTGTTATGCAAGTATAAAAGCTACATCATTTTTAACGTGGAAAGAGCGACTTGTTGTAAGAAATGTTGTGGTTCTTTCCAGTAAATATGAGAAACTTAAAAGCAAGTTCTATATTTTTTTTTTCCTTTTTCTTTTTTCCCTTTTTCACGCAGTTCTATTTTTTTATTTTTATATGCTTTTCCAGGCAGTAAATGTAAAAAGCTAACAGACGGGTACTGGAGAACCCTGCACCTAGTCAGCTGGAAATGGCTTCGGTACTCCATGCAAACCTCCACAGTTGAGCTGCTTCTCACACTCTAGAACAAGTGGTTTCCAACCCAGTCCTCAAGTACCCTCTAACAGTGCAGGATTTAAGGATTACCCTGTTTCGATGGTTTTTTTAGAAAGAAAAAAAACTTTAGACACAACCGGTTAATTCATAAATCCTGGACTGTTAGGGGGTACTTGAGGACTGGGTTGGGAACCTCTGCTCTAGAACAATGTGCATGCAAAAGTCCCAAAGAATGCAGGCGACATTCCCCAAGAACAGGGGTACCCAAAAGGTAGATTCACAAATGTTGTAAAATCACAACTCCCATAATGCTTTGCATGTCTTTAGACTGTATTAGAATAAAAAAGCATCACGGAAGCTGTAGTTCTACAAAATCTGGGGATCTACCTTTTCAGCACCCCTGCACAAAAAGGTGTCCCAAAGGGCAACACAACATTACACCCCAGGCTACAGCACAGGGATGGCTGTAATGTAGTGTGTTTTAAGGCCATCATACTGGAGTCACAGAACTAAATATGTTGGGTTTAAACCTTGTCCAATGATGTTTCTCCATGGAATGACCAGACTTGGTGGCATCTGTCTGTAGAATGCGGTTTGCCCTCTTTGGATCCACTGTTACGCAATGTAGTGACATCATTGCACCCGAAAACAAGAAAAGACAGGCTAGCAATTTCCCATATAGTAATTGGCAATGTCCACTTAATTGGACAATTTCCGCTTCTACACAAGTGTTTTCAACTGTGAAATATCCATCTACACAGTGGGATGTTTTAAGTAGAGGTTTGTTCGCCAATTCCTGTGTTTGTCTATTACAATTGGCTTAAAGTTTCAAACGCAGAACATTTGAGAACATTTATTCACCATTTATAAAGCAACTCGAGCACTAGGGAGCCAGGGATTGCCCCCCTTAATTTGAGGATCTCTAAATAAAACCCAGGGAGAAATAGTCTTCAATAACAAAATCTATATGGTCGTGTCACTCCACGCTTTACCTAAAGTCCATTCACAGCAGAAGCAGAGCATGTGTCGGAGGGGGAGAATGTGGAGAAGCTGTGAACAGTAGCAGAAATTGAAGTTTTCCAATCACATATCCTACATCAGAGTATGCAGACATATTCTGTATGTTGTTCTGCTAAAGCAATAAAGCTGGTTGGCTGATTGGAATTCCAGCTGTAAGAAAAATTGATTTTCTTCAAACATATTACTATAGTCCTTTTTATTTGAGCAGAACCCTTAACACCTCTCAGTTCCATTAACCTTAACTTGTTTATCACAATTGGTTGTAATTTCCATGTTTTGGCATAAGAGAACACTAAAGGATATGCATGCTTTCTGTCTGTATATGCAGTACGGAGATACCTCCGATGACATTGGATTGGCCAGATAGCAGCTCGGAGGCCATTGTTTATGGATCTCCGAATAAAACAATTTAGTTTTAATGCACCACTATTCAGGGTGAATTTAATATTTTAGAACTAAAAACGGCTGACTGGTACTTTTTCCATCTTGTTTGGTCTATATTTTGATGTTCATAACTCATAACTGGGCAATCTACACTTTAGTGAGACCCCATGTGCAGTATTGAGCAGTCATGCAACTCTGTGGCTTTGAGGAAGGCAGGGTGGGTCTCCCGATCTCCGTATAAAGAGAATTTGTCTTAATGAGTTTTATTTTTATTGTTTTATAAAGAGTTAATGCTAAATTGCTCACTAAATGTGTACTTTTCTAATGATCATGTGTCTAGAACACTCACACAGTGTATGTCTATAATATAAAATATTTTCTCCCTCCGTACAGGTCCAAATTCGGCCTTGGAATCTGAGTGACAGTGATTTTGTGATGGATGGCTCTCAGCCTCTTGACCCACGAAAAACTATATTTGTGGGAGGTGTTCCACGGCCCTTAAGAGCTGGTAAGTAACCGGTGGTTGTGCTGCAATTAAGCCTATCGCACTGAGATATGTTCCACTAAACTGTGAAATGTCAGATTAACCTTTTTAAGGCCAAACAGCCAAGCTGGGAACACCATGAATTAGATTTGTTAAATATAGAGATAAGTAAACATTGTATTTAAAATAAATCATGGAAGTGACCATTCCTTTTAAAGCTCATCTCAACCACTTTAATTTCCAGGGTGACTTATTTTAATATTTAAAAAAAATAAAAAAATAAAAATTTTTTAAATGAGGCAATAGATACACAGTACATGCAGAAAGGAGTTATAACCATTCAACACTGTGTGTATTTGTGTTTAACACTTATTAGAACGTAAATGTCATTATTAATATGCACAAGAGAATAAACTCCTAGTACCTTCAGCCTGATATTTATCTAGGCTTTCTTTCACGCACGGCAGTACAGATATGGGGAGTCCAGGGTGACTTTATTGCCCCATGTTGCTGAGGGCGTACATGTGATATAGAAATGTATGATTGATAAATCATCCAAGAGAGAGAACCAGAGGCTCTTAAATTATTAGGTGTACTGTAGTATCCTGTACTTGCAGCTACACGTATTAATTAATAATCTGGCTGTTAGGATTTACAATTTAGAATTTTGCCAATCAAATCCTAACTGTTTCTTGTCCCCTCCCTCCCCCCACATTGACCATGTTTTGTGAAAAGGGAGAGTACCTCTGACTGGCAGTGACCTGGTCTATTATTTTATCTGCTATCCTCCCCTTTACTTCACTGATGGTTGGCAATCGCTATCAAAGCCAGTTAGTCGCTGTGGGTCTCCTAGCCACTAGTAGTGTTTTGTAGTTTAATTTCTGTGCCTGCTTTGGGAGACAGTCTATTGATCTAGATAACAAGTAGAACCAAGGATCTATATCAAACGGTCTGTGGGAAAACAGCGGACTGGAGGTTCCTAATACACTGTAATGGTTGCTGTTTAAAGGGTCTCTCCACTTCCCAAATTAAAAAAATAAATTATAATCACTGTTTAGTAGATATACCCCAAATGAAGACATGCATATCTCTTGTCTGAAGCCTTTATAAGCCCCCCTGTTCTAGCCCCGGCCAGATTTTCTGTGGCTGTCCAATCAGACTTCACATTACAGTTTAATGAAAAGTCTTTGCAAGGCCAGTGCTCTGTCAACTGCTGCCTCTTGAGCTTAGCTCCACTAAGCTGGACCACCAGGAAGTAATAGGACCTATTGTCTGACTGACAGCCAGGAGGGTGTAACCAGGTTACTTTATAAATGTGCCAATTTCTATTGAAATCTGCACTCTCTTGTAAAATGGAAAAAAAAAAAAAGACACTCTTCACAGATAAATTATTAAGGGGTCTGGATTGTCTCTTTAAGCTTTTTTTTTTTTGGTTGGCTTCCCTTTAGCATGTGCATAAATGTTAGCCTTTTTATATAACTTGGAATATTAAACTACCTCTCAGTTTTTTGGAACTGTATTTCAAATAATGATTTATTTGCTTTGTGGGTATGTACACATCTTTATAATCCTTCATTCTGCTTTACGAAGAATGGAAAAAAAATGTTCTCCTGGTCACTTGTTCCATTGACGTCACTCCTGTAGGTCTCCTTTTTATCTCATTATTTTTGTATTCATGCTTGTTTTCCCCTGCTACACAAAGCATAATCAGAAAGGAATAATTTAAAAACTTTGCATGCCTCAATCTATTGTAGCAAGTACAAGAGAATGGTCTCGGCATAGTATTCCTCAATGATTCACGGATTTAATGAAATGTAATTAACTTGCTAGCTTATGCAAGATTGGGGGGGAAATTTTCTATAAATCAAGATTACTATCCACTACCCTTCGAGTTGTTCGTAGATTTGTAGAAACACAAAGTCAAATGCTTGGATTAATAATTAGATATTTGAAGTGGTAACAGAAGAAGCATAAACCTGTTTAGTTGCTCTGTTTGGCTTAGTCCCAGGAGGCTGGTACGGAGAGACGTCTATTGGTGGAAGTTTGTATAATGTTGGATGCAGTGTCGAGGGGGGGAGGTATAATCGTGGTTTAATAATGTCCTGATTGTCCTAGGAAACTGCACAGAATATAACCCCACTGCACTCCCACGAGTTTAATTTGTTCATTGCTAGGTTTAATTTCTTATCTTTTTGTTTTTTTTCTCCCCAATATCTATAAAAGGGTAAATTAATTGCAACGGCAAATTTTACACAGCCTTCCCAGAATCCATTGCTGCTTTGAAGTAATCATATTTTACATGTTTTACGCTGAAAAGCAGGACTCATAACCTTGTGATAAAAATAGAAAATGCCACCGTAATTGGGTTTTTATAGCACAAAAATGGCACTGTGTAAACTGTCCCTGTAAGGCATGTCTCTGCAAGATATCAGGCAGTCATAGCAATGTATATGATTTGTGTATTCTTAGAATTATAATAAAATGATTAGGATTTAGATTTTAAAGAATCGTCTGTGTTTTATCTACAACTCACAAAATATTTGTGCTGATTTGCTTTGTACAAATGCTTGGATGCCCATATCTTACTTCTCTCTGCCTGTACAAGTACTTGTATGGCTTGTGTAGAGAGCTTGTGCTTGGCTTTTTTTCATGATTAAAGCTATAGGTAAGTCTGTAAAACATGAATGAAGCTCTTTGGTAAGCTCGTTACACAGACCTTTTTCATGAATGAAACTACTGCTAAGCTCTAGTGGTATATAAGGATATGGTGCTTCCAGGATCATGGAGATAAAGATTTAAAAAAGGTTTTTATGTCATTCAAACATGCACTAACTTTACATTACTTACTTGCTCATCATGCCGCATGTGGTTGTCTGTCTCCTTTCAGTTGAGCTTGCAATGATCATGGATCGTTTATACGGAGGCGTGTGCTATGCCGGTATTGATACAGATCCAGAATTGAAGTACCCAAAAGGTGCGGGTCGGGTGGCGTTCTCCAATCAGCAGAGCTATATCGCTGCAATCAGCGCTCGGTTTGTTCAACTCCAGCACAATGACATTGATAAACGGGTAAGTGACTTACCACTTCGAGGTAATTTCTGGTAACATTTAAACTGAATCAGGTCTGGATGTATAATGCGGCAGCTCTAATATGGAATATGTAGTGTTCTCAAACCTCGTACTGGTCAAACTGTAGGCAAAATAGGAGGAAAAATAGTTGGAGATAAAATTGTATCGTCGGCACTGAGACATAAATTATAAACCCGGCTCTTCTTCTTGGGTGCCCTCCTCTAGTTTATTTTTAGTTGTGCTTTATGAGAGGATACTGGTCACCGAAGACCCATTCTGCTTCCTCATGGTCTGATGGTCTTCATGAAAATATCCTATTTGGAGAAATTCTCAGACGTGACTAGAAATACAGCTTGGCCAATTTAGACTTCATTTTTCAATTCCAATGTAATTTGGTCAAATCTTAAGTGAATAACCCTGCCAGTCTCTCTCCATTCTCCAGTGTCATGTCCACTGTAGACTAGCGATGCATGTGCTGCCAGTTGGATGGATAGGGATTCTGTATTGGTACTTTATATTCCTGATTTTAGTAATGAATAGTTTGTGCTAGTCTCCATGCTTGGGGTGACCTCACATTGGAACAGAGAGACTTGCTGTGAGCCTGGACTTTTGTGGATGTCAGACTTTCTATCCCGCAATTACTCTCCGGCTTTGAGATGGGATGGAGATGATGGAGTAATGAATTCACCATGTACTTTGTGAGTCTGCATACTGCACACATCTACTTAGTTTGGCAATTCGACTGTCACCCATTTTCATAGTCATCAACTTGGTTCAGAAATTTACTTTTTAATAAATGTTACTCCTCTTTCTTTACTGCCAAAAGCTGCTGTTTTATTTGGGGTGAGCAGAGTCCACCTTTTGTCTTGTAAGATGTTTTTACTGTTCTTTGATCAGAATGAAAATAGTTTTTTGGGCAAACTTGAATAGTTCTAACCAAGAACTAACAAATGGATTTACATCTGCATCTATACGTCCAATGAAAACCATATCCAGATCATGTCAGCGGGTGGTGCCCTCTAGCTTTCTTGATAAATAGGCGGTTGCTTGGTTGGTTCGGTGTTGTAGAGTGATACTGAACCCAACATGTCCGCCTGACTCTCTCCATCTGCAGAAACTACAAGATCATTGTAGATGTAGTTTATTTTAGAATTAAGATCTGCTGGGTGTCTATCCTGACCTTAAAGGAACCATTCACAAAATGTGTTTTTTACAGCCGACAACCTTTTGGGTTTTTTGATTCTCCAGATTCTTGAATATCGGCATTTCCTAACTTGTCTTACTGCTTAGTGATTATGTCCCTAGCGATTAAAACTTTGTACAGCTTTTCCAGCCGTCTCGGAGCATCATACTGCCAGAATCCGTGCAGTCCTGCCAAGGCAGCTTACTAAAACAGATCCAGCATCACACTTATTTAACACTTTCACTCGCTTATCTTTCTATGCATAACACTATTATTTATAGAATACATAATATTAACAAGGAAGACGATTGCTCCTGAGCTACATGTCCTCTTACATTCCAGGGGAAATCATTTATGTGAAGTTTGTCCATTCTGGACTTAGAATTGTTGTGATTTTAAAGAGGAAAAAAATCTCCAAAGTTAGCTGTGATTCCATTTTGGATATTTGACGTTCACGCTGAATTCCTGACAATTCTCATTTAATGAATCAACCTGTTTGTATTTTGCAGAACGGTTTCTGTAATCAAAGTTTGACTTCAAACCTTGCAGAATGGGTCTGGAGTGATGCTAAACCTGTATTACAGCATTTAGCTAGTTAAAAAAAAAAAAAAGAACCGACAGTATCAAACGAATTGTCCAACTTCTGAACCAAAACAAAACCTAGAATTTGTGCTGTTATTTCCACTGGAATTTAATAGTTTGTCTTTTTAAAAAAGATGGGGGGCTATAGGAACACATGGAGGGCTGGGAGGGGGCTAATGGGACACGTGGGGCTACTGAGGCACATGGAAGACTGTAGAGGGTAGAATGAGACACATGGAGGGCTGTGAGGTAATGAGACGCATGGAGGGGCTGGGGAATAAAGACACACGGAGGGGTGTGGGGAGAAAGAGGGTTGGGAAAGGGGAACAGGAGACGCACAGAGGAGCTGAGGAAGACTAATAAGAGACACACGGGGGGCGTGGCCTAACCGAGCACGGAGCTGGACGCGTGTGTGTAGAGCTCCGCTCCAGCAGCGCTGAAATAAGCTATTTTTAGCGACAATACACAGGCGGTACCGATCCTAGACCACCCATGGATAAACGTAACCCCAGAAGAAAGGGACCGACAATGGGACTACGGTCCCGGAGCTCTTCACGGCCCAGAAGGCTGGGATGCCGGAGGTACAAAATGGCGCAGACAACCACTCAAGCGCAGCATCCAGCTCGCCATGTGCAGTGGGGGCAGAGGATCTCAGCCAGGGGACAGCTGCACAAATACTGGCCAAGCTGGCTGAGGTACGAGCTTTCCTGGCAGGAGAGATAGGGAAGTCCACAGCGGTATTGCAGGCCGAGATCCACGCACTCGGCAAAAGGACAGGCCGCCTAGAGGAACGCATGGACGGCAACACCAGGGCACACAATGAGGTGGTAGCTCAGGAAAACCGCCTTTCAGCCCGTTTGACTGAGCAAGAATTGCAGGTGGAGGATATAGCGAACAGATTGTGGCGAAACAATGTGAGAATCCGCGGCATACCAGAGAGAGAGAGAAGGGGAGGGACCCTTGCAGGCAATGTTGCTCCAAGTGCTTCAGCCTCTGCTACCTGATATCCCGGATGATATGTGGCGCATAGAGAGGGCCCACAGAGCCCTGCAGGCAAGGAGGCCTGAGCCCAACTCCACTAGAGACATTATAATCAAATTCCTCCATTTCTCTACCAAGGAGGCTTTATTGAAGAGGGGTAGAGAGGGCCCCATCATATACCAGGGAGCGGAAATAACCTTATATCAGGATCTGGCACCAAGCACGCTCCCGCACCGAAGGGACTGGAAACCCATCACAGGGGCACTGCGCGCGGCAGGAATCCGGTATGCTTGGGGCTTCCCCTTTTGCCTGATGGCTTTCCACGGAGGCAGAGTCCACATACTAACGGTTGGAGGCGATCCACAGCGCTTTGTAAGGGAACTGGGCCTGGAACCACTGAGGAGCTGGCCGGCTGGCACCCCACAGATGGAGTAGCTGACACCCATACCAGTGGACTGGCAGACGGTGGGAACCCACTGAAGACGGCAACTGGTATTGGGTATCAACCCGGGTTAACCGGAGGCACTGCACGGTACCCAAGGGGGGCACACCGGGACTATTTGGGTGGCAGGGAATGGGGGCCTGCTGGGAGTCTGGGCATGAATAGGGGTGAGAGGCCGACACACAGGGAGGGCCTGAAAAGATGAGGCTGGGAGGGGGCAGGGAGGAGGGTTAGGAACCTTGTTGGCAGGGGCGGAAGATGGCACCTGAGCTAGGGAGTGGACGCGAGTGGAGGTCCCGCAAAAGACCAAGGGGACTATGGAAAGTCCAAGTGGGACTCATACTTCGACTCTGGGGGACCTGGCAACGCGCACGAGACTGCAGATCTGGGGGGATAAGGCAATGAATTTGGGAGGGGGAGCAAGGGACGGGGGTCTACACAACGATGTACCTGTTAAGGCGGGACGGGGGATACCAATAAGGAAGGTATTAGGCACTCACACCGACTTACACACGGGGACGGGGGGAAAGAGATGGTGCAGCGCTAGGATGAGGCCGGATACAAAGGTAGCACAGGTACGACAATAGGCAAGCAGCAGCGGCGGGACCTAGGAGAGAGGATGGGAGGGACACACATGCAGGGGGAAAAGCTACACAGCCCCACGGGACTGTAAGATAACCCCTCACGAAAGATCTCACTAGCCAACAGGGAAGAGAGGGGGGGTATAGAGCTCGAGCAACGGCCATTTACTGGGAGGGGGGATGGGGGAGGGGACTCCCAAGCCTGGATGTGTATGAGGATATTGGGGACTATCCACATATGTAGCCATATGTACATTCTGACACTTAAATACAATGCAACGAGTGTCGAAGGGAACCTAATTGGCCACCATTTAACCAAAATATGGCCGCCGGTACCAGGCCCTCAGCAGACGTACCACGCGGCATTGACCCGCAGCACAGCCAGGAATACCCTCACAGAGGCCAACCGCCCACGGGTCCTAGCATAGCGAGCACACCCAGTACGACGGCTCACGATCTACAGTTAGCTGCCCCTAGGCACAACAGAATAAAAGAGCAGGGTTAGAAGGGACCTCTCATCTGGGAAGGGTATGGGGCGAGGGGGAGGGTGGACCCCCGAGGCAGGCTAGGGGTTGCCACAGGGAATACCGGATCAGTTATGCTCTGAGCAGTTTACATGAGTTACGGTTACATTACAAGTTTTTGATATACGTTACAGTTGTGAGACAGGTTTGAGACATAAATGTATAGGTACCACGAAACATATCACAAACATTTAAAGTCATACAAAACAGCGACTCAGCGTTGCGAGGAAGGTTGTGGCCTATGGGACCTCACGGATGAGATGACGATACATATACCCCAACGAGGTCTGGCAGGTGATAAGACCAGACGATACACATCTTTCCCTAGGTACGAATCTCTCGTACCTTATTTACTTTCTCTTTCTACCTTATTCTCTTCTTGGTATCCTGGGCGGCTGGGCCGGAGGGTGTGTGGGGGGGGTCTGCGCGCAGCGGCGGCCCTTAAGTGGGACGGATGGCGCTTAAATTAGTATCACTGAACGCACGGGGATTGAATGCACCTCAAAAGCGGCGCATGCTCTACAGAGAACTAAAGCGGACAAGGGCGGACATCGCCTTTATTCAGGAGACACACATGCCAAAACACGCACAGTTGAGACTTAGAGATCACATATATACACTGGCTCATATGAGTCCTGAGCGTACAGGAAACGAAGCGGGGTGGCCATACTCATTAGGAAGAGCTGTCCCCTACAGATTAATTCAACTGACATGGACTCTGACGGACGCTACATTATGATAACGGGGACACTTTATTCCCATAGCATTCATTTGATCAATGTCTACGCCCCCAATCAACCCGACCCGGGGTTCTTGGACACACTTCAAACTAAAATAAAGGCATTATCGCATGGGATGATCATAGTTGGTGGGGATTTTAATGCAACACCGAGCCCCGCGATAGACAGAAGCTCAATTAGGGGGGTTCCCAGATCACTGGGCAGAGGGAACCAAGATAAACTGTTCTACAAATTTATGAAAGACACAGGCCTGATGGACACCTGGAGGGTGCAGCACCCAGGGGACGTGGAATTCACGTTCTACTCAGCCCCACACGCGACATACTCCAGGATTGAAATGTTCCTAACTAATGCCATGGGCTTCTCGAGAGTCACAGCCACATTGGTGGGGCCCATAACGTGGTTGGACCACGCAGAGGTATCGATTACCCTGGGGAACCTATGCGTGTCCTCCCCCTGGACATGGAAACTCAACACATCGTTGTTGAGAGATCCAGACCTGGTGGCACAAATACATAAAGAGATTGGGGAATACTTTGAGACCAATACCACCCCAGACATCCCAGTTAGCACTATATGGGCGGCGCATAAGACCGTGATAAGGGGTACTCTAATTAAGTTGCCAACGAGAAAGAAAAAACAAAAAGCAGAAGCCCTGGAAACGCTACTACCGAAACTCAAGACATTAGAGCATAAACACCAAACGAGTCCCAACCAAGACACATTGAGACAGGTAGAGGAAGGGCGACGGGCCATGCGACAAGTAATATTAGACGACACAGCAAGGGCTATGACCTGGTCCAAACGGACCTTCTATGAGAAGGGAAATAAGATGGACACATTACTAGCCAGGACCCTGAAACCCCGACAAAAACGCACACACATAACATCTATTAAACACAACGATGGGACGATAAAAACCTCGTCCCGAGACATAGCGAATGTCTTTACAGACTTTTACAAGACGCTGTACGATCACTCCCCGGGAGACAGACAGGAGAGAACTAGGGGGGAGGAATGCATACGAAGGTTCTTGGCGGGAGGCCGCAGATGGCCTCGCGGCTGAAATAACGGAAGGAGAGGGAGACAAGGCAATTTCGGGACTAAAGAGGAATAAAGCCCCTGGCCCTGATGGATTTGATGGGGCATATTACAAGCCCCATCGTGAAGCTCTTACCCCCCCGACCCCTGATATGTTCTTGGGCACCATAGTCTTACTACCCAAACCAGACAAAGACCCACTACTACCCGGCAGCTATAGGCCCATCTCCTTAATTAACCATGACATGAAGATTCTGGCCAAAATCCAGGAGGATAGACTCTCCCCTTTTTTAACATCTCTAATAGACGCCGACCAGGTAGGGTTCATACCGGGAAGACAATTATTCGGAGACTGGCTTCGGAGATTAGGAATCATACACCCCCGTGCAGGGGTAGACATTGGCGGCAGGCGTGGTCTCTGCCACCCTGGCGCGAATATTATTGTATATACTTTTTTTGGAACTCCGTTCTTTCTTCTTTTTCTCTACTTTTCTACTGTTTTCCTCTGTTGGTGGGGGTCTGTCCTGGAGGGGTGGGGCGGGGGGATCCGGGGCCCGGGGGGCACGGTGCGGCCTTACGGGCCGGCGGAGATAGGGAAGAGGGATCATGACGCTACAACTAACCTCTTTAAACGTCAAGGGGCTTAATGCGCCACGGAAGCGGCGCTTACTTTTTAGAGAACTCAAGCGGCTGCGGGCAGATTTGGCTTTCCTACAGGAGACGCACCTGCCACGAAGCGCTGGGCTCCGGCTGAGAGATCACACCTATTCAGTGGCTCACGAGGCAAGGGCACTCCGAAAACAGAACGGGGTGGCGATCCTGATACGGAATAGCTGCCCCTTGACAATCGGGTCCGTGGATTGCGACCTGGATGGAAGATATGTCATTCTTTCTGGCGCGCTGCATTCCCATACAGTAAATCTGATTAATGTTTATGCTCCTAATCAGCAGGCCGCGGGGTTTTGGGAGATGCTGCTGGGGAAACTACGGAACTTACCTCAGGGCTTGTTGATCCTGGGGGGAGACTTGAACGCTGTGCCGTGTCCGGCAGTGGATCGTCGCTCCCGGCACGGGGAACCCAGGTCCCAGGGAAGGGGACATCAGGATAGTGTTACATAAGTTCTTACTAGAGGCGGGGCTGGTGGACGTCTGGAGGGCACGTCATCCGAGCACCATGGACTACTCGTTCTATTCCGCCCCGCATGGCTCTTACTCCCGAATAGATCTGTTTGTGGTAAACGATAAGTGCTTACCGTACGTCCAGGGAGCAGAGATAGGGCCCATCACATGGTCCGATCATGCGGACGTGTCACTCACACTGGGAAACTTCGGGATGGCTACACCCTGGTCTTGGAGACTCAATGCTTCCCTGTTGAGGGACAAGGCTACGGTGGAGCAGATCCGCAAAGATATCACGGAATATTTTGCCACCAACTCTACGCCGGACGTACGTCCGGAGACTGTTTGGGCGGCACACAAAACAGTGATACGGGGTACCTTGATTAAGTTAGCGACTGCAAGGAAAAAAACAAAAATTCCTGAGACTTAATACCCTCCTGACAGAGCTTAGGAAACTGGAACAGCAACATCAGCAGAGGCCAACGGAAGGGCTCCTCCGACAGCTAGAAACCAAACGACACGACATACGGTCACTGCTACTAGATGACACAGCTAAAGCGATGACCTGGTCCAAACGCTTTTTCTATGAAAAAGCAAACAAGATGGACACACTCTTGGCAAGGGTGCTTAGGCCGCGTCCGAGACGCGGCCATATCACCTCTATCAGACATCCTGACGGCTCCGTCAAGACCTTGCCGGTCGAGGTCGCAGAGGTATTCACTGACTTTTACAAGTCCCTCTATAACCATTCCCCGAGAACGCCCCCACAGGTAGCGACAGATATAGAACACACGAATAGATTCCTCTCCGGGCTGGGGCTCCCCAAACTTTCGCAAGAGGCGCGCTCCAGGCTGGCAGGGGAGATTTTGCCGGAGGAGGTGGACCGGGCTATCTCGGAATTGAAAGGGAACAAGGCTCCCGGACCGGATGGATACGACGGGGCCTATTATAAGACGTTCCGGGAGGAGCTGACGCCCCAACTGACGACCCTATTTAATACCTTTAGGGACGGGGGGCGCCTAACCAGGATATGTCCTTAGCTACCATCATCTTATTACCTAAACCCGATAAAGACCCACTTCTCCCTGAGAGTTACCGCCCCATATCCCTTATTAATCACGACATGAAAATACTAGCGAAAATACAGGCGACGAGACTTAACCCATACCTGACTGAACTAGTTGACGCTGACCAGGTAGGTTTTATTCCAGGAAGGCAACTTTTTGAGAATACTCGCAGAAATATTGACCTTATCTGGAAACAGGTGACTACTAAGACCCCGACTCTATTACTCTCCCTCGATGCTGAAAAAGCATTCGATAGGGTCCAGTGGCCATATTTGTTTACGCTCCTGTCCCACCTAGGATTCCCTGAGCAATCACTAACGCTAATAAAAGCTATGTACGCGAACGTATCTGCCCAGGTCAAAATAACGGGCGCCCCGCTACGCCCGTTTAAGCTTCATAATGGGACAAGGCAGGGTTGCCCTCTCTCCCCTTTACTGTTCGTGCTGTCACTGGAGCCCTTGCTCCAGGCGTTGCGAAGACATCCAGATATTCAGGGGGTTAAAGCGGGAGGACGGGAATTCCTGGTTTCGGCCTATGCGGATGACGTGCTCCTGACGGTCACCAGCCCCATGGGCTCACTGGGGGCCCTTCATACTGTACTGCGGGAGTATGGACAGATAGCGGGCTATCGTGCAAATATGGTGAAATCAAGTGCTTTGCTGATTAACATTAGTGGGGGTGAGGTAGACGCCATACGCAATACCTATGGCATAAATGTAGTGCACCAATCGTTTAAGTATCTAGGGATACACCTGACGGCGAATCCAGAGCAGCTATACAGTCAAAACTACACACCACTATTTAAGAAGCTTCTAAAGGAGCTAGAGACGTGGTCAGATAGACCGATCTCATGGATGGGACGAATCCATGCGGTCAAAATGAACCTTTTGCCCAGGCTCCTATTTCTTTTTCAGACCCTGCCCCTACGTGTGTCTAGGACGCAATTACTCCCACTGCAAAGAGCAATAGGGACTTTTATATGGAACTCAAAACGGCACAGGATATCGAGATACATTCTATATAGGACAAAAGACGGGGGGTTTGGGCCTTCCCAGCTTACATGCCTACTATCTGGCGAGCCAATTAGCTCAGGTCGCTATGTGGCACTCACCCCCAGGAGAGAGAAAATGGGTGGACTTGGAGTCTCTTATGGTGGGGGCGGACCTTCCACAGTTCCTCATGTGGGTGCCTAAGGCACACAGACCCAATATTGGAGTCACGTGCCCGGCCATTCTTAACTCCATGCAGCTGTGGGATAGTGCGGCTTCTGTGTACGGCTTGGCCTCGACTCCTTCCCCTCTCATGCCATTTTTGCGTAACAAAGAATTTCTACCGGGCATGGCGGCCAGGAACTACCGTAATTTAGAGAGAGTAGGGCTCCAGCGCATTTGCCACCTCTTTCAGGGTGGGGAGTTTATTTCGTTTGAGTCCCTGAGACAATTAGGCCATCTTACCCCAGCGGATTTTTTCCGCTATTTACAGATCAAAGATTACGCAAAATACCCACACATTCAAGCAGCAACGCAACAGAAAATGACATTCTTTGAGGGCATATCCCTCCAGGAACGTATGCCTAAGGGCTTGATCACGCTCCTTTATAAGCATCTTTGTACCGAGACTAAAGAGTGGGGACACCTCACATACATAACGCAATGGGAAAGGGATCTAGGGGAACAACTGGAGGGGGTGGAGTGGCAGGAAATATGGGAGGCCAATCATTCCTCTTCGGTTTGTGTTACCATGCAGGAACAGTCGGTAAAAACGATGCTTCGGTGGTATACCACCCCTGTTCAACTGTACCACATGAGGAAGACTCCCACGGACCTGTGCTGGAGGGGGTCCGGGGCCAAAGGTACCTATAAGCATATGTGGTGGGAATGCCCAGAGATAGGTAAATTTTGGAAGCAAGTTAGGGAGGTGATCACTCAGGTTTTTTCCAGGGCCCCGGAATTAGACCCGTGGGTCTACCTACTGAGCAGGGCAATAGAAGGGTGGACCCGTAGGGAACAGAAACTCCTGCATAAAATTACCCTGGCAGCAAGGAGAGCCATTGCGGCAAATTGGTTGAAACAGACGGCCCCAACGATTGGTGGAGTGCTGTATAGAATTCGGGAAGTGCATCTTATGGACGACTTGACAGCTCGAATACGAGATACCCTACCGGCCTTTCAGAGGGTCTGGGAGCCATGGGAGAGCTCCCCCTTGGGGGCACGGGGGGGGACCTAGCGTGTGCACCCCCTTTTTGCCTCCTCTACTCCCCCCCCCGCCTCCCCTCTTTTCTTCCTTTTCTTCCTTCTCTTTTTCTTTTCTGTTTCTTTGCGATCCTACTCCTCTCTCGCGATTCTGGTTTCCATCGGAAGATTAGGTTAGTCACCACAGGCCCACTATAGATAGTGTAGGCAAAAGGTTCTGGTGTGCCCCAATCGGGGACTTGGGGAGGGACATAGCAAACTACACAGTCATTCTCTCCAAAAAGCAAGACGACCGGTTGGTAGGTGAATAGTGGAGTTCTTATCTTCATCTGCCGGGCTGTTATAGGGAGGTCGACAGGACAGAGGACGGAAATTGGCCCAAGGAATAGCGTTCCTCCTCGGGGGGGTCGAAGGGGGTAGGGATGGAATGGGGGTTCAGAGGCCTGGGGTGACTAGGTTATGGATTTAGGAGGAGGATGGAGTCAATTTCATTCTTTCTGGTTTATTACTGTTAAGTTGGACTTCTGAGTAATGTGGCATTGACATGGGAAGGGACTGCTAAAGAGCTGAGGGGACACACATACAAACCAAAACTCTGAGCAAAGTGCACGACCATGGGACTGGGCTCGAGGAGCGGGAGCTGGGGGACTGTGGTCGGGGCCCAGGGCCTTGGGGTTTTTTCTGTTTTTCTTTTTTCATTAGCAATGTAATCAGCAGGAAAATGGGGAATATATGTGTGTCAGTTTGCTTATGTCGTTGCCAAATGTTAAATAAAGAATTAAAAAAAAATCAGGATAAATTAAATAAGATTGTTCTCATGAACTTAAATTGTAGTTATGTTCATTATTAGAAAGTCACCTAAAATATCAGACTAGCTTCGCCCATGGTCATGCCCCTAAAATGAAAGTGCCCCTCATTGTCCATTTGAAATGTTGGAAGGTATGAATGATCTGCTATTTAGGAATTCAGTCACTTTGTTTAAAGGCCCACTCTAGGCACCCAGACAACTTCCACTTAATGAAGTGGACTGGGTGCTTGGTCCAGCTAGGGTTAACCCATTTTTATTTTATTTTTTTATAAACCTAGCAGTTTCAGAGAAACTGCTAGGTTTATAAATGGGTTAATCCAGCCTCTAAAGCCTCTAGTGGCTGTCTCATTGACAGCCGCTAGAGGCGTTTGCGTGCTTCTCACTGTGAAACGGCATTAAAGCCCACTATTCTCAGAACCGCGTAGAATGTCTGAATGTTGTTAGGGGTTAAGTTAAAGTTGATTCTGTGCCAAGTGTATTCCTGTAAGATTTTGTTGCACAGCACATGGCAGATCGGGCCACAAGTGAATTTGTGAAAAATCGGTTTCATATTGTACAGGGCTGCAGAATATGTTGGTGCTGTATGATTAATTGTGATTGTAGCAATGTATGCAAGTTTGTTAGATGCCGGGTGTAATGAATAGCAAATACCTTAAATATTTCACCGGTAAATTTGAAGGATTGAAATAATGAGTAGGATGCACAGAAGGCTATCTAGTACAACAAATAAAATAATTTACTTAAACGCTAAATTGTCCAGCTGGATCGTGCCTTCTATAGCACTCTTACTATATTGCCAAGTCTATTATCTGTAGAGCAAGCATCTGAAATTCTTGCATGGGCCACATAAACTAGGTTTAAGTTTGTGGGCCTTAAGTACATTATAAAAACCCCCCTCTACTAAACACTAAATCCCAGCACTCTCTCATATACTGAATCCCAGTACCCCCCCTCTACCCAACAAGCAGACTCCACTCACTTTGCCGCTGTCAGTATGCGAGTCCGGCCTCTGGTATACTCCAAATCTGATCCTCTCGCTACTTCTTGAAACCCTGTGAAGGTGGAGCACGTCGATGTCATGTTGGAATGTGACGTGACGTTGTGTGCCTCCATGCACCCTTAGGTACTCCACTGTCCAGTTGCAGCCAATGCAACACTGACAGACACACACACACCCATTTACACGTTCTTGCACTCACATCATTTTATTTATTGCTCCATACTTTTCGAAGCTGATGTGGGCCCTCTTCTATCTGGACCTCCGCCTTCCTGCGCTTCACTGCTCCCTCATGCGCAGTATAGTAATTCTGGGTGCCGCAATGACCTCATATTCTGGCGCCCGGCATTACTACAGACGGCGCACGAGGGAGCTCCTTCGCTGCCACCAGGAACCTCTCCTCCCCGGCCGGGTAACTTTTACCAGAGTTTAATGTTGAGAAAGCAGGTGTCTACTCTGCTATAACACTAAGCATGCACTCGTGGCTCGCCGGGCCGGGAGTTTGACATGCTTGGTGTAGAGACATTAATTTTTCTAGAGCAGCTCCCCAGTGTAAACATTTGGGATTGAAATTCAGTAAAAAATAATAAACTCTATTATATTCATTACGCTAGGAAAGCAAGCAAATATGATCCTGCCCTTGATAGCAACCATCACCGTAAATGAAACGCATTAGCATATATATGTATGCTTGGGGCAAAAAAAAAAATATATTTGTGTGTGAGCATTTAAAGTCTTCATAATGTATAGCTTTATTTATTCAGATATGTTGTGCATTGACATCTAAAGATAGCACACATCATTTTCTGTACAAACTTCCTGTGATGTTTGACTTGATTTCAGGAAGTTTTTTGGATCATATATAATCTGTTACAGTATATAGAATAGAGACTTGTGATAAAGTGTTAAAATTGATTTCAAATTTTTAGGGCAAAATCTGAGTTAAGAAAATGTTCCAATAGAGCTGTATTTGCACCTTTTAGTTATTTTTGCCTAATTCTTGAAATTTAATTTTCCATTTTCCACTGTTTGCAAGTGAAGTAACACCATTGGTTTTGTGGGTAAATAAAATGTTTAAATGAGCGATAATATTGTAACTAAGGTTATATGAATGTTATAATTGCCACCTCCCGGAATAAAGCGACACCAGAACCATTAGCTGTTAATGTAGTGGTTCTAGGGCATATATTCAGTCTTTGTAAGCTGAAGTTTGTGAACGCTGCCATGGCCACCTCTAGTGGCTGTCAATTGGAGCTGAATGCATCTCTATCAATTATTTTTACTGCGCATGTGCATTACACTCTCAATGCTTTCCTATGACAAAGCATTTGATTGGATGAAATTATCAGTATTGATGAAATCAACTGAGGAGGGGATGCTACAGTATAGAGAACAGCGTGTTGTGAGATCTAAGGCGAGTAAAAATGTATTTATGTAAATGTATGTAACCCTCACAGGGAGTGCCCAAACTAAATAGTGATTAGAACACTATAGTGTAAAAAAATTTTTTTTTAAATGTATGGAGATCATTTAAATCACTGCTTAAATAGTTTGGTGACCTTGTGGACTCCTTAACCTCTTCACAGCTAAGCCATAGACTATTAACTTACCGGTTTACAGCCATGCAAGCGAAGGGTCCTGTCAGGGCCATCACTCTCTTCTGTATCCATGTTTTACTACCCCATATAACAATCTACTGTCCAGCTGTGACCCTGTTCCATTGTATTGTATTACATAAGTGTGTGTCCTTTTCCTTAAATATTAGCCATTGAACAATCATTTTATTTTTTTTATTTTATGTTGTGGTAAAGAAACAAATACTCACCAAGTATAGATATGATAGTTACTATTTTAGTAGGATTAAACAAGTGGTTACTACAGCCATTTGGAAATGTCCATGATTTTAAAATGTCACCTACATCCATTTATTTAAAGCAATGTACATGTTTTTACAGAAATATAAGAATAGTATTCTCTTTTTGTATAAAGTCACAGAGAGCAAGACATACCTGTACAATTCCATCCGTCTGTAAAATTCCAGATTTCCTTGTTTTAAAAAATAAATAAAACCTGTGAATAGCCTCTATGATCCTTTTATTTTAGAACCAACTGGGTGCAGAGGTTAGCCATCACTAGGGTAAGGTTACTAGATATATTGTGTAACCATGGTTTAATGTGCTGACTGGCCTAGCATGGCAGCCCTTTTAATAAACTCTGGTACTTGAAGTGAAATGCCTTGTGTGTTGCCTCGATACAGTAGGCACTTGAAAAAAGGCGCAAGGATTAAATAGTTTTATGTAGATTAACTGCCACTCTTTTCAGTGTTTGCTTCAAGCCCAGTTTAATTAAATCATTTTATGTGGAAGTGAGTTTTTGAACCATTTGGCTAGTTTTGTGTTTAATCACTCTCTATTGCAATACAGCACATTGTGAGAGTACATAGAGCTTTGTATATTTTAAAGTCTCTTAGTTGATGATTGCGCTGGTTACCAGGAAATATTTATTTAGTTGGAAATAAAGCACGTAGAAGGCTGAATCCTCATTGTACATCCTTAGGCTACTGAACTTTACTCTCTGACAAACCCTGATGTCCCACCCCTTGATTATTCCTCACGTCAGGCCATTAGTTGTATAATGATTGCACAATCTCATTCACTTGCAGGCATGAAATGTTTAATTTTTTTATTTTTCCTCTTGCATGTTTTTTTTTTTTTCTAAAATCTTATCAGCAATCCACTCCTTTATACGTTTTTATTTTTACCCATTTTTCTAAAAAGGGAAAGTAAAGTTCTTCTGTGTGGAGAATTTTTTTTTAAATTTAAATAACATTAGTGCTTTTAGTATTGAATATGTTGTTCCAGCATGAGACTTCTTAAATGTGTGTGTATGTATATATGTATGTGTGTGTATATAATATATATATATATATTTTTTTTTTTGGTACAATACTGACGTCAGCCGTGTGAAATAAATGTTAATTGTTAGGGTACAAGCTGTATACATGTTTAGAGTACTCTGTTTTTATTAAATGAATATAGATTTATTAATGGATTGTAGGTGGAATAGTTGTTTTAAAAAAAAAATAAAAAAAATAAAAAAAAAATTAGGCTTTAAATGTGTGTTTACTTGGCTGTAGTAACCATGAGTTAATTAGATCAAGATCCTGTGTTTGCCACAATATCAAGATTTTCTATTTAATGGTTAACATTTGCTAAATGGACAGCAAATATTTCCATAATATATTAGACTAGTGTATCTGTCAAGTAGTTGGGACATTATTTGAAACTAAACAATGTGGATATATATTGATACAGAAATTAAAGGCCTTAAGCATTGGCGACTGCAGGGCCGTCTTTAATTTAGATTGGACCCTGGGCGAGCATTTACTTGGGCCCCCTGACTATGTCTAGATACACACAAATACACTACCTGACACACATGCAGATACACACTGACCACATATAGATACACACAAGAACATACAGATACACACAGACTACATATAGATACACTGACACACACATAGACACACACACAGATACAAACACTGACATACATGCAAATACAAAGGTACACACACTGACTACTTATAGATACACCGACACACACACTGACACACAGACAGACACACAGGTACACAACCTGACACACATGCAGATATACAGATACAAACACTGACACATACAGATACACACACAAATACAAATGGACAACATACAGATACAGAGACACATTCTGACAGACGTACTGACACAGACTCACACACAGACAACCATACTGAAACACACATATACAAAGACATACTGAACCACACAGACACTGATGGACTCTCACACACACAGACATACAGATACACTGACAGACATACTGGCACATATACACACAGACAGACGGACATACTGAAACACATACACACAGACAGACGGACATATTGACAAACACAGACATACAGAACCACACTGACACTCACACATAGATATACTGACAGACATACACACATTCTGGCACACACACACAGACAGACTGAAACACACATAGACACAGACACTGACAGATATACACACATCCAGACATTTTGAAACTCACAGACAGCCATACTGAAACACACATACATACTGAACACACTGACAGACAGACAGACATACTGGCACACAGACAGACAGACATACTGGCACACAGACAGACAGACATACTGGCACACAGACAGACAGACAGACATACTGGCACACAGACAGACAGACAGACATGCTGAAACACAGACAGACAGACATGCTGAAACACACATACACACTGAACCACACAGACACTGACAGACAAACACACATCCAGACATTTTGACATACACAGACAGCCATACTGAAACACACATACACACTGAACCATACAGACACTGACATACTGCAACACTGACAGACATACACACATACAGACACACTGAACCAGACTCACACACACACAGACATACAGATACACTGACAGACTTGCACTCATGCAAATTTTGATAACCACCCTCCAGTTTCTTACCTTTTCCTGGAGGGTGGCTTCCCTGGGGTCCAGTGGGCTGGCTGGGGTGGTTGGGAGTTAAGCTCTCCCGGCCTGGCCCCCTCCGGAACAGCTGGTCCGCCTTCCTCCCGCGCGGCTCTTGTTTCTGTGGGAGGAAGTGACGCGCGGCTGTCACTTCCTCCCAGTGCTGCACTGCTGCCGAAAAGCAAGGGCCCGGTCGCGCTGTTAAAGCGCCACAGCGCCCGACCGGGCCCCTGCTGACACAGGCCCACCGGGTGGCCCTAAGTGCATGGGCCAAACGATGGGCCCCCATAGTTTGCGGGCAGAGGGCAAACAGGGCAGTTACCTCGGGCCCCCCAGCAGGGACAGGGCCCGGGGCAGCTGCCCCGTTTGCCCTGCGTTAAAGACGGCCTTGGGCGACTGTACGGGGTCAATAAACCGAAAATTGTTTGATTCTGAAAGGACTTAGGCCTCAGCTACTGTTTGTTTTAACATAAAGGAACACTATAGTCACCTAAATTACTTTAGCTAAATAAAGCAGTTTTAGTGTATAGATCATTCCCCTGCAATTTCACTGCTCAATTCACTGTCATTTAGGAGTTAAATCACTTTGTTTCTGTTTATGCAGCCCTAGCCACACCTCCCTGGCTATGATTGACAGAGCCTGCATGAAAAAAAAACTGGTTTCACTTTCAAACAGATGTAATTTACCTTAAATAATTGTATCTCAATCTCTAAATTGAAATACAGGAGGCTCTTGCAGTGTCTAGCAAGCTATTAACATAGCAGGGGATAAGAAAATCTTAATTAAACAGAACTTGCAATAAAGAAAGCCTAAATAGGGCTCTCTTTACAGGAAGTGTTTATGGAAGGCTGTGCAAGTCACATGCAGGGAGGTGTGACTAGGGTGCATAAACAAAGGGATTTAACTCCTAAATGGCAGAGGATTGAGCAGTGAGGCTGCAGGGGCATGTTCTATACACCAAAACTGCTTCATTAAGCTAAAGTTGTTTAGGTGACTATAGTGTCCCTTTAATGAGAAATTAAATGTGGAAATATTTAGACAATATGTTCTAAACATTTTATTTTTAATTTGACAATTTTTATTTCTTTAGCAAATAAAGGGAGGGGGTACAGAAAGGAAAAAGGGAGGGGGGGGGAGGGGGGAGTTTGTGCGTCTGTAAGGCATTATTTGACATTGATACACATTGATTCACATTAATGCACATTGATATTCTTGCACAGGGAAATACTAGTTGACTAGATGTTACACAATGTTGCAGAATATTACATAGTACTCTTACAGTTCCCTTGTCGATCTGTCGGTAATTGTGCTGTTGAGTATCATTTGTCTGCTACGATATCTTGCCTAGTGGGTTGTGTGTGTTTGAGTGTGTTGGTTCAGTGTGATGTTAGTGGTTTAGGTGGGTGTGCCTGGTGGTGTAGGTTTCCCCAGTTGTTCTGTCTTATGTGTGTAGTGATGGTGGACTGGGGGAGGGAGGGGGAGAGAGGTTGTGTCGCCTCCGGTTGGGGAGGTCCATATGTTCTAAACATTTTAAGAGAAAATGAGCTTGTGTGTGCTTATAACCAAAGCAATGTAGTATAATACAATCTGTCAGTCGTTCAAATAAAATACTGGCTGCTGGGACAATTACCAAATAGTTAGCTGGTGGGGATGCAAAATGGACCTAGTCTGTAGAACTAATGTACCAGCTTTCATTTCTGGCACAGGAGTAGTGTTTCACTAGTTCTCTGTCCTAGTTTATTATCCAGTGAAATAATCTTTGCCCATTGATTTGTGTCTATGAAAGTGGGATGGGGAAGTAGTATGAGTGACCTACTAGAGAGATGCTTGAAATGTCAGCCAGCAAACTATTT
>OW240922.1:87555972-87617476 GCA_933207985.1 Pelobates cultripes
ACATATTACTATAGTCCTTTTTATTTGAGCAGAACCCTTAACACCTCTCAGTTCCATTAACCTTAACTTGTTTATCACAATTGGTTGTAATTTCCATGTTTTGGCATAAGAGAACACTAAAGGATATGCATGCTTTCTGTCTGTATATGCAGTACGGAGATACCTCCGATGACATTGGATTGGCCAGATAGCAGCTCGGAGGCCATTGTTTATGGATCTCCGAATAAAACAATTTAGTTTTAATGCACCACTATTCAGGGTGAATTTAATATTTTAGAACTAAAAACGGCTGACTGGTACTTTTTCCATCTTGTTTGGTCTATATTTTGATGTTCATAACTCATAACTGGGCAATCTACACTTTAGTGAGACCCCATGTGCAGTATTGAGCAGTCATGCAACTCTGTGGCTTTGAGGAAGGCAGGGTGGGTCTCCCGATCTCCGTATAAAGAGAATTTGTCTTAATGAGTTTTATTTTTATTGTTTTATAAAGAGTTAATGCTAAATTGCTCACTAAATGTGTACTTTTCTAATGATCATGTGTCTAGAACACTCACACAGTGTATGTCTATAATATAAAATATTTTCTCCCTCCGTACAGGTCCAAATTCGGCCTTGGAATCTGAGTGACAGTGATTTTGTGATGGATGGCTCTCAGCCTCTTGACCCACGAAAAACTATATTTGTGGGAGGTGTTCCACGGCCCTTAAGAGCTGGTAAGTAACCGGTGGTTGTGCTGCAATTAAGCCTATCGCACTGAGATATGTTCCACTAAACTGTGAAATGTCAGATTAACCTTTTTAAGGCCAAACAGCCAAGCTGGGAACACCATGAATTAGATTTGTTAAATATAGAGATAAGTAAACATTGTATTTAAAATAAATCATGGAAGTGACCATTCCTTTTAAAGCTCATCTCAACCACTTTAATTTCCAGGGTGACTTATTTTAATATTTAAAAAAAATAAAAAAATAAAAAAATTTTAAATGAGGCAATAGATACACAGTACATGCAGAAAGGAGTTATAACCATTCAACACTGTGTGTATTTGTGTTTAACACTTATTAGAACGTAAATGTCATTATTAATATGCACAAGAGAATAAACTCCTAGTACCTTCAGCCTGATATTTATCTAGGCTTTCTTTCACGCACGGCAGTACAGATATGGGGAGTCCAGGGTGACTTTATTGCCCCATGTTGCTGAGGGCGTACATGTGATATAGAAATGTATGATTGATAAATCATCCAAGAGAGAGAACCAGAGGCTCTTAAATTATTAGGTGTACTGTAGTATCCTGTACTTGCAGCTACACGTATTAATTAATAATCTGGCTGTTAGGATTTACAATTTAGAATTTTGCCAATCAAATCCTAACTGTTTCTTGTCCCCTCCCTCCCCCCACATTGACCATGTTTTGTGAAAAGGGAGAGTACCTCTGACTGGCAGTGACCTGGTCTATTATTTTATCTGCTATCCTCCCCTTTACTTCACTGATGGTTGGCAATCGCTATCAAAGCCAGTTAGTCGCTGTGGGTCTCCTAGCCACTAGTAGTGTTTTGTAGTTTAATTTCTGTGCCTGCTTTGGGAGACAGTCTATTGATCTAGATAACAAGTAGAACCAAGGATCTATATCAAACGGTCTGTGGGAAAACAGCGGACTGGAGGTTCCTAATACACTGTAATGGTTGCTGTTTAAAGGGTCTCTCCACTTCCCAAATTAAAAAAATAAATTATAATCACTGTTTAGTAGATATACCCCAAATGAAGACATGCATATCTCTTGTCTGAAGCCTTTATAAGCCCCCCTGTTCTAGCCCCGGCCAGATTTTCTGTGGCTGTCCAATCAGACTTCACATTACAGTTTAATGAAAAGTCTTTGCAAGGCCAGTGCTCTGTCAACTGCTGCCTCTTGAGCTTAGCTCCACTAAGCTGGACCACCAGGAAGTAATAGGACCTATTGTCTGACTGACAGCCAGGAGGGTGTAACCAGGTTACTTTATAAATGTGCCAATTTCTATTGAAATCTGCACTCTCTTGTAAAATGGAAAAAAAAAAAAAGACACTCTTCACAGATAAATTATTAAGGGGTCTGGATTGTCTCTTTAAGCTTTTTTTTTTTTGGTTGGCTTCCCTTTAGCATGTGCATAAATGTTAGCCTTTTTATATAACTTGGAATATTAAACTACCTCTCAGTTTTTTGGAACTGTATTTCAAATAATGATTTATTTGCTTTGTGGGTATGTACACATCTTTATAATCCTTCATTCTGCTTTACGAAGAATGGAAAAAAAATGTTCTCCTGGTCACTTGTTCCATTGACGTCACTCCTGTAGGTCTCCTTTTTATCTCATTATTTTTGTATTCATGCTTGTTTTCCCCTGCTACACAAAGCATAATCAGAAAGGAATAATTTAAAAACTTTGCATGCCTCAATCTATTGTAGCAAGTACAAGAGAATGGTCTCGGCATAGTATTCCTCAATGATTCACGGATTTAATGAAATGTAATTAACTTGCTAGCTTATGCAAGATTGGGGGGGAAATTTTCTATAAATCAAGATTACTATCCACTACCCTTCGAGTTGTTCGTAGATTTGTAGAAACACAAAGTCAAATGCTTGGATTAATAATTAGATATTTGAAGTGGTAACAGAAGAAGCATAAACCTGTTTAGTTGCTCTGTTTGGCTTAGTCCCAGGAGGCTGGTACGGAGAGACGTCTATTGGTGGAAGTTTGTATAATGTTGGATGCAGTGTCGAGGGGGGGAGGTATAATCGTGGTTTAATAATGTCCTGATTGTCCTAGGAAACTGCACAGAATATAACCCCACTGCACTCCCACGAGTTTAATTTGTTCATTGCTAGGTTTAATTTCTTATCTTTTTGTTTTTTTTCTCCCCAATATCTATAAAAGGGTAAATTAATTGCAACGGCAAATTTTACACAGCCTTCCCAGAATCCATTGCTGCTTTGAAGTAATCATATTTTACATGTTTTACGCTGAAAAGCAGGACTCATAACCTTGTGATAAAAATAGAAAATGCCACCGTAATTGGGTTTTTATAGCACAAAAATGGCACTGTGTAAACTGTCCCTGTAAGGCATGTCTCTGCAAGATATCAGGCAGTCATAGCAATGTATATGATTTGTGTATTCTTAGAATTATAATAAAATGATTAGGATTTAGATTTTAAAGAATCGTCTGTGTTTTATCTACAACTCACAAAATATTTGTGCTGATTTGCTTTGTACAAATGCTTGGATGCCCATATCTTACTTCTCTCTGCCTGTACAAGTACTTGTATGGCTTGTGTAGAGAGCTTGTGCTTGGCTTTTTTTCATGATTAAAGCTATAGGTAAGTCTGTAAAACATGAATGAAGCTCTTTGGTAAGCTCGTTACACAGACCTTTTTCATGAATGAAACTACTGCTAAGCTCTAGTGGTATATAAGGATATGGTGCTTCCAGGATCATGGAGATAAAGATTTAAAAAAGGTTTTTATGTCATTCAAACATGCACTAACTTTACATTACTTACTTGCTCATCATGCCGCATGTGGTTGTCTGTCTCCTTTCAGTTGAGCTTGCAATGATCATGGATCGTTTATACGGAGGCGTGTGCTATGCCGGTATTGATACAGATCCAGAATTGAAGTACCCAAAAGGTGCGGGTCGGGTGGCGTTCTCCAATCAGCAGAGCTATATCGCTGCAATCAGCGCTCGGTTTGTTCAACTCCAGCACAATGACATTGATAAACGGGTAAGTGACTTACCACTTCGAGGTAATTTCTGGTAACATTTAAACTGAATCAGGTCTGGATGTATAATGCGGCAGCTCTAATATGGAATATGTAGTGTTCTCAAACCTCGTACTGGTCAAACTGTAGGCAAAATAGGAGGAAAAATAGTTGGAGATAAAATTGTATCGTCGGCACTGAGACATAAATTATAAACCCGGCTCTTCTTCTTGGGTGCCCTCCTCTAGTTTATTTTTAGTTGTGCTTTATGAGAGGATACTGGTCACCGAAGACCCATTCTGCTTCCTCATGGTCTGATGGTCTTCATGAAAATATCCTATTTGGAGAAATTCTCAGACGTGACTAGAAATACAGCTTGGCCAATTTAGACTTCATTTTTCAATTCCAATGTAATTTGGTCAAATCTTAAGTGAATAACCCTGCCAGTCTCTCTCCATTCTCCAGTGTCATGTCCACTGTAGACTAGCGATGCATGTGCTGCCAGTTGGATGGATAGGGATTCTGTATTGGTACTTTATATTCCTGATTTTAGTAATGAATAGTTTGTGCTAGTCTCCATGCTTGGGGTGACCTCACATTGGAACAGAGAGACTTGCTGTGAGCCTGGACTTTTGTGGATGTCAGACTTTCTATCCCGCAATTACTCTCCGGCTTTGAGATGGGATGGAGATGATGGAGTAATGAATTCACCATGTACTTTGTGAGTCTGCATACTGCACACATCTACTTAGTTTGGCAATTCGACTGTCACCCATTTTCATAGTCATCAACTTGGTTCAGAAATTTACTTTTTAATAAATGTTACTCCTCTTTCTTTACTGCCAAAAGCTGCTGTTTTATTTGGGGTGAGCAGAGTCCACCTTTTGTCTTGTAAGATGTTTTTACTGTTCTTTGATCAGAATGAAAATAGTTTTTTGGGCAAACTTGAATAGTTCTAACCAAGAACTAACAAATGGATTTACATCTGCATCTATACGTCCAATGAAAACCATATCCAGATCATGTCAGCGGGTGGTGCCCTCTAGCTTTCTTGATAAATAGGCGGTTGCTTGGTTGGTTCGGTGTTGTAGAGTGATACTGAACCCAACATGTCCGCCTGACTCTCTCCATCTGCAGAAACTACAAGATCATTGTAGATGTAGTTTATTTTAGAATTAAGATCTGCTGGGTGTCTATCCTGACCTTAAAGGAACCATTCACAAAATGTGTTTTTTACAGCCGACAACCTTTTGGGTTTTTTGATTCTCCAGATTCTTGAATATCGGCATTTCCTAACTTGTCTTACTGCTTAGTGATTATGTCCCTAGCGATTAAAACTTTGTACAGCTTTTCCAGCCGTCTCGGAGCATCATACTGCCAGAATCCGTGCAGTCCTGCCAAGGCAGCTTACTAAAACAGATCCAGCATCACACTTATTTAACACTTTCACTCGCTTATCTTTCTATGCATAACACTATTATTTATAGAATACATAATATTAACAAGGAAGACGATTGCTCCTGAGCTACATGTCCTCTTACATTCCAGGGGAAATCATTTATGTGAAGTTTGTCCATTCTGGACTTAGAATTGTTGTGATTTTAAAGAGGAAAAAAATCTCCAAAGTTAGCTGTGATTCCATTTTGGATATTTGACGTTCACGCTGAATTCCTGACAATTCTCATTTAATGAATCAACCTGTTTGTATTTTGCAGAACGGTTTCTGTAATCAAAGTTTGACTTCAAACCTTGCAGAATGGGTCTGGAGTGATGCTAAACCTGTATTACAGCATTTAGCTAGTTAAAAAAAAAAAAAAGAACCGACAGTATCAAACGAATTGTCCAACTTCTGAACCAAAACAAAACCTAGAATTTGTGCTGTTATTTCCACTGGAATTTAATAGTTTGTCTTTTTAAAAAAGATGGGGGGCTATAGGAACACATGGAGGGCTGGGAGGGGGCTAATGGGACACGTGGGGCTACTGAGGCACATGGAAGACTGTAGAGGGTAGAATGAGACACATGGAGGGCTGTGAGGTAATGAGACGCATGGAGGGGCTGGGGAATAAAGACACACGGAGGGGTGTGGGGAGAAAGAGGGTTGGGAAAGGGGAACAGGAGACGCACAGAGGAGCTGAGGAAGACTAATAAGAGACACACGGGGGGCGTGGCCTAACCGAGCACGGAGCTGGACGCGTGTGTGTAGAGCTCCGCTCCAGCAGCGCTGAAATAAGCTATTTTTAGCGACAATACACAGGCGGTACCGATCCTAGACCACCCATGGATAAACGTAACCCCAGAAGAAAGGGACCGACAATGGGACTACGGTCCCGGAGCTCTTCACGGCCCAGAAGGCTGGGATGCCGGAGGTACAAAATGGCGCAGACAACCACTCAAGCGCAGCATCCAGCTCGCCATGTGCAGTGGGGGCAGAGGATCTCAGCCAGGGGACAGCTGCACAAATACTGGCCAAGCTGGCTGAGGTACGAGCTTTCCTGGCAGGAGAGATAGGGAAGTCCACAGCGGTATTGCAGGCCGAGATCCACGCACTCGGCAAAAGGACAGGCCGCCTAGAGGAACGCATGGACGGCAACACCAGGGCACACAATGAGGTGGTAGCTCAGGAAAACCGCCTTTCAGCCCGTTTGACTGAGCAAGAATTGCAGGTGGAGGATATAGCGAACAGATTGTGGCGAAACAATGTGAGAATCCGCGGCATACCAGAGAGAGAGAGAAGGGGAGGGACCCTTGCAGGCAATGTTGCTCCAAGTGCTTCAGCCTCTGCTACCTGATATCCCGGATGATATGTGGCGCATAGAGAGGGCCCACAGAGCCCTGCAGGCAAGGAGGCCTGAGCCCAACTCCACTAGAGACATTATAATCAAATTCCTCCATTTCTCTACCAAGGAGGCTTTATTGAAGAGGGGTAGAGAGGGCCCCATCATATACCAGGGAGCGGAAATAACCTTATATCAGGATCTGGCACCAAGCACGCTCCCGCACCGAAGGGACTGGAAACCCATCACAGGGGCACTGCGCGCGGCAGGAATCCGGTATGCTTGGGGCTTCCCCTTTTGCCTGATGGCTTTCCACGGAGGCAGAGTCCACATACTAACGGTTGGAGGCGATCCACAGCGCTTTGTAAGGGAACTGGGCCTGGAACCACTGAGGAGCTGGCCGGCTGGCACCCCACAGATGGAGTAGCTGACACCCATACCAGTGGACTGGCAGACGGTGGGAACCCACTGAAGACGGCAACTGGTATTGGGTATCAACCCGGGTTAACCGGAGGCACTGCACGGTACCCAAGGGGGGCACACCGGGACTATTTGGGTGGCAGGGAATGGGGGCCTGCTGGGAGTCTGGGCATGAATAGGGGTGAGAGGCCGACACACAGGGAGGGCCTGAAAAGATGAGGCTGGGAGGGGGCAGGGAGGAGGGTTAGGAACCTTGTTGGCAGGGGCGGAAGATGGCACCTGAGCTAGGGAGTGGACGCGAGTGGAGGTCCCGCAAAAGACCAAGGGGACTATGGAAAGTCCAAGTGGGACTCATACTTCGACTCTGGGGGACCTGGCAACGCGCACGAGACTGCAGATCTGGGGGGATAAGGCAATGAATTTGGGAGGGGGAGCAAGGGACGGGGGTCTACACAACGATGTACCTGTTAAGGCGGGACGGGGGATACCAATAAGGAAGGTATTAGGCACTCACACCGACTTACACACGGGGACGGGGGGAAAGAGATGGTGCAGCGCTAGGATGAGGCCGGATACAAAGGTAGCACAGGTACGACAATAGGCAAGCAGCAGCGGCGGTACCTAGGAGAGAGGATGGGAGGGACACACATGCAGGGGGAAAAGCTACACAGCCCCACGGGACTGTAAGATAACCCCTCACGAAAGATCTCACTAGCCAACAGGGAAGAGAGGGGGGGTATAGAGCTCGAGCAACGGCCATTTACTGGGAGGGGGGATGGGGGAGGGGACTCCCAAGCCTGGATGTGTATGAGGATATTGGGGACTATCCACATATGTAGCCATATGTACATTCTGACACTTAAATACAATGCAACGAGTGTCGAAGGGAACCTAATTGGCCACCATTTAACCAAAATATGGCCGCCGGTACCAGGCCCTCAGCAGACGTACCACGCGGCATTGACCCGCAGCACAGCCAGGAATACCCTCACAGAGGCCAACCGCCCACGGGTCCTAGCATAGCGAGCACACCCAGTACGACGGCTCACGATCTACAGTTAGCTGCCCCTAGGCACAACAGAATAAAAGAGCAGGGTTAGAAGGGACCTCTCATCTGGGAAGGGTATGGGGCGAGGGGGAGGGTGGACCCCCGAGGCAGGCTAGGGGTTGCCACAGGGAATACCGGATCAGTTATGCTCTGAGCAGTTTACATGAGTTACGGTTACATTACAAGTTTTTGATATACGTTACAGTTGTGAGACAGGTTTGAGACATAAATGTATAGGTACCACGAAACATATCACAAACATTTAAAGTCATACAAAACAGCGACTCAGCGTTGCGAGGAAGGTTGTGGCCTATGGGACCTCACGGATGAGATGACGATACATATACCCCAACGAGGTCTGGCAGGTGATAAGACCAGACGATACACATCTTTCCCTAGGTACGAATCTCTCGTACCTTATTTACTTTCTCTTTCTACCTTATTCTCTTCTTGGTATCCTGGGCGGCTGGGCCGGAGGGTGTGTGGGGGGGGTCTGCGCGCAGCGGCGGCCCTTAAGTGGGACGGATGGCGCTTAAATTAGTATCACTGAACGCACGGGGATTGAATGCACCTCAAAAGCGGCGCATGCTCTACAGAGAACTAAAGCGGACAAGGGCGGACATCGCCTTTATTCAGGAGACACACATGCCAAAACACGCACAGTTGAGACTTAGAGATCACATATATACACTGGCTCATATGAGTCCTGAGCGTACAGGAAACGAAGCGGGGTGGCCATACTCATTAGGAAGAGCTGTCCCCTACAGATTAATTCAACTGACATGGACTCTGACGGACGCTACATTATGATAACGGGGACACTTTATTCCCATAGCATTCATTTGATCAATGTCTACGCCCCCAATCAACCCGACCCGGGGTTCTGGGACACACTTCAAACTAAAATAAAGGCATTATCGCATGGGATGATCATAGTTGGTGGGGATTTTAATGCAACACCGAGCCCCGCGATAGACAGAAGCTCAATTAGGGGGGTTCCCAGATCACTGGGCAGAGGGAACCAAGATAAACTGTTCTACAAATTTATGAAAGACACAGGCCTGATGGACACCTGGAGGGTGCAGCACCCAGGGGACGTGGAATTCACGTTCTACTCAGCCCCACACGCGACATACTCCAGGATTGAAATGTTCCTAACTAATGCCATGGGCTTCTCGAGAGTCACAGCCACATTGGTGGGGCCCATAACGTGGTTGGACCACGCAGAGGTATCGATTACCCTGGGGAACCTATGCGTGTCCTCCCCCTGGACATGGAAACTCAACACATCGTTGTTGAGAGATCCAGACCTGGTGGCACAAATACATAAAGAGATTGGGGAATACTTTGAGACCAATACCACCCCAGACATCCCAGTTAGCACTATATGGGCGGCGCATAAGACCGTGATAAGGGGTACTCTAATTAAGTTGCCAACGAGAAAGAAAAAACAAAAAGCAGAAGCCCTGGAAACGCTACTACCGAAACTCAAGACATTAGAGCATAAACACCAAACGAGTCCCAACCAAGACACATTGAGACAGGTAGAGGAAGGGCGACGGGCCATGCGACAAGTAATATTAGACGACACAGCGAGGGCTATGACCTGGTCCAAACGGACCTTCTATGAGAAGGGAAATAAGATGGACACATTACTAGCCAGGACCCTGAAACCCCGACAAAAACGCACACACATAACATCTATTAAACACAACGATGGGACGATAAAAACCTCGTCCCGAGACATAGCGAATGTCTTTACAGACTTTTACAAGACGCTGTACGATCACTCCCCGGGAGACAGACAGGAGAGAACTAGGGGGGAGGAATGCATACGAAGGTTCTTGGCGGGAGGCCGCAGATGGCCTCGCGGCTGAAATAACGGAAGGAGAGGGAGACAAGGCAATTTCGGGACTAAAGAGGAATAAAGCCCCTGGCCCTGATGGATTTGATGGGGCATATTACAAGCCCCATCGTGAAGCTCTTACCCCCCCGACCCCTGATATGTTCTTGGGCACCATAGTCTTACTACCCAAACCAGACAAAGACCCACTACTACCCGGCAGCTATAGGCCCATCTCCTTAATTAACCATGACATGAAGATTCTGGCCAAAATCCAGGAGGATAGACTCTCCCCTTTTTTAACATCTCTAATAGACGCCGACCAGGTAGGGTTCATACCGGGAAGACAATTATTCGGAGACTGGCTTCGGAGATTAGGAATCATACACCCCCGTGCAGGGGTAGACATTGGCGGCAGGCGTGGTCTCTGCCACCCTGGCGCGAATATTATTGTATATACTTTTTTTGGAACTCCGTTCTTTCTTCTTTTTCTCTACTTTTCTACTGTTTTCCTCTGTTGGTGGGGGTCTGTCCTGGAGGGGTGGGGCGGGGGGATCCGGGGCCCGGGGGGCACGGTGCGGCCTTACGGGCCGGCGGAGATAGGGAAGAGGGATCATGACGCTACAACTAACCTCTTTAAACGTCAAGGGGCTTAATGCGCCACGGAAGCGGCGCTTACTTTTTAGAGAACTCAAGCGGCTGCGGGCAGATTTGGCTTTCCTACAGGAGACGCACCTGCCACGAAGCGCTGGGCTCCGGCTGAGAGATCACACCTATTCAGTGGCTCACGAGGCAAGGGCACTCCGAAAACAGAACGGGGTGGCGATCCTGATACGGAATAGCTGCCCCTTGACAATCGGGTCCGTGGATTGCGACCTGGATGGAAGATATGTCATTCTTTCTGGCGCGCTGCATTCCCATACAGTAAATCTGATTAATGTTTATGCTCCTAATCAGCAGGCCGCGGGGTTTTGGGAGATGCTGCTGGGGAAACTACGGAACTTACCTCAGGGCTTGTTGATCCTGGGGGGAGACTTGAACGCTGTGCCGTGTCCGGCAGTGGATCGTCGCTCCCGGCACGGGGAACCCAGGTCCCAGGGAAGGGGACATCAGGATAGTGTTACATAAGTTCTTACTAGAGGCGGGGCTGGTGGACGTCTGGAGGGCACGTCATCCGAGCACCATGGACTACTCGTTCTATTCCGCCCCGCATGGCTCTTACTCCCGAATAGATCTGTTTGTGGTAAACGATAAGTGCTTACCGTACGTCCAGGGAGCAGAGATAGGGCCCATCACATGGTCCGATCATGCGGACGTGTCACTCACACTGGGAAACTTCGGGATGGCTACACCCTGGTCTTGGAGACTCAATGCTTCCCTGTTGAGGGACAAGGCTACGGTGGAGCAGATCCGCAAAGATATCACGGAATATTTTGCCACCAACTCTACGCCGGACGTACGTCCGGAGACTGTTTGGGCGGCACACAAAACAGTGATACGGGGTACCTTGATTAAGTTAGCGACTGCAAGGAAAAAAACAAAAATTCCTGAGACTTAATACCCTCCTGACAGAGCTTAGGAAACTGGAACAGCAACATCAGCAGAGGCCAACGGAAGGGCTCCTCCGACAGCTAGAAACCAAACGACACGACATACGGTCACTGCTACTAGATGACACAGCTAAAGCGATGACCTGGTCCAAACGCTTTTTCTATGAAAAAGCAAACAAGATGGACACACTCTTGGCAAGGGTGCTTAGGCCGCGTCCGAGACGCGGCCATATCACCTCTATCAGACATCCTGACGGCTCCGTCAAGACCTTGCCGGTCGAGGTCGCAGAGGTATTCACTGACTTTTACAAGTCCCTCTATAACCATTCCCCGAGAACGCCCCCACAGGTAGCGACAGATATAGAACACACGAATAGATTCCTCTCCGGGCTGGGGCTCCCCAAACTTTCGCAAGAGGCGCGCTCCAGGCTGGCAGGGGAGATTTTGCCGGAGGAGGTGGACCGGGCTATCTCGGAATTGAAAGGGAACAAGGCTCCCGGACCGGATGGATACGACGGGGCCTATTATAAGACGTTCCGGGAGGAGCTGACGCCCCAACTGACGACCCTATTTAATACCTTTAGGGACGGGGGGCGCCTAACCAGGATATGTCCTTAGCTACCATCATCTTATTACCTAAACCCGATAAAGACCCACTTCTCCCTGAGAGTTACCGCCCCATATCCCTTATTAATCACGACATGAAAATACTAGCGAAAATACAGGCGACGAGACTTAACCCATACCTGACTGAACTAGTTGACGCTGACCAGGTAGGTTTTATTCCAGGAAGGCAACTTTTTGAGAATACTCGCAGAAATATTGACCTTATCTGGAAACAGGTGACTACTAAGACCCCGACTCTATTACTCTCCCTCGATGCTGAAAAAGCATTCGATAGGGTCCAGTGGCCATATTTGTTTACGCTCCTGTCCCACCTAGGATTCCCTGAGCAATCACTAACGCTAATAAAAGCTATGTACGCGAACGTATCTGCCCAGGTCAAAATAACGGGCGCCCCGCTACGCCCGTTTAAGCTTCATAATGGGACAAGGCAGGGTTGCCCTCTCTCCCCTTTACTGTTCGTGCTGTCACTGGAGCCCTTGCTCCAGGCGTTGCGAAGACATCCAGATATTCAGGGGGTTAAAGCGGGAGGACGGGAATTCCTGGTTTCGGCCTATGCGGATGACGTGCTCCTGACGGTCACCAGCCCCATGGGCTCACTGGGGGCCCTTCATACTGTACTGCGGGAGTATGGACAGATAGCGGGCTATCGTGCAAATATGGTGAAATCAAGTGCTTTGCTGATTAACATTAGTGGGGGTGAGGTAGACGCCATACGCAATACCTATGGCATAAATGTAGTGCACCAATCGTTTAAGTATCTAGGGATACACCTGACGGCGAATCCAGAGCAGCTATACAGTCAAAACTACACACCACTATTTAAGAAGCTTCTAAAGGAGCTAGAGACGTGGTCAGATAGACCGATCTCATGGATGGGACGAATCCATGCGGTCAAAATGAACCTTTTGCCCAGGCTCCTATTTCTTTTTCAGACCCTGCCCCTACGTGTGTCTAGGACGCAATTACTCCCACTGCAAAGAGCAATAGGGACTTTTATATGGAACTCAAAACGGCACAGGATATCGAGATACATTCTATATAGGACAAAAGACGGGGGGTTTGGGCCTTCCCAGCTTACATGCCTACTATCTGGCGAGCCAATTAGCTCAGGTCGCTATGTGGCACTCACCCCCAGGAGAGAGAAAATGGGTGGACTTGGAGTCTCTTATGGTGGGGGCGGACCTTCCACAGTTCCTCATGTGGGTGCCTAAGGCACACAGACCCAATATTGGAGTCACGTGCCCGGCCATTCTTAACTCCATGCAGCTGTGGGATAGTGCGGCTTCTGTGTACGGCTTGGCCTCGACTCCTTCCCCTCTCATGCCATTTTTGCGTAACAAAGAATTTCTACCGGGCATGGCGGCCAGGAACTACCGTAATTTAGAGAGAGTAGGGCTCCAGCGCATTTGCCACCTCTTTCAGGGTGGGGAGTTTATTTCGTTTGAGTCCCTGAGACAATTAGGCCATCTTACCCCAGCGGATTTTTTCCGCTATTTACAGATCAAAGATTACGCAAAATACCCACACATTCAAGCAGCAACGCAACAGAAAATGACATTCTTTGAGGGCATATCCCTCCAGGAACGTATGCCTAAGGGCTTGATCACGCTCCTTTATAAGCATCTTTGTACCGAGACTAAAGAGTGGGGACACCTCACATACATAACGCAATGGGAAAGGGATCTAGGGGAACAACTGGAGGGGGTGGAGTGGCAGGAAATATGGGAGGCCAATCATTCCTCTTCGGTTTGTGTTACCATGCAGGAACAGTCGGTAAAAACGATGCTTCGGTGGTATACCACCCCTGTTCAACTGTACCACATGAGGAAGACTCCCACGGACCTGTGCTGGAGGGGGTCCGGGGCCAAAGGTACCTATAAGCATATGTGGTGGGAATGCCCAGAGATAGGTAAATTTTGGAAGCAAGTTAGGGAGGTGATCACTCAGGTTTTTTCCAGGGCCCCGGAATTAGACCCGTGGGTCTACCTACTGAGCAGGGCAATAGAAGGGTGGACCCGTAGGGAACAGAAACTCCTGCATAAAATTACCCTGGCAGCAAGGAGAGCCATTGCGGCAAATTGGTTGAAACAGACGGCCCCAACGATTGGTGGAGTGCTGTATAGAATTCGGGAAGTGCATCTTATGGACGACTTGACAGCTCGAATACGAGATACCCTACCGGCCTTTCAGAGGGTCTGGGAGCCATGGGAGAGCTCCCCCTTGGGGGCACGGGGGGGGACCTAGCGTGTGCACCCCCTTTTTGCCTCCTCTACCCCGCCTTCCCCTCTTTTCTTCCTTCTCTTTTTCTTCTCTGCTTCTTTGCGATCCTACTCCTCTCTCACAATTCTGGTTTCCATCGGAAGATTAGGTTAGTCACCACAGGCCCACTATAGATAGTGTAGGCAAAAGGTTCTGGGGACTTGGGGAGGGACATAGCAAACTACACAGTCATTTTCTCTAAAAAGCAAGACGACCGGTTGGTAGGTGAATAGTGGAGTTCTTATCTTCATCTGCCAGGCTGCTATAGGGAGGTCGACAGGACAGAGGACGGAAATTGGCCCAAGGAATAGCGTTCCTCCTCAGGGGGGGTTGAAGGGGGTAGGGATGGAATGGGGGTTCAGAGGCCTGGGGTGACTAGGTGATGGATTTAGGAGGAGGATGGAGTCAATTTCATTCTTTCTGGTTTATTACTGTTAAGTTGGACTTCTGAGTAATGTGGCATTGACATGGGAAGGGACTGCTAAAGAGCTGAGGGGACACACATACAAGCCAGAACTCTGAGCAAAGTGCACGACCATGGGACTGGGCTCGAGGAGCGGGAGCTGGGGGACTGTGGTTGGAGCCCAGGGTCTTGGGGTTTTTTCTGTTTTTCTTTTTACATTAGCAATGTAATCAGCAGGAAAATGGGGAATATATGTGCGGCGGTCTGCTTGTTATGTCATTGCCGATTGTTAAATAAAGAATTAAAAAAATAAAATAAAAAAAAGACATCCAGGTGATGGATGACCTTACCGCTAGGGTCAGGGGCACCACCAAGACCTTCCAAAGGGTATCGGAGCCATGGGTCGAATCCCCGTGGGGCGCGGTGGGGGGAGGGGTGCGGCCTAGGCAGAACAGACCAAGGTGGTCGTGGTGGCCTGGGAGGGGGGTCCTGAGGGACTTACGGGCGGTTCCCGCTTGGGTGTGTGCTGTGCTTTGTGCCCCCTCCTGCTGCCCCTCGGCCTCCCGCGCTCAGACCCTAGACCGCCTAAGGATTCTTCTTTCACTTCTTTCCTTTCTTTTTCCTTCTCTATTCTCTTAACCCCTCTCTATGGAGCACGAATAGAAGAGAGTGCCGAAAAGTACGCAGCACATGCATTCGAATTAGGCAGGCCAGGAGAGTGCAACGGGGTGTGGTTGGACCAAGCAGTAGAGCGGGTAGACGGGCGAGGGACACAACAACCCGACAGATATGCACTCGAGGGTGTGACAACACACTAGCGGTGCGAAAATGCGTAACAATGGCACACACAATAGGGTATATAAGGAAACCGTGCTTCGGCATTGTAAAAATCGGGACGGACAGTGAAATCTGGCCGCAGAGAAGTTACTCACATACACAAAGCCTCAGGGTTAGAATGTGATCTTAATATAAAGATGTATATGGGCTTCTGCGAAAGCCGGAATGTAACTCCTGTGCCACTGTTCCTGTCATGTAAAAATAAAGAATTTTGAAAAAAAAAAGAGAGGGTCAGGGAAAGGGGAGAATGACACACACAGAGGGTCTGGGAAAGGGGAAAATGAGACACCCAGAACGTCTGGGAAAGGGGAGAATGAGACACACAGAGGGTCTGGGAAAGGGGAGAATGAGACACACAGAGGGTCTGGGAAAGTGGAGAATGAGACACACAGAGGATCTGGGAAAGGGACACTAGTCACCAGAACTACTACAGTTTATTGTAGTGGTTCTGATGTCTATGGCCTGCCCTTGTAGGCTGAGCACTGTAAATGCTACCTTTTCAGAGACTCCATTGCTGCCTGGGCACATCTCTAGTGACAGTCACTTAGACGGCCACTAGAGATGCTTCCTAGTCCAGTGCAGCACCTATGTTGAGTATCTCCACGCTCTGCATGGAGGCGCTGACCGCTCCCTATAGTGATGCATTGATGCAATGCATCTCTATGAGGAGATGATTGTTGCAATGACAATAGCCTCTCAATGTTTTCCTATGGTTATTGAATTGGCATTGACTGAAATGTATCCGGTTGTAAGCCAAAGTGAAGAGTACACTCCTATTACTTAGATAACACACTTTATTTTTATTTTTTTTACTGCTGTGCAATAGCATACATTCACAATTTCAGTTCAAATTACCAAACTTTTCTTAATGTAGCAAGAAAATGGACTAAAACATTGAATATATGCAAACGCCGTCTGCTTACAATAAATCTGCTCTTTTATTTTGAAGTCCTTTGAGTGCTTTCTTTCACGTTTGAGTGATAGTTTTCAGTTTAAATTTTTTTTTTTTTCCCGCTTCCATATCTGCGCACTATGCTGGCGCAATGCATTACGGGGCTGGTATAGAATTTTTTTTCCAGGGCTGCTTTTCATTCCCAGTCCGGTCCTGAATAGGGAGGGGGGTGGCAGGAACACATTAATGCTGTGAGACTTGCACACTCTCCATGAGTCCCCTGGGACTCTGCGATAGTCACTGTGGCTGGACGTGATCCTTATCCACGCTGATTTAAAGGGCTGTATGCAGTTCATCGATCAGTCTGGGGCCACTAAATATGGCCCAGCTGACAGAAGGGGAGCACCACTTATCGATTCCGGAGTTTCTCCATTGCATCAGAGATTTAACCCTGCCCACTCTGAATGTCCGAACGTTCTGAAGTTGCTTAGGTAACATTGGAAATATATTGATCATTCGTGGTTTAAATAAAATCCACTACATAACAAACCCAATGTATTTATTTAAAACCTTGTGTGTTTCCTGGAATACACTATCCAAACATTTAGTTTTAATATGCATCCTCTAAACCTCTGCTGGGTGCTACCCTTGTGCTTCTTTTACTTGTGTTTCATAACAAATAGTCTGTATATGGTTTGTGCTAGCTACTCTACTCTACGACCTTTATTTGCTAGAAAAATGGACAACTAAATGCAGAATTCCTTAAAAGTCTCTGGTGGAAAATTCCACCAGAACTATTTCTGACAAGACCGGAACAGAGAGACGAAAAGTGTTGGAAACCGGTTAGGTCATATGAAACCTTTTTTGGATAACTCCATTTAAACATTCATCATACATTTTCTGTTACATTCCTCTCTACTATAAAATAACTATTTTTTTATTTTTATTTTTTTTTTACGATTTTCTCTTTCCGTTTATTCTAATTATCCTTTCCTGCTTTTTTCCAGGTTGAAGTAAAGCCATATGTGCTGGATGACCAGATGTGTGATGAATGCCAGGGCACGCGCTGTGGTGGGAAATTTGCCCCGTTCTTCTGTGCCAACGTTACTTGCTTGCAATATTACTGCGAGTACTGCTGGGCTAGCATCCACTCCCGTGCTGGCAGGGAATTCCACAAACCACTGGTGAAGGAAGGAGGTGACCGACCACGCCACGTTCCCTTCCGCTGGAGCTGAGCACCTCAGTTGACCTTGGTGCACACGTGGTAGAGATCGAGGGAAGAAGACAAGGAAGTATTCTGGAAAATCTGCTAATGCTCCTTCGATCTGCTGAAGAAATGGTCTTTTAGTTGTTTTGTATTATAATTATAATTTACAGTCACCTTACTGAACTTAGTGTCCAGTATAATGCAAACCTGCAGAGTGTATCTGTACTGATTTTTGCACTTTGATTTATATAAAAAAACAAACCATCAGCTTGGTACCTTTTAATTTTCTGCACAGAACTCGTATCTGTAAACATCTCATTAGCCTGGCGCAAGCAAATCCCTCTCCCCGACAGTTGTTATTGTTGGCGTGATGAAGAATTTTTGTCCTACTCTGGAGCATGCACTTATCTTTTCTGATTGACGTACATTATACCCCCTCCACCCTTAGAAGATGACTTACCAAAGGTACCCTACGTCAGTGGAAGATGTAGCAAAAATTGGACAACTGCTTGAAATAAATCTCATAGAGTACAATAATGTGTAACACAGAACCCCGTACTGCTAAACTAGCCTACATCTCCAGTATTGATGGGTTTAAAAGATTTATTTTTTATTATATATTTTTGTGTTAAAGAATTGTTTACTGCAAAGGGTGAACTTTTTTTTTTTTTTTTTTTTTTAAATAAGTTGGCTGAATTGTGTGTGTGTGTGTGTGTGTGTGTATGTATGTATGTATGTATGTGTATATATATATATATATATATTTTTTTTTTTTTTTTTTTTGTGGGGGTAAGTGTAAAGGGAGGTAGACCCCTTTTAGTGTTATGTAACTTTATGCTGCAATAGCTTTTGCTGCTATTTAAAATGGTATTAATAACGAATACTCTATTGAAGCTAGGGTATCTGTGGTGATAATAAAAAATAAAAAAAATAATGATAAAACACAATATATGATTAAAATTAAGTTAAACAGCTGCTGATAATTGTCGTAGATTACTTCCAAGGAAAGTCGTTTCAGTTTTATTGCATGTTTCACGCATCAGGTTCTGCATGCGATAAAAATAGGTTCTATATACGACATAATGGCGAACCGTAGCAGACTGCGCAGAATTAAATAATTCTATATAGAGAAATATTCCTATAAGCTAAGAAATTCTGACTGGAGGAAGACATGTCTGATCTGTAACGCATCGAAATATGCAGGATTAAACCCATTACAGCCTTTCTTCCCCTGTATTTACAACCAGTGATTAAACCTAGATGTAGGATATTGCTATTTAAAACAAGAATGGTAGATAAATACTTTGCGGTGCTCTGTCTTATTGTGCAATTTTATTTCGTTGTAAAGTGAATGTCAAGTACTGTGATGGCCATGTGTTAATATGACGGCAATGATCTGGTAGTTAGCAGAATACTGAACTCTTTCTTGGTTACAAATCCCGAATATATTTTATAGTTTTGCTATTTTTTTATTTTGTTTGTTAGTTCAGCCCTAGTTGGGCACACTAATTATTCCAGTCTCTTATACACTACCAATAATCGAAATAATATTGTCTGTCGACCTTGTACACCAGGCACGTGCTAAACAAATGTCAGTATAAAAAGAGAGCGATAAGGAAAGCCACGCCTTTTCCAATGTGAAGCTTCATATTTTTTTTTTTTTATCCTGGACATATCCTGTTACGCTTGAATATTTAGTCCTGCTAACAACGGGCATTTTTTTAGCACAGGCTGTGAGTTCGCTTGATAGTATTTACATGTGTCACGAATGGGTACACTGCGAGTTTATCTGTTCTTCCTATTGGTGTACAAATAGGACTCTGGTTTTATTTGAAATCAGGTGGTATTATCTGACTAGAAGGGGCTTGTACATTTCAAGCTCATATGGCCACAATGTTATTTATTGTCTCATGTAAATTGCAATATTTTTTCCCTCTTCTTTCTATATATATGTGTGTGTGTGTGTGTGTGTGTGTGTGTGTGTGTGTATATATATATATATATATATATATATATATATATATATATATATATATATATATATTTAGTTGCAATTATATGGCTCAGAAAATTTTTATATTTTTTTAAATTGCTTTAAGAGATATATTCTTATTGAAATATTTAGTGCTGGGGTTACATCACAGTACGTACCTTACATTAAAAGCTTTTTTTTTTTTTTTCTTTTTTTCTCCCCATTGAAGGAGCGAGTTCTTGCTCTTATGTGTTTTATATAATTTTTTTTTTTTCTTCAACTAAATTTATAAATCTTTTTAATTTTTTTAGGTCATCTGTAAAATTGTATGTCGTTATGCACTACTCTTTGTATCTTGGCAGTTTTCCACAGTTGGCTTTTATCATTTTTTATTTTTTTTTTGTTAAGAAAAAGGAAAACGTTCTGATATGATAGTTTGCAATACCTCAAATTTTGAATATAGGAAAAGAAAATATTTTCTAAGTTTATTCTGGAAGAAATATATATATATTTAATTTAATTGTTTTGCAAGAAAATGATTTAAGATTGCTATTTTCATTTGTTTTCATGCTCATTTGCCTATTTGTTTTTGAATATGAAGAAACTTGAGCTTTGTAAATTTAATATGATAGAACAGCTCACAAAGAACATCTACCTAACTATGTGAAAGAATCAATGTTTTGAAGAATCTGTCCTCTCCCCCCACCCCCCTCACACACACACACTCCCCCACTCCTCTTACCCCCTGACCTACGTATAGCATTTGGTTGATTCATGTTCTGTGTGTGTGTGTGTATGTATGTATATAACACTGTGTGTATGATGTACATAACTAGAATATAACAGTCCTTTGGTGCTGGAAGTCATGACTAAGAAGTGGGAAGATAAGAATAATAGTCTCCCTTAATTTGTATATTTCTAATCAAAAGTTGATTATGCATGATTGACCAGAATTGTGAAAGAATTCTCTGTTTGTATTTTTTTAAAGAAGACTTTTTTTAGTTTGTTAAATTATATTATCTCCCTCCCCCCATTTTGTAAATCTACGTACATCCCCTCTCCCCTCCCTACCCCCCAAAAAACAAAAAAAAGCTGTCCGCGTGTCATATTAACCTGCTTGCTATTTCAGGGGACAGTGCAATGTTTTTTGCTTGACCCTCTTAAAGCAAAGGGTGTTGACAGGGTCCTTAGAAATTTGAAGAAAAAAAAAATTATTTTTTAAAAATGTGTTTTGACTTACAACTTGATTAATAAAAATGTAAAAAAAAATGTTGGATGTATTAGTTCAGTTGGTTGCCTTTTCTTGGTGTTAGACTTGAATTAGTCAATATTTGGAAGGCAGACTTAATCTTGATTATTTGTTATGTGCAATACTGTTTGTACTGTTTATATAAAAATATGGAAAAAAAGAAGAAAAAAAAAGCATAAATCTTTATTGCAAACTTATTTTCATTGCAGACATTGTGGGTCCCGTAAAATCATTTTCTACTGTCAAATATGTACCTTTTTCTTCATGCTGGTATTTTTTCAATAGTAAATGTAGCCTTTGTACGGAGACGAGAATTTTCATTGTTATTTTTAGAGAGATTTTTTGCTAAGAAAAAAAAAATTTAAACATATTTACATATTTTTCATTTTTTTATTTTGTATTTCTTTAGAGTGCTTTCTCAACCATTAATACAGTTCCTCAGAGGTACTTTCATATCTGGTCAATGTCATTATAATATTATTTTGTATTTTTACTTGGAATAAATTAATTTTATGATGCTAATTCTTTAAAAGTTTATTTTTTCCATTTCAGTTCTATTTTGATGCTAAAACCTTTGTAATATTGTTACTAAAGTGTCTAGTTTTTTTGAAAAGCAAAGCTTTATGTATTGCTGATGTGGTTTACAAATGGCGTGACAGTGATAAAAATGGTTGGCTATGTAAAAGTTATTGAAATAATGTAATGAACCAATTGGGCAATAAAAATGAATGAAGCAGAAACAAAAAATGAGTTATGCTTTTTTCCCCCCCTCCCCCTCGGTATAGTGTCCGTTTTTAGTTTTGTTTACCCCATTTTAATTACAGAAATATCTGGATCAAAATAGTGTCCCCCTGCCGCCTCTATTATTTCACTTAAAGGGACACTATAGGCACCCAATAGATTTTCTGGATCCTCTTCATAAATATGACATCTCATCTGCCACCATGCTTCTGAATCTACTCAAATGATCTTGTATCAAAACAAGCTTCATCCCTAAAACTCTGCAAGTGTTATATATTTTATATACTTGACAAGACAAGTAACACTGTCTGTGCCCATGTAACTTTGACAGGTAAAGTATTTAAACAAAACAAACTTTAGTGGGAAGCACCCACACATTTAATTCTTGTCCAATATATTGTTTGGCTTTTTTTTTTTTCTTAATGTTTTTTTTTTGTTTGTTTTTTTTACAAATCTTATTCACACATTTTTATATGGACTTAATTTGACAGGCAAACATTAATCCTGCCATGAAAGGGTTATAACAGGGCTCAACAAATCCCAGGTCACCATGGTGACTAGGAATCTTGTCCTTGCGCTAGGTAGGGTATTTGTCAGTCTGTTCAGCACTACCCACCTTAGCTGCCAGTTTCAGGGGGCTCGGTGTGGAATGAAGGAGCTGTAATCTTCCTGATATTCTTCCTCGCACACCCTGCTGTGACATCACTCCAGCCCCAGCATCTCTAAATTGATTTCACGACTGAGAAGCACAAGAAGAGCATGAAATTACAGGATAAGCAGCCCCACAGAAAGGACTCACTCCAAGGCTGAGAGGGCTTAATTTTATAGTTTGTGTATGAAAGAAAGTGTTAAACCATTGCGTGTCTGTTTAGGTTACAGATTCATCTCATGAATAAGGTATTTTTACTCCTCTACGCCCGCCCCTAACCCCCTTTCCAGGCCTTGCTGGTCACTGTGGCTGTGCCAATCAGATATTTTGATCTCAACCAATCCAAATTCTTTCCCCTAGGAAAGCATTGGGAGGCTATTGTGCAGCACTGGACTAGGAGACACTAAACCTAAATGATGCACACTGTGCAGCACTGGACTAGGAGGCACCTCTACTGGCTGTAATTAAGTGTTCTTGCATAGCAAGACCACTTAATGTTATCTCACATATATATTATTCTTATTATAGCAAAATTTGCCACCCTAACTCCTCCCACAGTTTTTACACTACATAGACAAAAATTTACCAAAACGTGCAGATTGTTCCCGATCGGATTGCTATTACTTTGTGGAACGTTTCGCCGAATGGTTCACGGAATATCGTCGTTCTTGTGGCGAAATTTGTCCCATAGGAATGAATGGCAAAGCTAGAGTGGGAGCTGGCAAAAGCTGAAAAATCAGGACATGATTTCTAAACTGCCACCACTCCCTTATTTTCAGGCCCACCTACACAAATCTTATATCAAAACGTTTAGCTATCCCTGCTGCCACTAAACGTGTCATCGGCTAAGCCATAGTCTTGATAGTTTTCACAATATAATCATTTGTTTGCAACTAACGCCGTCCATTGACTTTCATTGAAACTTCACTCTACAAAACTCAAATTTGAAGTGCAATTTCTAAACTGCGACTGTGCCTTCATTTTTAATACTTCAGAGACATACTATGCATCAAAATGTAGGTCTGGGTCTTGTGATTCTCACAATATAAAGCTCTTCGCTGTAGGATTTATTTATAAAATACGACCGTTTGAAGATGGCAACTGCCAAAATACTCTGACCTGTGTCATAGACAGGGCCTTTTGAACACCTGCTAATGTTTTTATAAATGTATGGTTTAATGTAACTGTGCAACAACGTTGCAATTAAATGTGCTATATAAGTTACTCCGCCCACTCCAGTTGTATACTGGTGGAGGCAAGAACACTTCACACAATTTCCCCAGAAATTGTAGCTTTTCTAGTTCTTATTCTAGCCAAACTTGCCACCCTAACTCCTCCCACAATTTTTACACTACATAGACAGTAATATACCGAAATGTGCGCATTGTTCCCGATTGGATTGCTATTACTTTGTGGAACGTTTCGCCAAATGGTTAACGGAATATCGTTCTTGTGGCGAAATTGGTCCCATAGGAATGAATGACAAAATGTTCAAAACTAGAGTGGGAGCTGGCAAAAGCTGAAAAATCCTGACATGATTTCTAAACTGCCACCACTCCCTCATTTTCAAGCCCACCTACACAAATCTTATATCAAAACGTTCGGCTATCCCTGCCGCCACTAAAAATGTCCACGGCTAAGCCATAGTCCTGATAGTTTTCACAATATGACCATTTGTTTGCAACGAACGCCGTCCATTGACATTCATTGAAACTCCACTCAACAGCCAGCTGTGACTGTGCCTTCAATTTTAATACTTCAGAGACATACTATGCATCAAAATGTAGGTCTGGGTCTTGATTCTCACATTATAAAGCTCTTCACTGTAGGATGTATAGTTCTTAAAATACGACCATTTGAAGATGGCAACCGCCAAAATACTCTGACCTGTGCCAGGCTGGAGCAGAACGTGATGTCATAGACAGGGCCTTTTGTACACCTGCTAATGTTTTTATAAATGTATGGTTTAATGTAACTGTGCAACAATGTTGCAATTAAATGTGCTATATAAATGATAAGTTACTCCGCCCACTCCAGTTGTAGACTATTGGTGGAGGCAAGAACACTTCACACAATTTCACCAGAAATTGTAGCTTTTTCTAGTTAGTGTTAAAGGACCACTCTAGGCACCCAGACCACTTCAGCTTAATGAAGGGGTCTGGGTGTCAGGTCCAGCTAGGGTTAACCCCTTTTTTTTTTTTTTTATAAACATAGCAGTTTCAGAGAATGTTTATCAATGGGTTAAGCCTTCCCCCAAAGCCTCTAGCCTAGCTGCTGTCTCATTGACAGCCGCTAGAGGCGCTTGCGTGATTCTCACTGTGAAAATCACAGTGAGAGCACGCAAGCGTCCATAGGAAAGCGTTATGAATGCTTTCTTATGCGACCGGCTGAATGCGCGCGCAGCAGTGCGCATTCAGCCGACGGGGTGGAACGGAGGAGGATCGGAGGCAGAGAGCTCCCCGCCCAGCGCTGGAAAAAGGTAAGTTTTACCCCTTTTCCGAGCCGGGCGGGAGGGGGACCCTGAGGGTGGGGGCACCATAGTGCCAGGAAAACGAGTGTTTTCCTGGCACTATAGTGGTCCTTTAAGCAGGAGCAATAAAAATTCTGTGCAGTGTTTATATTAAAGCTTGCAGTAACTGCTATAGCCACCAGAACCACTATATTGCGCTGTAGGTTTTGGGGACTATAGTGTATTTTTGGGGTAAAAAACTAAAACCCTGGCTCCTAAATTAAAAGAAAATTTGTATATTCTAACACATGGCTGGACAACGTAGTATGAAGCATGTGCTTCTGATTCATAAACCACCGAATATGTGGTCTTCATGTTGGGTTATAGTCCAAGTTAGAAGCCCATTTTAAAAATGCAGAAAGCTACTGCAAACCAGGAAGGTTTTGCATGGGAAAACTAAACTGTTTGACCACTTTTAGAGGCACATGGCACTATAACCTCTACAGTGTAGTGTAGAGGTGATGGTGGTTAAAGTTTTCCTTTGAAGCGTGAGTAAAACTCCTTAGTTTAAGCACTTACAAACTGGACATACTACTTATATATTTCTGGCTATGTGACCGTTTCGGAATAAAGTTTTAGGACGTCTTCAGGTTTGGGAAAGCTGCAGATTCATTATGCGGTTTTAAGGTGTATTGCTGTAAAAAAAAAAAAATCAAGCAGGTACCCTTAACTTTCTATCACTTTCATTTATTTGCAGAATTTAGGGGGAGGGCAGCAGAATGTTTAAAGTTTATTATAATTTACATTCCCATAACTAGTCATACTAAAAACGACTAGCTTCTGATCAGCTGCAAATAGCAAAGTAGCCAATGGAGCAGTGGCACTATAACCCTGAAGTCAAACACGTACTGGGTTATCTCATATCGCAGTAAACTGAAAACAAATGCCACTGGCTGTTTTAGACTAACCTTTTAGTCCACTTTTTGCATAAACCCATTGACTGCAGTAGTTTTGCAGAGCAGGGTAGGTCACATGTGAAACCTGAAGGTACCATGAGTAGAGATCAACATATCGGTCTAGCCGATTTTCAGCAATATCGGTATCGTCCAATAAAGATACAGATATTGCCGATAATAGAGACCAGGAACGCCGGGCCCATGACAAGCCTGGCGGTTCTGGGGGGCCCAGCAAGCTCTTACTGACCTTCCCAGCAGCTCCCCTGTGTAAATCTTGCGAGTCCCACGGCCATCAGAACGTTGCCACGGGTTACTATGGCAATGCTCCGCGCGGCACACAGGCCACGAGATTTACACAGGGGAGCTGCTGGGAAGGTAAGTACTTGCTGGGCCCCCCACTGCACTGTCCATGCCACCGGACCACCAGGGAATGCCATATCCCCCCCCCTCCCTGGCCAGGTAACAAGCAGGGAGTGGGGACAAAAAAAAATATTAAAATATTAAAAATAAAATTATACTGCATTCACTATACACACTACACAAACACTCACTGCATTCAGTATATAGACACACATTACACAAACACACACAGCTCCTCTGTCTAAACACACTGCATCCACTACATGTGGCATGTATATTTTGTGCATTTACCTTTAGAACTAGTTTAAAAAAAAATTAAAAAATGGTAAATGTACAGAATATTGGTACGTTATCAGCTATCGGCCTGAAAGTTCACAGATTACCAGTATCTGTATCGGCTCTAAAAATAGCCATAGCCACAACAGTGTGGTGCACTGCTTTCAGTATGACCGTATTACTGCACTTCTATACCAACCCCTACCAAGATGGGATACCACCCACAGCAAGCAGATCTGTCATTGAATACTGCCTAAACCTGGTTGGTATGTGTGATCATGCAGAATATTGGCTCAGGCTGGAATCAGAGCAGGACGTGGAAAGTGTGGAACCTTTTCTAAAATGCATTCCTTGAGCCGCCATATGTAGCAGTGACATTCTACTTAATTCTCGCACACATACAAGACACCAATATTTATTTTCTTTCCTTCATTTTAGTGCAAGTAGAAAGTACATTTTAAAAACAGGTCAGGGATATTTATTCCCAAAGTAGTAAATGGAATGGTAATATGTTACAACACATCACAGTTAAAGGTTATGACAAAAAGTTTCTACAGTCTGCAATTCTCCTCTTTACATTCAAGAGGTTAGCTTAGATTTACACCTTTACTCAAGTCATTCCTCCTCTGCTAAATCAGATAATACAATGTGGCTCTGGCCTCCAATGAGTTAAAACAGCAACACACCAATATATACACTGGATCAGGTGATCCTTTCCTCTGATTGTACATACAGATAGTTTATTTGTGCAAGAAAGCAAGATCTGTTAAGCCATCAGAATATACAGCGTGTCAGGATTGCCACCAGATATGAGCCAGTCAAGCAAATCTCACCCATCAGGCACTGCAAGCGTCAGAGGGTGTAAATGGAACATTTTATTCATGGGTTGTAGTCCCTAAACTGTGAGCAAACCCCCAACATATGTCAAGCTGGTTGTTGGGTCACAGTTTAGTGAATGCCCTAATTATTGCCTTTGCCAGTTAAATCTCATCCTGTTTATGTTCTTTAGAAGTGGTTCAGTAAAATACATGTGCATAGCTCTTTATATACAACTTTAGCCTCCTATGTGTGCAGAGCGGGCTTTCAAGCTTTATATTTGATGCCTCCTCTGCTATAAACAGTCAAGCACTTTGTAATTTAATTTTTATTTAAAAGACCTTGAAAACGCAACTATAACTGAAAGGGTTAATGAATCCACACAACCCATCAGAAAAAGTAAGACTCAGCAATGGGGGGGGGGAAAAATGCAGCTTTTGATTACTGCCAAAACGCTGTGTTAACATTCGGCATATTCACCCTCTGAGTGACACAGGGCAACACAGTACACTATGGAAGGCGTCAAACTGCGTAATTAAACGATCTTCGGCAGAATCTCCCATGATTCTATGAGTGCGGTTTGACGCTGCTGGTGTACAGGTTGGAGTGGAATAGAAGAAAAGAAATATGACCAATATCCGATACAGTAACATCAAGTTCAAATCCACAAATATGAGTTTTGCACTTGAAATAAAACCATGTCTCCTAGCAATTCCATAAAAATAAAATAAAAATGCAAACAATATTAGTACATGTTCAGAATTACAGCTGGCAGTGCATAAAGTCTGCTTTATATTTTTCCAGCTGTAGAATAATGTGCCGGCAAGATTCAAGTCTCAACACTGACAAACCGCTGTTTTATTTACTTTAAGACTAATTCCTGTGACACGGTTCCTCCCATTTTCAGTCGCCAGCCAATTCTTCTTAAAAGAACTTTGTTTAAATGATCCCATGCTTATTTCGATGGTTGTTCAAGTTTTTTTGCTGAATATCAGCAAAGGGGAAAGAGAAAAAAAAAGTAGCACATGTAGCAGCAGTTCCGGTTATTTGAGAGAATGCATAAAATTGTCAAGACTGTATTCGGAATCATATTGCTCTTGGTTCCAAAGTTCTCCAAGGTTGTCAAGAATAGATTTCATGGATGTTTTTCCACCAGCTTCAGATATGTCCATCTTTTCACTCTGTCCATCCTAGAGGACAATGGACATGTTAATATTCAGGAATAACGTAACAAGCATAATAATATGTAAGCACCCTCCCCCAGTAAATAACCTTTCCTCCCCCAGTCAACCTTCCTGACGGCGGGGGTGGAGAGTAGGCGGAGCCTGACCCAGCGCAGAGTGACATCGATGCTGGACTCCGGTAAGTCACTGAATGGGTTTTAACCCCTTCAGCAACTTGGAATGGGGGGTGGGAGGGAGAGGGGCACTGTAGGGTCCTGGTCACTTATGGATTGGCCCAAGATCCTAACTGATCTCAACTGGAAACATACCGTCTATCCTAACCTACCTTTCCCTCAAAACAAGAAACTCCTTGCATATCAGGACTGACCACCCTGGTTCCTTTTTGAACAAGACCAAATTCTTCACCAAGGAAGATATAAGCCTCATTGATGAAGCAGTTTATTCCCAGGTTAGATCATAGACAGAGGGCTGTGCAGGATTCTTGTACTGTGACCAAGCAATTGTGGGTTTTACCTTATCCAAAGTAAAGAGGTCCAGCAGCTGATCTGTTCCCATGCTATGCAGGCTGGAGTTTTCTTGGCTTATAACTGTGTTTGCGATGCTCATCTTAAACTTTTGCAGGCCCATAATTTTCTCTTCCAGCGTTCCCCTTGTTATCAGTCGATACACATTAACCACACGTTTCTGTAACAAATAGATTTAAGACTTTAAATAGTGGTCTTGTCTCATATCTGTGGTATCCATTCCAACAGATGTGCATTGTTTCAGGTAGAATTACACATACAATTCATAACGAATATAGATATTTTCCTGGGAGGGGAGGGGAAAGGGAATAAGGAAGAAAGAATGCAAAAACATGTTCTAGAAGACTGAATTGTCCCATGATACATCAGGTGTGCACTGGCAAGCATGTGCACTCTGTATTTTCTCCCAAAGTGCCAAACATATGCATGCATGGGAGAGGTTAACCAAATTGTGTGCTTTGGCCCAGCAGAGAAGTTCAAGTAAAAAAAAAAAAAAAACTTCTAAAAAAGTTAATTATATAGGGAGCAGGGCCTAACCTTTCATGAAGACATATGTGTGAGCCCTTAGCTCTCCTACCCCGGCCACAAAATCTGCATCCATCAGCGACTACAACGGCGCATCTCGCCCCACATCTACCTATTATTCACATGCAAGACCCTCTCTACACCTTTCCAACAAGGAAGTAAACAAAAAATGCATTACCCTGTCCGTGGCCACGATGTTCCGCGCCAAAGAACTTGGCACTTTTTCCCCTCACACAATTTGATACTGGGAGGTGACTATAATGCCACGTTATATCCCTCAGTGGCGCAACCTCGAACACGTCACCAACCCGCAACAGCAAAAGCAGACAAGATGTTCACATTTGTCTCCCGAACATGACTGATAGACGCATGGAGATCCCAATACCCAGCAGCCCTTTACACTTTCTTCTCACACCCTCATCAACCTCACCCCTGCATTTACCTGTTCTTGGTCTCCCCTGCTTTGGCGCCCATGGTCAAAACCACGACCATTGGCTCCATTGCATGGCCTGACCATGCAGACATAACATTCATGATCACAATACCTTGCATGATCCGACCTTGGTTGTGGCGCTTAAACCCCACCCTCCTACACAACCCACACATCCGGGAATCTCCAACACAATGTCCGAATACTTTAGCTTTAACGCCGACTCTGTAGACTCCAAATGCACACTATAGGCGGATGGCTGATCATCCTAGCGACCATACATAGAAAGAAATAGATAGCCCAACTAGAAAGCACACTGAAGAACCTACAATCACTCAATGCAAAACTTAAACTAAACCCCACACTGAAATTAAAATGTGCAAATTTCAAAATGCAGAGGAGAAATAAAAGAATACATGGCTAAGGACTCTGTTAGGGCTCTCCAATGGACAAAACAACTATACTACGATAAATCTAACAAGGTCGGCACTATTGGCACGCAGACAAAAAAAAAAACTGCTCAGAAACAGACAAAATAACCCCAGACGGGACCCTGACAGAAGACCCGGAACAAATTGCAGAAGTATTTCAGAAATACTTTGCTGATCTCTACGACCACGACCCACCAAACACGCCAACACGCAACCTCAACCTAAACTCTCAGACCACTATTTAGACCAAGTACCACTGCTTTCCTTCCCCAGAGAGGCGGCAAACAAACTAATAGACCCGTTTACACCAGAGGAGGTAGCTATTACTTTAAAAACACTTAAACGGAACAGATGCCCTGGTCCGGATGGATTTACAGGATTATATTACAAAACAGTCGCCCCAACACTGATCCCACATCTATGCAATCTTTTAAACGCCAATTTACAGGTGAAGCATTACCAAAGGAAATGCTCCAGGCAAACATCTGGCTCCTCCCCAAACCCAACAAAACCCACCTAGACCCTGGACATTTCTGACCGATATCATTGCTAAACGTGGACATCAAACTGTTCACAAAACTCCTAGCAGAACGCCTCTGCCCCTTCCTTCCAAAGCTAAGACACCTGGACCAAGTGGGATTCATGCCCCACCAGACAAGCCAGTGACAACACGAGACGGACATACGACCTCATTTGGACAGCACACTCCAGACGCATTCAGACTCTCATGCTCTCTCTGGACGCTGAAAAAGCGTTCGACAGACTATTATGGCACTTCCTTTTTTTTTTTTGCTGCCCTACAAAAATTCGGGCTCCCAACACGCTTCATAGACGCACTGCAAACACTATACGCTTCCCCCACTGCCAACCTCCGCGTCCCGCTCACCCACCTTCACAATAAAGAACGGCACCAGGCAGGAGTGTCCTGTCTCTCCCATTCTGTTCACCTTATCCTTAGAACCGCTCCTACAAACCCTTAGACAGGACGCAAACATAAAAGGACTCAAAAATTGCAGGGAAGAATACAAAACCGCAGCGTATGCGGATGACTTGCTAGTAACTATAACAGATCCTCAACACTCATTGCCCCTACTACTCTCTGCATTAGAGACTTATGCCGTGGTATCTGGCTACAAACTAAACATCGACAAAACAGAAGCCCTATCAATACATACCACCCCACCAACCCTGGAGGTCCTACAACGATCCTACCCCTTTAACCTACAAACCACTCACATGCCATACTTGGGCGTCTACCTACCAGCAGACCTGTTTTGATGTTACCCACTAAATAATACCGCTATCCTACAAAAGATTACACAAGATATACTCACATGGAAAGACATGCCTATATCATGGTTAGGGAGGCTGGCCTCCATTAAAATGCACATACTAATGAGGCTCCTATATCTATTATAAGCTCTCCCCATTCCAATCTTAGGGCCAAACTTCAATCGTCTACAAATGACAATCGACAAGTTCACCTGGGCTAATAAACGCACCAGAATAAAAAGACAGACTCAAACTGAAACAGATGGGCAGGTCAGACACAAACTTATGCTGGAAGGGATGCAGACACAAGGGAACATTCCTCCACTTATGGTGGGAATGCACCCCCAATCACCCAACATTGGTGACAGGTTGCCTCCATGGTGTCAAAGGTCCTACACTCTGACATCCCACTGAACCCATGGATATGGCTCCTATCAAAACCACACACCCAGAACACAAAACAAACTGATCGCCAGAATCGCGCTAGCCACAAGACATGCCATTGCTGAAAAGTGGGGAAGCCCGGACACTCCCTCCATAGACACAGTGCAACGCAAAATTACAGACATCATAAAAATGGACAAAATGTGTGCAATAATACACAAAAACACATACACAAAATCTGGGACCCTTGGTTTTCTAAATTCCCCATCCCTGCCTAATCACATCAAAACTTAAATGTAACTCTTAGATAATGTCATGCAGAAAGAAAATCCAACCAAGACCACTTGAACTGGTTCTTGACACTCCCCAACCCCCTCTTTTCTTCCTTCCTTCTCCTCGCCATCAGCCCCTATCTGCCACTCTAAACGGCTCCCAAGCCATAACACTACAATTAGCCAAATGGTCCATACAGACTAATGCTATCTCCCATGGGAGTCCAAGAAGACGGACGCACTGAAAACATAAGTACTCGCTGCTAGCATATCACAGCACGACCACTACACGCAGGTCAAACACTCCGTGTTTCTTACCATGACACCTGCTCCACAACGGACCATAAGCAACTAAGCAGAGGCCCACTGGACGACATGCAAGACTCCACTACGGAGGCACTATGACAGATCCTATTACTCACCCATACCACAGGAACCTCCGCCACCCCTCCCCATATATCCATAGGTTACTTAATGCACAAAATATGAGGAAATGTTTGTTTTCATTTCCTCTCCTGTTATGCTTTTATTTTATATTGGTAGACCAAAGAGAGGTATACAAAATTGCCTTTCATCAAACACACTGTGCAAACATAATTCTTTACGCTCTCTATAACCCGCTTGTGATGACAACCTCTAACATGCCAATTCACTTCCATTGTTGATTGTATGTTGAACCAATGTTATGTAAACATTGTAACTTTATATCTCCAATTCTGTAAAATTTGAAACTTACAAATAAAGACTTAAAGAAAATAAAAAAGAATTCTACATATACGCATTTAATTTTTTGCGCTGACAATAGCTAACATCTACTATACTGTTTGAGCAAAAATTTCCTATATGACAATTCCTCTAAGTAAATACCTATCAATTTGGGAGGTTGTGTTTGTATAAGTAGTAAGGTTGTGTAGAGGTTTTTGAGAGCTGAAGAGGTTAAAGGACCACTCCACAACCCAAAAGCAGCTTGCTTAAGTGCTTTATGGGTGTGGAGTATCATAGATTAACACCAGTTTATAAAAGTGATGATTTCTATGATAAATTGGCACTTTTATAAATTAACTAGGAAACACCCTCTTGCTGTAAAACTGCCATGGAGGATTCCTTCCTGCTTCCATTAGCTCCCCTGAGCTAACGGAAGTGTCAGGCACGTTCTGCTTGAGCATGTCTGCCCCCACTCTCCCATTCACTGGAAGTATATTTACTAAATAGTGATTTTTTAAAAAGAAAAATTTAAACCACATGGGTAGTGGGGTGCTCCTTTAAGAAGTGCTTATCTGGATTCTCGTACCTGTCCAATTCTGTGTGCTCGATCCATTGCTTGTAAATCTCTCATTGGATTCCAGTCATGTTCCACAAATACAACAGTATCTGCTCCTGTTAAATTAAGACCCAAGCCTCCTACATGGGTGGTGAGAAGCAGCACATCTATTGAGGGATCATTATTAAACCTAGAGGAAAACAATGTTTTTTTTGTTTTTTTTAAATGGGTAACAAGAACCTATTCACACCCCAAATTTTAATTCAAAAACTCAAAGAAGCTGGTTAAGCAGTAATGATAATTTGCATGTACTATATAGAGTAGAGTCACTAGAACCTACAATGACATTTTGTTTAAGGATTAAAAAAAAAAAAAAAAAAAAGTTAAACAAATACAATCTTGTTGGATAAGAAAACCTTTATTTCAATCACAGAGTGCAAAACGAGATCTACCATATGAGACCGCAGACTCCAAAACACTTTTAAATGGGCATATTTTATTATTATTATTATTATTAATAAATATAGTTATAATGGTATAGAATATGAAAATAGTCTGCAGCTACTGACAGGTAATCGCTGTCTACAACATCATCCAAAGATGAAGGTTTTCTTGATTCCCATCCAATATACCCCAAACATTGAGACAGACAGAACTAGGGAAATGGAAGGGCAAACTGGGGAAGGTCATGCACTGAACAGGAAGCATTTAATGAAACTGGAAACTTTTTTTTTTTTTTTTTAAATCTTAATATCACTCCACATTAAAATCTAGGCCTAGGTTGGAGGAGAAAGCGTTCTCACGTTTGATTTGCACATTTGAGAAAAATCAAGTACACAAAAAGCATAGCAACAAGGGACAAAAAGATTCTCACCTGGAAACTATGGAATGTCTTTGACCAGCAGGAATACTCCCGTCAAGCCGTAGATATGCCACAAAAGGCAAGTGTGGCTTCAGGAGGTCATGTTCCACTATGTCCAGCATGCTTTTTAACTGACAGAAGATCAAGATTCTGTGTTGAGCCACAACTGCTTCTGTGCCACCGTCTGTGGCTCCACCATTGCCCAATCCACAGTCTAGCAATAGCTACGATACAAAATGAAGTTGCAATACGGTTTATCAAATGTGTTAAGACTAGTCTTGTAAAGGCCTCATACAATGGTAATTACTAGGGCAGTTTGCAGTTTTTGTGCAATTAAACTCAATTTAGTGTTTCAACATCAATCAGCATTTAATAGGATATAGTCACTCAAACATTTCAGGAACTGGCACAACTTAGTCAATGAGCACACACACACACTTTAGTTTACACTTCACAGGTAATTTTGAAAGAACTGACTAATGCAATAGAAGTAGCAAACACTTTAAGGATTCTTTAAATTCAGAGTGTAGCACTTGAGGTTCCATAGTACCTAGGGACATCTACACAATTCTTTTTTTATGCCGGTATAAGGCTATAGGCCAAAAGGCGGGATCAACAGAGGGGACTAACTTATTTAAGGTGCTCTCTGAAATCTATTCCTAAAACTAGGAGTTAAACAAGATCCAAAGCCATGTCTTTTAAGTACTTTTCAAACCATCTGTGAAAAGCGATCACAGAAATGGAAAGCCATTTGAAGAATTGCCTTTATACATTAAATTACCTCTGCTGGTTAGTGGAAGCAAGTTATTTAAAAATAAATAAAATACCCCTTTTTAAAGCTAACCCTTTCGGTGGGCAACGTCTATAGAGCAACACACCCCACCCACTTGCCATTTCCTGTTCTAAAATGAAGTTCTGCTGTTATGCCTATCTCCACACAATTTCTCCTATTGGTGGCCAAGACTGTTGACTGCCTATATCTGACTTGTGGTGGTATTTGAACTATTCACTTTCCTAGGCCATCTCTAACAGAGCTGTAATTGAGGAAGCATGCGTTTTAACTCTGCATTGCACACACAAAACTTACGAACCTGTTTCAGTGCCGATAGTTTGGGAGCGTGCTGAATATCTCGCAGTGAGGAATTCTGTGTAGTCAGCTGTTCTGATATTTTTTTATACTCTGGATGGTGTGCAGTAAGAACTAGTGCAGGGTGGTTGCATAGTTTGCGCAAGTATTGCAGTGCCTAGAATTGGGGGCAGAAAAAAAAAACCAGTAAATAAACAAACTAACCAACGCAGTTTGTCCAGTGATAAATCGACACGTAGTAATACATATGTTAATGTCTCCTATTACACTTTAACCAGTGTAAATGGTTGGGTTAGAACTAAAGTATTTAAAAGAAGAGTGGGGCACGGTCATTTCAATTTAATAATTATAAATTATGATTAATGGTATAATATTGGCACCAGTTACAGTAAATACACGGGGGATTATTTACTAAAGTGATAAATCAAAGTGAATTTAATATTGAAGGCCACAGTAGCGTAAATCATAGCTGCCAAAGATAATTTTTCCAGTTCGACTATTTTGAGTTTAAAATTCACCTTGTATTTCTCACTTTAGTACATATAACCAAAAGAAAAATGATGAGACTTTCATGGTTAAACCCTTAAGGACTGAGCCAAATGTACACGTTGTGAACAAAACAAAATGTAAACAAAACCTGGCATTTGCGCTACATGTCTGTCCAACCGTAATTCACCTCTCATATTAAATGCACCCACACTTATTCTATATCATTTTATTCAGGGGAAACAGGGCTTTCATTTAATATCAAATATTTAGCTTTGAAACATAATTTAATATGAAAAAATGGGAGAGAATAAGACATTTTTATTTTTTTAGTTCTACATGACATTTTAACTGTCAATGTCATAATACTGTTTGCTTTTACTGCAATAAAATACACATATTTGTATTCAGCAAAGTCTCACGTGTAAAACAGTACCCCCTACGTACAGGTTTTATGGCGTTTTGGGAAGTTACAGGGTCAAATATAGCACGTTACATTTGAAACTGAAATTCGCCAGATTGATTACGTTGCCTTTGAGACTGTATAGTAGCCCAGGAATGAAATTTACACCCATAATGGCATATTATTTGCAATAGTAGACAACCCAAGGTATTGCAAATGAGGTATGTCCAGTCTTTTTTAGTAGCCATTTGGTCACAAACACTGGCCAAAGTTAGCATTAATATTTGTTTGCATGTGAAAAATGCAAAAACCGCCAATTTTGGCCAGTGTTTGTGAATAAGTGGCTACTAAAAAAGACTGGACATACCCCATTTGCAATACCTTGGGTGGTCTACTATTGTAAATGGTATGCCATCAGAGGGGTAATTTTCATTCTTGGGCTACCATAGGGTCTCAAAGGCAATGTAATCAATCTGGCGAATTTTAATGTGAAAAAAAATGAAACAAGCCTTATATTTGACGCTGTAACTTTTCAAAACACCATAAAACCTGTACATGAGGGGTACTGTTGTACTCGGGAGACTTCGCTGAACACAAATATTTGTATTTCAAAACAGTAAAAAGTATCACAGCAATAATATCGTTCGTGTAAGTGCTGTTTGTGTGTGAAAAATGCAAAAACCAACTTTTACTGGCGATATCATCGTTGTAATACATTTTACGGTTTTGAAACACTAATATTTGTGTTCAGCGAAGTCTCCCGAGTAAAACAGTACCACCCATGTACAGGTTTTATGGTGTCTTGGAAAGTTATAGGGTTAAATATAGTGCTAGCAAATTAAATCCCCTATACTTTCAGCATAGGTTGTCAGGCAGGTCCCGCTAATTGTAATTAATTAAAATACCTAATTATGTAAAAATATTACATAAATATATGTGTAGAATTAATATATATAATTTTGTAAAAATATTTTTATCTATATATATTAGGTATATATAGTGATATGTACGTATATAGATATATATGTATTATTTCGTTCTACGTGTATTTTGATTATATATATATATATATATATATATATATATATATATATATATTTATATTAATATCACAACAGTTAGAACGAAACTGAGCGGCGGACGAGGCAGGATCCGCCGCGGGGGACTTCCCTGGGATCCCAGGTGAGTCCCCCAACCGCGATTGCTGGCGATCAGGTAAGTAAGAAAAATCGTGAGGGCGTACTATTACGCCCTGTGGCGTTTAGAGCGTAATAGTACGCCCTCCGGTTTTAAGGGGTTAAAGCAACTCAAAATAGCTAAACTGGAAAAATATGCTACGTCAGTTGTGCTTTCAGTCGCCTTCATTTGGAAATTCACTTTGAATTCTCACTTTAGTTTGACAGCGTTGTTCTCTAAAGTGATACTTCAAATGGAATTCACAGTGAATCCTGAAGTAAACAATTCAGAACAGAAAGTGTGAACACACCAAAACCTGTTCACTATCTTTATCAGCAATAAATTTGGGGCACGTGTACACAGATTCATGCAGGATTATCTACTAAACAATGAGTATTCGAACATTGCAAACTTAAAAGGAACACTCAACACACAAAGCACTTTTGTAACATTTTCATGCTGAGCTAGATTGGGAAGTCTGTGATTGGACAGCCACATAAAGACTGGGCGGGGTTAGAAGGGGAGGGCTTGCAAAGACTGCAAACAAGAGAACTGCAGCTTTTGCAATCTGTTTTGAACTATACTTTAATGAAAAAAAATTGCATAATTACATGAATGCATATTGTGTTTGTCTATTTTGAACTTAGACTTTCCAAGGCACTAGAGAGCTTAATGATAAATGATTTAGTTAACCCAGACAGATTCCAAAAAGCAGAAATTAAGGCTATTGTAGAAAGTCAACATCTTATTTTAATCGCCATTATTTTAAATTTTGCATTAACATTTGTACAGCTGCCAAATTCATAGATGGAAATCCAATTCTTACATTCTAATTATAATTTCCACTGTGTGTGTGCGTGCGCATCTGGCAGTTCACTGCACCCCATAATTCTGAGATGCCATGTATGCCCTTTGTGGGGTGGAGAAGACACACATCTACAAAAGCTGCCATCTTGGGGGAGGTGGCGTCAGTTAAGGAGCTTTTTAAAAACGTACATGTGCCGATGACTTTACCAGGAAAAAGTATAGACTGAATGAATACAGTGCTGCCGCCTATCCTATGTGTTCCCTATTAAGGGTTAATAAGTATGTGGGGGTTTAGAAAAATACCCCTCGGTCTCAGATTTTCTTTGCCTGAAGCAAGCAAGGTGAATCGTTGGTGTAGAACTCACCTAAGAGGTTTGCCTTGGCATGGCAGATGGGCTTACATCTAATGACCATTGAGTGGAACTAAAAACCTCCACTTATTTAAATATGCATAGGGATTAGGGATAGTGCGCAAGAAGGTGTTTGTCTTTTTTTTTTCCTTAATGAATACCTATCTAATCGGAACCTTGTGCATTTTTTTGTTTTAGCCTACAACTGCTCTAAACAAAAAATTTAAATTAAAAACAAAACAAAAAAACCCTCAGCAAACAGCCAACGCTTAGTACTCTGAAACCCAATATATTTTGCAAACCTGGAAGACATGTCCTGTAGCTTTGAGCTTTGGTTTCTCAGTCTCCTCAGCCACGGAAGTTGTGGATACAGTTTCTTCTAAGTCTGTTTTAGCACGAGATTTAGCAAAATCTTCATAGAGTTGCACCTAGAGCATAGAACAAATGGGGCAGTATGTACCATCAGAACACATACAAATATACAAAATTATCCTTACCACTGCCTGCCCATCGAAAATTAAAATAAAACTCCAAGTCACATTTTGTTACGAAAACTGTCCAATAAGCTTGTTTTAAAATACACACCTGCAAAGGACTCAAATTACAGTAATAATCCTGAATGATTTTAGGAGGCAGATCTTGCAATACATCCTCTTTCATCCGACGCAGCAAAAATGGTAGAACTTGACGATGCAATGCTTCCATTGCAAGGACCCCTAGGGAAGGCAAAAGTTAAAGTGTAGCCGATACAGTTTAAGCAAAAACAAATTCAAGACAACACTGGGCATGAATCGCAAAAGTTATTCTAAATACTCAAAATGAAACATATTGCGGGCATTACAAAAGAATAAAAAATATAAAGCCATTTGCATCAATGTATTTAGTTGTGAAATAAAGTGCATGACACAAGAGTGGGCAATAAAGCATTGTACTTTTGTTTTTTTACACACCTGCTTCTTGCTCACGTGACGAGCTTCGAGCGTCTCTGCTCGCCAGTATTGGTTTCCCATAACGTGCCGCAAACTGGCGCTCTGTGCCAAGAAATCCAGGCATGAGGAAATCAAACAATGACCAGAGCTCCAAAACATTATTCTAAAAAACAAAACAAAAATTTAGATGGAATAAATAAATTAGTCAAATACAGAAGGTTCACCTAATCACATAAAAATGCCACATTTTTCAAAATGCCTATTGATTGTGCAAAGTGACTATCTTCCATACAGAAACATATGAATCTGGATGAGCCCTGTATTAGAAGAGAATGTCAATTATATATTTGGAAATTGACCCGATGCTTTTGGGAATGTCTTGAAAGAAAAAAATGCACAAAAATGTTTCACTTTAAATTAACCTGCTGCACATCACTGTCAACTCCTGAAAAAAAGCGTGTGTGGAATGCGTATGTTTGGGGGGGTGAATTAGAATTTGGCTCATATCTACCACATTTTCTCATTGCCATCCTTGTCTTTTATAAATTATAATGGACCTACCCCTATACTTCAGAATACTAGACCTACACACTGCCCTCTCAATAAATACGACCACTCCAACAACCTGCTACCTTGCCAAGGGTACTTACTCTGGACACAACTTTACTCACAGCCTAGTGCCATCTAACACCAATGAGCATTTTGTTACAATACGGAACCTTCTATCTAGACAATGATTAATCCTGAAGATTAGGCAATCTGTATTAGTCTACCACACTTTGCCTTCTCGTAAAACAATGCTTTCATATTCGCTAATCTCTGTCTCCCAACTGCTCTGCTTTAATAAAGTTTGGAAGATAAACCATGACATAGCAGGATTGTCAGACCAGAAGGGGAGAGGAGAATGCAGTGTTTTGGTGGATAGGGGAAGGTTCATTGCCAAAGCATTCTTTAATGTAAGTAGTTACGTTTCCATCGTTTTATGCATGGTGCTTATTTCCATACTTAGAAAACATCCACGCCAAACTTCAATCCAGCACATGTCCATATTCTAAAAAGTTATAAGTTCTTTAGTCTATGCCTCAAGGATCACCAATAGCCCAAGTTAGGTCTTAATTCCATCTGTAATAAAAACAGGAATTCTCAAATCCAGAAGCAAAGCTAGTTTTTACATACTCCTACCTGAATTGGGGTTCCAGAGAGTATAACTCTGTAATTGGCAGTCAGCTGCTTTACAGCTTTTGATAATTTTGTTTTTCCATTTTTTATAACATGACCTTCATCGAGGATGCAGTAATTAAACTTCATATTTCTGGGGGGGAAAAAAAACATGGCTTTATTATTTTTTTTCCATTTCCCCCTCCCCTCAAAACAGTTTTTATTGTGAATGTAAGATACAAAAATACGGTAGGAATAATATTAACTTAAAAGCAATCATGGGTCATTGCAGTTGGAAAGAAATATCAGTTACAGTCACTACTTTGTAGTTTCTTTAACATAAACAAAACAGTCGTAGCTTGATTTTTTATATTGATGAAGGTAAATATTAAAATAAACGTTAAAAAAATACCTGAAAAATTCTATGTCATTCCTGACAACATCATATGATGCTACTATGAGATTGTGCCTTTTCACTTGCTGCTGTAACCTTGAACATGAAAAGGAAAAGCCATTAAAACAAATCCAGTAGAGATTAGTCTCAGATCAACACTTACTACAGCGATAACCATCTAAACAAAAAAAAAAACAAAAAAAAAAAACACACTGCATCTAATCTTCAGTGACTCCTCTCTCACTCTTTGTATGTAGTGTTTTCCGATTTTAGGTGAACTTTAAAGTAAAATACATTTTCGTTTTAGGATTTTTAACCATTTTAGCCTAACATCAAATTTATCCAAAACATCAAATACCATATGATGTTGGAAAATAACTAAGTTTGAGTATCCAATCAGGGACAAGTGTGAATACACACTATACTGAAATATATATTTTACATCTCGCACATTCATATATGTTAAATACAGGGAATAAGTAATCGACTTAATACTTAAAGTACACATTTTTTTTTTAATCTAGAAATATAAAAGCAACATTACACTTAATATATAGATATACCAGAAATTCTATTTCTCTACCAGTAAAATCAAGAAGTGACTTTCCTTCTCATATCACTAAAAACGGAAGAAATATTTAAAGGACATTAGAGTCACCAGAACAGCAACAGCTAAATGTAGTTGTTTTGGAAAGTATAAAAGCTCCCTTCAGAGAAAAGGCAGTGTTTACATTGCCCACTAGGGACACCTCCAGTGGCCACTGGAGGTGCTTCCTAGGGGCAGTGCTGCACAATGTGGAGCACTGCCGTTCAGCATCTCCACGCTTTGCATGGAGACGCTGAACTTTCCTCATAGTAATACACCAATTCAACGCATCTCTATGAGGTGGTGTTGATTGGCGAAAGTGGCGTTTGGCCCTGCACCCGTCCCGCCTCCATGCCAATTTCGGATTGGCTGTAATCAGAAATTCTGATGAGGTCAGCAAGGAGGCAGATCAGGGACAGGACCAGCGCGGCGCTGGAAATATGCAAGTTTTCTTAACATTTAAGGTGACTAAGAGGGTAAAGCCACCTAAATGTTGGTTTTAACACTAACAGTTCAGGAATACCAGTTTGAGTTCCTGACCCTATAGTGTTCCTTTAATGTTTTGCACTCAATGCTAGAAAAAAACCAAAGCTGTATGGTTGGTGCTTAGTTTCATGGCGGTCATACTCACCGCGCTCTTTCAGTTGGGGGCCCTGTGTAATGCAATGGATTAAGATAATCGTTTGAGCAAAATTTTTCTACTTCATCCACCCAGTGTCCGGTCAAGGTCGGTGGACAAACAACCAAAGATGGAAGGGGTATGCGGTCTGCAGATTTGTTTTTTGAATACTCCTGAGATCTAGAACAAAACAGGACATTGATAATAACAAAATCCAAAGAGGACATAGACACTGGAAACAGAGTGATCGTTGGAACCCTACCTGAGACAATGGTCCCCAGCAAGAATGCATATAGACTGCAGAGTTTTTCCCAGACCCATATCATCACAGAGGATGCCATGCAACTTGTACTTGTTCAGGAAGGCCAACCAATTTACACCGTCCTTCAAGAAAATTAGCAAAATAAACATGGAATTAAATATTGACGGAATATAACTTTTCTGTGATATAAAAAGAGTGCCAACGCTTCGTAAATCCCCTTAGACAAATAATCTAGGGTACCAACAATTATATAAATATATTCTCTTATATGTATAGAGTTCCAGTTCATATTCAATATATTGAAGTATAGATCTAGGAGGATAGGGATTCAATATATTGAATATGAACTGGGACTCTATACATATAAGGTAGAATTTATATAATTGTTGGTACCCAAGATTATTGGGGATTAGGGGATAAAGGGATTATTCACTAAGCACTGGCACTTTTTTCATATAAATTTTAACCACAAGAATTTGGGGATATTTTGTGTGTGCTCAGGTGCTATTGTATAAGACTATAATTTTAACCATCGATTGAGAATATTTGTATTGAATGTTTGTGCTCTCTTGATTTTATAATATTTTTGTTTAACTTTTCTGTGATGCTGAGGTGGAATGGATTATGGCAGTAAATTAATAATAAAAAAATAAAGTTTTAATTCAACACCATTTCCTTCCTCTTTCTGGCAGAGCCCTAATCTAAAGTGATTCTACATCTGTACTACATCAGTGGCATCACCACTGCATTTAAACAGTTTTGGTAGTAACTGGAGGTGATCCTACTGAACGTGTTCCCCTTATAACCTTGCATGTTTTAAGTGAGAAATTTTACTTTATGCCCAAAGCAAAAATATCTAAATAATTTCAATGGAACCTATGACTGTGTTCAGGGTTACCTGTACAAGGTCAGTAAGAAAACCCTTACATTTTTTTAAATTAAACCATAATACTTGAAAGGAGGCACTGAACTTCAGAAATTAAGAACTTCAGAAATGAAACATATAATTATTCCTTTAAGTAAAAAGGTGCGGCTTTGCGTCCTGCATTTAGTTCCTTGATATGTTCGACTTCCTAAACAATATCTGCTGTTAATGGAGCTGGAAAAAAGTGAATAAATGGTTTTCAGAACATTACCTGTTGATATTTCCTGAGCTCTGCTTTTATGGGAACAGGGATTTTATAGTTCGCCAGTTTCTTTCCATCCAAAAGTTGTTCCAAGAAGTTGCGTTCTCTGGCTTTTTGTTTGATTAACTCTTCTGACATACTGGGAGGATCTGGAATGCCCGCCTGAAAATAAAAACCACAAAAATTTAATAAAATGCTCACGGTAAGAGTTTAAATTTAATCTGCAACTATAATTTTTCTAAATTGCCATTTTAGCTTTACATGTACAAGCCTGTTTTCATTTCATTAAAAGTCGCCATTTACTGAGAAACCCCTCTAGCTGTTATTGTCCAGTTTTCCAACATTTGGTCTCAAGTATAACCGAAACTGCTGCAGGTTCTCGTGCTCTCAAAAGTTGGTGGAACAATCGCATATTAAGCTGCACATATTAAAAGTGAGTCTCTGCATCACAGTCTCCACATCCTGCTGGATAGTAAAGTGATTTTCAGCCATCCCCAGCAGATGAGCAGTCAGCAAGCATGCACGTGTGCAACAGTTATAACAGTTATCAGCATGGTGCCTGAATTAAGAGACAGTTTGATTAAATATGATGAATATGTTCTACTTTGGGAATGGACACTGGGGATGATGTCAATTCTCAAAAGGCTGCATTAAGTGTGGCCTCGTGATACAGGTATTAAACAATGAATTGCTTTTAGGGCTATGATAAAAATGTAGGCCAAATTTGTCAAACTAACCAAAAACCTAGAAAATGTTTACAGGTTAGCTATATTGGACTAAAATGTAAAATTGGCATTGCATTATTTTATTCCCTGAATACAGACTGTCCACTTAGGAGAATGCAGAACAAGTTTCCGCTTGATACATTTTCATTCTGCTTATTTATAGGACTTTAAAGCCCAACAGTGACTTCTGTGACTGCACTCACCGCAGAAATCAGTATTAAAATGTTTACTAGGGTGAACAGTGCAGAGGTCGCAAGTAAAAGCACACATACGGCCATTGTACTGTTGCCTTATGCTTTAGGCATGTTCACTCGCTCCAAGCAATCTACAGGAAAAAAATTCAGCAAAAGAACATGTGCCAGTGCATATAACCCTACAATTATACAGACAGGCATCCAAGGATATGAAATAAAAATTGTTGAAAATGTAAAAAAAACTACAGACAGTTTTCACTAAGCAATCACTCTCACATATAACAGTTCTGCTTTAAAAGTATATGTGCACTGGTATATCCAAGCCATCTCATATTGAGGTAAGCCAAACCAAAGTTTCCATGGAGTCGGGAGATACTAAGCAACCACTCTGCCTTCCACATACACACAGGCACATAATCAAAGATTGGTGAGTGATAAACTGGTGCACCAATCACAGCTGCCCAACGGAAAATTATATGCAATGGAGCTGGGACTGGAGGATGCAGAAGGTCTGGTCCAGTCAGGAGAACTTTGGTGTTAAACCATTTGAAAATAATGTAAGGTGGCACCTAGGACCTCAAGACTCCATAACTACTTCACATAGATAAAATCGTTATGATGCCCAGAGAGGTTGTTTCAATGCTAACAAAACCAACCAAAAAGGGGTTTAAGGAAGTCTTACCTCTAATGGCATCAGCCGGATTAATGTAGCAAAGCACTGGGTGGCCATAAAGCGCACGCTGTCTGTCTGGTCACTCATTCTTCCCAAGACTGGTACCACCAGTAACACAATGTATGGGACTATTCCAACATCTAGCTGCTCCATAACACCTTCATTCCAACAAGTTAAGGAAATTTACATCTTGTATCACTAAGTAATAGAGTAATTAGACCATGTCTGAGACTGGGGCACTTTATATCTTCTCATTTTGTATTTGTTCACTATAATCATATTCCATAATTGGCTCCCAAGTCCAATAGGCCTCACAGCCCCATGAGATAGCAAACCCAGAATTGTAAGACATGAGGGTTACGCAACACCAGCAGAAGGGAAGGGGACAGTGCAATAACGGACACATATTCACAGCTTCCATCAACAAAGTCAATCAGAATTTTGTTTTCAAGCAATTAAAGTGCACAGCAACAATGTACAATTACACATTATTTGTTTATTCCATTTCCTCAAATGTTTCAGTTAGAAAACAGTTTAAAGACTCTGCGCTTCAAATGTCATACATGCAGGACAGGGGAAAAAAAAAAAAAAAGGTACTGCATGGTGGATAACAAGAGGGGGGGAGGGTAATATTATCTGGTGAAAGGATACAGGCTAATGCTTCAATTGCTCCTTCCTGCTTCGTATTATCATCAATGGCTCCAAGCCATGGCAGAACTTTCTCCAAGGTGGTGTTCATAGTTTCCATGGTAGCAATTCGACTCATAACTCCAACACATCGCGCTGCCATGTGTCTTACAGCAGTATAAGGGTGTTGCAGACACATGAAGAGATGGGGTAGATGCTGTAATAACTGGAAATTTAAAAGACAATGCAATGAAGTTACCAGCATTATTCCAACTAAACGATTTCTTGCACAAAATATTTTGAATGGATACAGAAGTAATGACAGATATTTGGGTAGCAAAATACATTGCCAAAAAAACTCTCCTCCCCAAGAGCTTTCTATTCTCTGTAAACCCCACTTTCAGGGATGATAGCATATTGTCCACTACACTCAATGGTCCCAGGAGAACCCTACATGGTTGGGTGAGCGTCTAGTATTGGACAAGATCCCTTCAACCACAATATCCAACAATGCAGCTATTTCCCCCCTATCCTGAATACTTTCAACATTTGTTCTCTTTTTACCACACTGCTGCTCAGCGAACCAGTGAAGAGTACAATGCAGGGCTCAAGATTTCCATTCACTTAGCCATCGGTTAGTGAATATTTAACCCTGGCTAAATTCCCCCCTGGTGAGTGTGCCATGGATCCTACAGGGTTACAGTGGTGATACACGATTATGGTCAGGCTAGTAGTTGAGGACTTGAAATGTTAAGCCCTGGTGCAAGTTCTCCTTGAACTGCCCTTCAGTAAATGATTTTTTCAGATTTCTAGCCATCATTAATGCATCTGTCAAGGTTTATTACAATTGTGTTAGAGAGTAAAAGCAACTGGCTTCTAAGGTACAGGATATTCTCCTGGATTTATTTTAAATATTGTGCTTTGATTTATAACCGCAAAGGATTATTGATCATAAGATAATGTATCTAAAACAAAGTCAAGAAAAGTTTTCCCTTAAACCACAACTAATAAAAACACAAAGGCCTGCACTACACGGATGCAAAGTGCACAAGTGCATTTAAGAAAATAAAGGAAAATACAGGCGTTTCATGTTCTCCTTTTTCAATGCAGGGGGTTTGTTTTGGAATGCTTGCTTTCTCAGGTTACTATATTGTACAAGATGATTTACCAGGGGGTGAAGTTCTGTGTTCATTGAAGCTGCCGTGACTTCAAACACTTGAAGACTGTTCACCAATTCCTGAGCTGGGTCATCTCCTTTATCTAGCAGTACTTTCCCATCTGAAATTACACAACACCCCAAAACAAGAACACAGAATGCTAGTTTATTAAATACATTAAACACCTCAATAACAGGTACATTGCAATACTAGATTATTAATAAACAATAATAAGAACACAGAATGCTAGTTTATTAAATACATTAAACACCTCAATAACAGTTACATTGTATGCTAGTTTATTAACACCCAAAAAAACAGGAGAATGTTATGTGCAAAAAAAGGATAAAATAATGACTTAAAGGACCACTATAGCGCCAGGAAAACATACTCGTTTTCCTGGCACTATAGTGCCCTGAGGGTGCCCCCACCCTCAGGGACCTCCTCCCGCCGGGCTGGATGGCGAGGAAAGGGGTTAAACTTTCCTTTATTCCAGTGCCGGGCGAGGAGCTCTCCTCCTCCTCTCTGATCCTCCTCTTTGGCTGAATGCGCATGCGCGGCAGTAGCTGCGCGCGCAATCAGCCGTTTTTTTCACAGTGAGAAGCACGCAAACGCCACTAGCGGCTATCAATGAGACAGCCACTAGAGGCTTTAGAAGCTGGATTAACCCATTTATAAACATAGCAGTTTCATAGCATTTTTTTCTGAAACTGCTATGTTTATAAAAAAAAAAAAAAGGGTTAATCCTAGAGGCACCTGGCACCCAGACCACTTCATTAAGCTGAAGTGGTCTGGGTGCCTAGACTGGTCCTTTAATATTCATTCTCCTCTTTCCTGCAATACATACCAAAGTGATCAATGTTGATGTTTGATCTCAGAGGGCCAACCATAGCTTCCCAGACTTGGGGCAATGCTTTCATTAAGTCAGATCCAAAATGTCTTGCAATTGTGGACAAGGTGAATTCTGCTCCTCTTCTCTGAATGAGATAATTTTTCTGAGCCTGTGAAACACATAAAGCACGTTTGACGATTTTGAGGGAAAGTGCATAAACATTAAAAAAAAAATCTGGAAGAAACTGTATTCTATAGGTAATCTAGCCAGAATTAACACTGTAAACACTGTTCAGGTTTAAAAGTGAGTAATGTTTAGAAAAATGAAGTGAAATATAGCCATGCAATCTATTATAGATGAAATCCATTATGGGCCCACTGCCTGTCCCTGTAAGCATATTTTATAGAAGTGCATATTTCAAGAGAAAGCTGCAATTTTATAAATCATCTTCGTCTCACCACCAGGTGGTCACTGAGACAACTGGGACGGTTCTGTGCTTCATTTGCTTTGAATTCAAAGCAGAAGTAAATGCTTCTCACAGAGTTCTATTCCAGCACAATTTTTTTATTATTTAAAGGGACACTATAGTCACAAAAGAACTTTAGCTTAATGAAGCAGTTTTTGTGTATATATCATGCCTCTGAAGTCTCACTGCTCAATTCTCTGCCATTTAGAAATTAAATCACTTATGTTTCTGTTTATGCAGCCCTAGCTACATCTCCCCAGTGACTAACAGCCTGCAAGAACAATTTTTTTCTATCATTTTTAATCAGATGTTAACTTACTTTAAAGGTTTTTTTCTTCTGCTATTTAAATTTTACTTTTATTACATAAAGAAGGCTCCTGCAAGGTCTAGCAAGCTATTAACAGAGAAGGAGATAATACAATTTCTAAATTAAACAGAATTTGCAATAAAGAAAGTGTAAACATTAGATGTCTCTTTACAGGAAGTGTTTAGGAAGGCCATGTCAGTCACATGCAGGGAGGTGTGACTAGAGCTGCATAAACAAAGTGATTTAACTCCTAAATGACAGAGAACCGAGCAGTGCTTCATAAAGCTAAAGTAGATCTGATGACTATAGCGTCCCTTTAATTTTCATAATTTGCAAAACACCCAGTAATGATATAGATATATATATTTTTTTTAAGAATATATATTTTCAAATATAGGTTATCGCTTCCAACTGTGTTTACGGTGTTCAGAATTTCTCCCTATGAGAGGCATCTAAGTGGATACAGACAAGCAAGGTCACCTATAAATCAGCATAGATGCAGAATTGGCAGAAAAATTATGATTAGGATTTAGGGAAATAATTCTGAAAAAACGAATAAACTTATATTTAACTGCCTTGCTACAGTGCATAAAATTAGGATTTTTTAACCTAGACCTATGCAAATTGTATTCATATTCTTCAAACAGGTGAAAATTAATTTGGGTCACAGATCGTTACACTTTCGGTTTTCAGGTGTAAAAGGTTGACTCTTGCACAGGTTACTGTATAGTCTGGGCACAGGTGCAGGGATTGAACATTAATTGTAAACAGAACGGGTACTTCAGCTACATGGTGCAATGAGTGTATAAAAGGGATGATTTTAATTGAAACACCTGATGCAATAGAATAATGGCCATTGCATGAAGCACAGTGCCAAGGGAAAGACTGAGAAACCCTCTTGTCTGCATTTAGAAAATGTATTTAACCCCTTCAGGACGGGTGACGGACGAGGTCCGTCACACAGGGGAGACCCTTAACGACGGGTGACGGACCTCGTCCGTCACGCGGTAAAATTAACCCCGGATCGCCGCTATCGCGGCGATCGCGGGGTTAATGGTGCTCCGGTATGCCTCTGCATTGGAGGCATACCGGGAGCACCCGGTCAAGCTGCCCAGCACATGTGCTCGCTCTGACCACAAGTCGGAGCGAGCACATGTGCTCTGAATACTTACCTACCGGCTCCCTGCACTTCCGGGTTCTGTGTGAAGTGCAGGGAGCCGGATCAGTGCTGATCCTGCCCCCTGCTGTAAAAAAAAAATAAAGTTTATTTAAAGTGTCCCCCCCTTACCCATTTTAATAAAAAATTAACCCCTTCCCTGCCAATTGATCACTGACTACAGTGATCAATTGGCAGGGATTACATTTTACTATGATCTGATTTTTTTTTTTAACCCTGAGGGTTAAAAAAAAAAAGAATTAACCCTCAGGGGTTAAATTAATTAAATTAATTAATTAAATTATTTTTAAATTATATATTTAGATAGCTGGGGTAGGTGGAAGTTAGTGGGGAATTGGGGATTTGACGTTAGGCTAACTAGGGGTTAACGTTAAAAAAAAGTTTTAAAAGAAACTTTAAAAAGTTAAAAATTAAGCTTACAAAAATGTTTTAATAACATTTAAGTAATAAAAACAAAAAAACACACTTTACCTAGTCCAAATAAAAATTAACCCCTTCCCTGCCAGTCGATCACTGCCTACAGCGATCAAATAGAGATCACAGTATTATACTGTGATTTAATTTTTTTTAACCCCTGAGGATTAACTTTTATTTATTTTTTTAACCCTCAGGGGTTCAATTTAATTAATTAATTTAAATATTTTATAACTATATATTTTGCTAGCTGGGGTGGGTGGGAGTTATGGGAAAATGGGGAATTTACTGTTAGTGCTGCGCACTGCTAGTTAGGGGTTAACAGTAAAAAAAATAGCTTAGAAAAATGTTAAATCTGTAAAAAAGTTTTAAGAAAGTTTAGGAAAGTTTAAAAAAAATTTATAAGCAAAACAAAAGTTTAAAAACTAGTTTTTAAAAGTAAAAAAGTTATAAAAAGTAAAAAATACATTTTAAAAACGCTCATTACCACTACACCTGGAACAAACTAGAGAAAAAATTATCCCACGCCAAGGTTCAAAATATGCCTTTGAATTACCCCAGAGTGTATTCTTTAATAAATAGTATGTGTTTGTGGGGAAGTTTCAATAACCAACCGTCTAAACTACTCCAAATTGGAACATGGACACAGCGTAAAACTTCAAAGTTAGAAAAAAACTGAATGGCTGCGTCTCAAATGCGCCCCTTCAACATCCACATATACCCGGCAAAGGTACATACGGGGGTATTGCTGTACTCAGCCGACATAGCTGAGCAACATATGAAGTATTATACAGTCATAGTACACATAAGGCTTGCAAAATATGCTGCGCAAACTCACTTTGTATGTCAAAAAGGCAGAAAAAATGCTTATTACCACTACACTTGGTACAAGCTAGCGGAAAAATGATCCCACACTAAGGTTCAAAATAGGCCTTTTGAAATACCCTGGGATGTCTTCTTTAAGAAATGGTATGGTTTTATGGGGAATTTGGATTATATAGCCTGGTAAAATACTCTAAAATGGGACATAGGCACAGCATAAAAATTCAAAGTTTGAAAAAAACTGGAATGGCTGTGTGCCAAATGTGCCCCTCCGATGTCCACACATACCTGGCAAAGGTACATACGGGGGTATTGCTGTACTCAGCCGACATAGTTGAGCAACATATGAAGTATTATACAGTCGTAGCACACATAAGGTTTGCAAAATATACTGTGCAAACTCACTTTGTATGTCAAAAAGGCAGAAAAAATGCTTATTACCACTATATCTGGTACAAGCTAGCGGAAAAATGATCCCACGCTAAGGTTCAAACTATACCTTTTGAAACACCCTGGGGTGTCTACTTTAAGAAATGGTAGGCCTTTGTGGGGTAGATTGAATTTAAAACCCGCGAAGATGCTTGGAAATTGCACATAGGCCCAGCGTCAAAATTCAAAGTTTGGTAAAAACGGATATGGCTTGGTCTCCTATATGGCACTGTAGCTTCACAAAATAGTGACAAAGACATTCATTGGGGGTGTATTTTACTCAAAAGACTTAGCTGAGCATAATTTGGGAGGTTTGAACTTAGTGGCACATATGAAATATACAAAACGCCCAGCAAAAATGCAATCCGTATGTAAAAAATGCACAAAATAATTTTTTACCACATACTTTGGCATATATTGGTGAAAAAATGGGGGTATGTTAAGGCACAATATGCACCTTATGAGATACCCTGGAGTGTCTACTTTTACAAATGGTAGGCCTTTGTGGGGGTTTTTTGAACAGTCAAACTGTTATAATACCCCAAATGGAAGCCAAGGCTCATTAAATCCATCTCTCAAAATTCTACTGTGAATACTGTAAAGGACAGGTATCCTATATGGCACTGTAACTTCACGAAATAGTGCCAAAGACATTCATATGGGGTGTCATTTTACTCAGAAGACTTAGCTGAGCATAATTTGGGGGGTTTGAACTTAGTGGCACATATGAAATATACAAAACGCCCAGCAAAAATGCAATCCGTATGTAAAAAATGCACAAAATTTTTTTTACCATATACTTTGGCATATATTGGTGAAAAAATGGGGGCATGTTAAGGCACAATATGCACCTTATAAGATACCCTGGAGTGTCTACTTTTACAAATGGTAGGCCTTTGTGGGGATTTTTTGAACAGTCAAACTGTTATAATACCCCAAATTAAATTCATCTCTCAAAATTCTACTGTGAATACTGAAAAGGACAGGTATCCTGTATGGCACTGTAACTTCACGAAATAGTGCAAAAGACATACAATGGGGGTGTCATTTTACTCAGCAGATGTAACTGAACACAAAATAAAACTTTGAACAGGAATAGCACGCACCAACTTTACAAAATATACACGAGAATTTCTCTGTTATAAGTTTGTGTGCCAAAAACCAAAAAGAACACAATTTTACTCCAATATTTAGCAGAGGTTGGCGGTGAAATGGCTACGTAGAAAGTGTCAAAACTAGGGATCGACCGATATTGATTTTTTAGAGCCGATACCGATAATCTGCGAACTTTCAGGCCGATAGCCGATATTCTGTACATTTACTATTTTGAATAAATAAACTAATTCGAAAGGTAAATGCACAAAATATACATGCCACATGTAGTGGATGAAGTGTGTTTAGACAGGGGAACTGTGTGTGTTTGTGTAGTGTGTGTGTGTAGTGGATGCAGAGTGTGTGTATATAATGCAGTGTTTATGTAGTGTGTGTGTATAATGCAGTGTGTTTTTGTGTGTGTATGTAATGCAGTGTGTGTGTGTTTGTGTAGTGTGTGTTTGTGTAGTGTGTATGTAATGCAGTGTGTGTATGTAATGCAGTGTAGTGTGTGCAGTGTGTCTGTAATGCAGTATGTGTGCAGTGTGTGTTTGTGTAGTGTGTGTGCCTGTGTAGTGTGTGTTTAATGCAGTGTGTGTGCCTGTGTAGTGTGTGTTTAATGCAGTGTGTGCCTGTGTAGTGTGTGTTTAATGCAGTGTGTGCCTGTGTAGTGTGTGTGTATGTAATGCAGTGTGTGTACTGTGTTTGTGTAGTGTGTATGTAATGCAGTGTGTGTGCCTGTGTAGTGTGTGTGTATGTAATGCAGTATGTGTACTGTGTTTGTGTAGTGTGTATGTAATGCAGTGTGTGTGTGTAGTGTGTGTTTGTGGTGTGTGTAGTGTGTCTGTGTAGTGTGTGTATGTAATGCAGTGTATGTAATGCAGTGTGTGTATGTAATGCAGTATGTGTTTGTGTAGTGTGTGTGTGTTTGTGTAGTGATGTAATTTGTGTAATTTTTTATTTTAATATTTTTTTTAATATTTAAATGTTTTTTTTGTTTAGTCCCCCCCAGTGTGTGTTTGTGTAGTGTGTGTTTGTGTTGGTGTAGTGATGTAATTTGTGTAATTTTTTATTTTAATATTTTTTTTAATATTTAAAAATGTTTTTATTTTTTGTTTAGTCCCCCCTCCCTGCTTCTTACCAGGGAGGGGGATATAGTATCCCCTGGTGGTCCAGTGGCTTGTTAAGTACAGTGGTGGCTCAGCAGCAGCAAGTGCTGACTTACCTTGCAAGCAGCTCCTACAGCTCCCTATGTAAATCTCGCGGCTCTTAGTGCCGCGCGGAGCGTTGCCATGGTAACCCGTGGCAACGCTCTGCGGCCGCGGGTCTCGCGAGATTTACACAGGGAGCTGCATGCAAGGTAAGTCAGCACTTGCTGCTGGCCCCACAGGACCGCCGGGCTTGTAATGGGCCCGGCGGTCCTGTTATATATTATCGGCAATATCGGTATCTGAATTGGCCGATACCGATATTGCCGAAAATACCAAATATCGGCCGATAATATCGGCCAGACCGATAATCGGTCGATCCCTAGTCAAAACAACCTTAGGTAAATAGCCCGTGATGTCTACTTTATATAAATATATACTTTTGTGTAGCAATTTTGTTTTCTTTTATGGCTATTAAGCTTACAAGACAAACATACCAAATTCTAAAATCGCTCCACATTAAAAGTTTATTTTATTTTACTCTTGTGCTTTGTGACCTGTAACTACCAAAAAAAACTTAAAATCCCAGACACATTATATATTCTGTAAATCAGAACAAATAAATAAATTTATTTTTAATTACTTTCCTTAACCTGCACTAATTATGCACACATTATTATTGCAAAAACTGTAAAAAAAAAAACAATATTTTTCATTTTTTTTGCATTTTCTGTATTTTTTTTTATAATAAGTAAGCATTTATATATATATATATATGTTATATCAAATTAAAGCCCTTTCTGTCCTTTAAAAAACAGTATATAATATGTGTCGGAGCAATAAATGAGAGAGATGCAAATTGCAGTTGAACGCAAACAGCAAGAAAATGCAAAAATTGCTTGTGTCATTAAGCGTAAGTCAAGCTTCTGAAGCTGTGTCCTTAAGGGGTTAAGGACGGAGGCAATTTTCCAAGTTTTGACCAAAACCAAAACTGAACCTAGAATTTAAGCTTTAGGTCTTTTCAAATATAATTTACCTCTTTCATACTAAGTGCACACACACTTATTATATGTCATTTTGTTCAGGAGAAATGGGGCTTTCATTTCAAACCAAACATTTATATATGGAATACAATTTAATAGGAATAAAATATGAATACCTTTTTTGTAGCCATTTAGTCACAAACCCAGGCCAAAATTAGTGTTCACATTTTTTTTTTCATACAAAAACTGTACTTTCACTGATGATATCATCATCATTATACATTTTACTGTTTTAAAACACTCATATTTGTGTTCAACAAAATCTGTACAACAGAACCCCTCATGTACAGGTTTTATGGAGTTTTGGAAACTTACATGGTCAAAGATAGGGCTTGCAAATTAATTTTCTGCCTGGGTTGTTAGGCAGGTCCTTTAAAATGTAATTAGTAAAATCACTTAATAATTTAAAAATAAAACATAAATACACACACACACATTTTTGAATATAAGTATACATAATGCCATTATAGGTGTATTTTGATCTATTATGTTCTGCACTTGAAGGACTTTAATTAAATCAGTGCTATTGTATTCATGCATAATTTCTAGGAATGTAAGTCGATACTGTCATCAGGGTGTGAAGAGTTAAAAGGTATACTAACAGGATTGTGGTTCCAAAATATAAAAATGATGACATTTGTGTGTGTATATCTCAGTGTGTTTTTCTGTGTGTGTATGTGTATCTGTGTGTCAGTGTGTACATGTGTCAGTGTGTGTGTCTGTTTATCTGTATGTGTGTGCATGTATGTGAATCTGTGTGTGTTTGTGCACCTGTGTGTGTTTTTGTATCTGTGTGTGTATATGTGTATATGTATATGTGTGTGTATATGTGTATCAGTGTGTGTATCAGTGTGCATGGCAGTGTATACACACAAATGCATGCCTTCATTCAAATGCCAATATGTACACACACATACTCCATACAAAAACATGCCTCAAATTCACAATGCTTAGTGTTAAATACAACCCTGCAAGGATGGGCAAATTGTAGATCCCCACCTGGCAAAGCATTGTGGGACTTGTACAACAGAGGTGGGTCTACATTTTGTCCACCCTTGTGCTAAAGGGGGGCTCAAAACAAATTATTGTACCAGAGCCCTGTCTACATTAGTTCCACGGCTGATCCAGTGGGCTCTCGGCAGCCAGTGTAGTGAAGAGGGGGCCCAGCAACATCCTGTAACCTCTCTTTAACCACACTCACCCGCTACTTATTTATCCACTCACCTATTTAAGAATGTTTTTTTTAATTTGAAAATTGTCATGAGAAAAGTCCAGTTAGGACTGAAACATTGACTTACATAACTGTAAATTCTGTATGAATAAAGTACCACTGATTAGGGATGTGCATGGGCAAAAAATTTGGTTCGGAAATTCGGGTAAGTAAAAAAATTTGGTTGCTCCGGCAATTCAGACCAATGGCATTCGGCTCGGTTTGACACTTCGGCAATTTGGATCTTCGGCAATTCGGAACTTCGGTAATTCGTACCCTAACCCTAACTCTAAAACCTAACACTAAACCCTAACCCCTAATCCCTAACACCTAACCCTAACCCTAACTACTTGTTTTGCCACTTTTCAGAAATCCAAAGCACTTCAGAACTTAAGCAATTCGGAACTTCGGCAATTCGGTTCGGATTGGCACTTCGGAAATTCGGCACTATGGCAAGTTGGAAATTCGCCAATTCGAACTTCGGACATTCATAAGCATCCGAATGTCTGAATTGCATGAAAATCGTCTGAATCTACATTAGGAACGAAACGAATTGCACATGTCTACAACTGATTAAATACAAGTCCTGTGAGTTTTCTGTGTTTGGGAACTTATAATTAAAGGCGGGAGATTGGCACAGAGGCACCAACAAAACAGGGAGAAGTGAGTGGAGGCATAGTACTGCGTTAAGGGCATAGTATAAATGAAATCATCCATGTTTCTAAATGCTATTTTTCCAGGTTTTACATTGTTCTATTAAACTATTCTATTATTCCTCTGTATTTATGCTCTTTCTCTCTTTTTTTTTGACAAAAGAAATCTGATCTTCCATGCTTTCTGTAACGTTCACTAGGGAACCCTAACACGCAGACAGGACAGAGTAGAGAGAATTGCAATACCGATCCTTAGAATGGTCGGATTATGCAAAAGGGGATAGTCAAAACACGTGCTGAGATCAATGGAAACAGAGAGATGGAAAAATTAGAGACAAAGCCATATATCACTAACCAGGAAATCCAAATAACACGTGCAATGCTCAATGGTAAACCAAAGACCACAACAGGGCACTGAGGCAAGGGAGGGGTTAGCTTATATACACAAATGGTGTGTCTGATTGGCTAACCTCCAATTAGTGTTAACCACAACACGTGGGAGGAGTTTCTTCCTTCCCTTGTGGTCTCTGAGGTCATCACTGTGTGCCGGGTCACATGTCTGGGTGCAGCACACATATAAGGAAGCTGCTCTGGAGAGTGCAGCATCAGACACACTGCCAGTCTGGAGACAGGGACCAAATAACGCCGCTTGCTGTGATGAGATAAGCAAGGTCGCCACGAGCGATCGTGCTTACCTCTACCTTGTTTTCACCTTTTTCAATTTCCATCCATATATCTTCCATGTCCTTCCATTTTCCTCTTCCTCCCATCTTTTCCATGATCATTTTTCCCAATTTTTAATTGTTATCAACATCTTCTTTGCAGACTTCATTCATCCTCTTTTTTTTTTTCACCTTTTTTTGCCAATGAGTGACTGAAACACACCATACCTTTAATCTAAGGATAGTGGGCTTTCTTTACATGTCACAGTTACATGTAATCTGCCCTTCTCATTCCATGAATTTGCATGGATCAGCTGTAATGAGATGTGATACACATATTCTACAATTTAACCCCTTTAGACAGCAGCCAAATGTACAAGTTGTGATCAAAACAAAACCTAAACAAAACCTGGCATTTGCGCTATATGTCTGTCCAACTTTAATTCACCTCTTTCATATTAAATGCACCCACACTTATTATATATCATTTTATTCAGGGGAAACAGGGCTTTCATTTAATATCACATATTTAGATATGGAACATAATTTAATATGAATAAAATATAAAATATTGGGAGAAATGAATGTCAAAATAATGTCTGCTTTTACTGCAATAAAATACACATATTTGTGTTCAGCGATGTCTCACGTGTAAACAGTACCCCCTATGTACAGGTTTTATGGTGTTTTGGGAAGTTACAGGGTCAAATATAGCATGTTACATTTTTCAGTTCTTTTTACATTGAAATTCGCCAGATTGGTTACGTTGCCTTTGAGACCATATGGTAGCCCAGGAATAAGAATTACCCTCATGATGGCATACCATTTGCAAAAGTAGACAACCTAATGTATTGCAAATGGGGTATGTCCAGTCTTTTTTAGTAGCCACTTGCTCACAAACACTGGCCAAATTTAGTGTTAATATATGAAAATGCAAAAAACTAATTTGAACACCAATTTTGGCCAGTGTTTGTGACTACTAAAGTGGCTACTAAAAAAGACTGAACATACCCCATTTGCAATACCCTGGGTTGTCTACTATTGCAAATGGTTTGCCATCATGGGGGTAATTTTCATTCCTGGGCTACCGTACGGTCTCAAAGGCAACATAACCAACCTGGCGAATTTCAATGTTAAAAAACTGAAACACAAGCCTTATATTTGACTCTGTAACTTTTGAGAACACCATAAAACCTGTACATGAGGGGTACTGTTATACTCGGGAAACTTCGCTGAACACAAATATTAGTTTTTCAAAACAGTAAAAAGTATCACAACAATTATATCATCAGTGTAAGTGCCATTTGTGTGTGAAAAATGCAAAAAATTTCACTGTCACTGACGATATCGTCGTTGTAATACATTTTACTGTTTTGAAACACTAATATTTGTATTCAGCAAAGTCTTTCGAGTAAAACAGTACCCCCCATGTACAGGTTTTATGGTGTCTTGGAAAATTACAGGGTTAAATATAGTGCTAGCAAATTAAATTCCCTCAACTTTCGGCCTGGGTTGTCAGACAGGTCCTGCAAATTGTAATTAATAAAATTACCTAATTATGTAAAATTATTAAAGAAATATATACGTAGAATTATTATATATATACGTGTATATATATATATATATATATATATATATATATTCATTCTACATGTATTTTGATATCTATATATATATATATTAATTTTAAAACACAGTTAGAACAAAATTACACATGTATATATATTTTTTATTTATTTATTTTTTATTATTTTTTTAATTTAATTTTTTAACGTATTTACATATTTCTTTATTTTTTATTATATATAAATATATATATAATGAAAATTATATATATATATTTAATCAATATCATTGTACGTGTATTTTGATATTAATATATATATATATAATTATGTATATATTAATATTAAAATACACTTAGACAGTATATGTGTATTTATGTGTATGTGTGTATATGTGTATTTATATACTTAGATCATATATATAATAAATATATATATATATGATCTAAGTATATATTATTTATGTTTACACTGTTTTAACTTATTTTATTTCATTTTCAGGCAGCAGGGGGAGTACCTGTCATTACACAAGGACCTCGCGATCACATGGCCTAGGCGGGCCGAAGAGGACAGAGGGGTACTCCCTGGCCTCCTAGGTGAGTCCCCATACCGCGACCGGGTAAGTACATAAGATTGCAGGGCCATCAAAATAGGGACGGCATAGAATGCCCTGCGGTCTTAACAGGTTAAATACAGCACAGGACTGCAAGGAGAGATGTGAAAGCTGTCTCTACCACAGGCTAATACACCTGTATTTTAGGAAGAGCTATCAATGTACTGCCCATGCCATGAGCTGGAATATCACTGGTTACTAATAGATTATTGGGGCTCACTGGCAAATCATTTCCAAAGCCATGTGGTTGTTTCATCAAATCACAATTGTTGTGCTGTAGAATGAATGTTGAATATGCTATGCTTTTTTAGAAATATTTAATGAATCAATTTAGCCAACTTTAGAAGTTTTGTCAAAAAAAAATATTATTTGTCAATTGCTCAGGCAGTATAGATAATGTATCCCCTTTGATTAACGCAATTGGAATTTCAGAATCTGTTTTTCTAATTAATGCATTTATATTCATCACGCAGCTACGCTGTAAAAGAGATGTGACTTGTGTACATGCATTTTTAATTATTGTCTAACCACTTATATTAAATGGATGCGTTGTGTAGTCACAGGAAAAATGCTATTGTGTATTTATTGTATTGAGAATTTACATCAGCCTCTTCACAATATATATTGTCCATAGGGGGGATCCCTTGAGAAAAAACAAAAGAGAATATTTATTTCAAATAACATATGCATAACTAGTACATGAAATAAGAAGAAAATGTTGTGCATAGATTACTCTGTAGGGATAAATAAAAAGTGATGATATAAAAATATATATTTCTTTCATTAGTTTGTTCATCCTTTGCAGAAAAACTCAGGGAGGGGAGTATAATAATATATCCTTCTTCACACTCCTGAAAGGTTCAGAATTCTTAGCGCACAAGGGCAGATATAAGTCATGAAACTTACGCCAGGTGTGGCAATGCTCTTTTCGTAAATATTTTTACAATACAATACAATTTCCAGCAGAATATAAGTATATCTGTATGTGGCAATACTCTATGCTAGCATAGCTGTTGTTTTTTCATAGCGTTTTAACACAACATCGTATGAGGGGATTAGGTTAATACAACAATCTTGAAAAACCCTAAATCCTTCATATGTATTAAACAGGAGTTGTAATCAATATTATCACAAATCTGCTAACATAAATATGAGGAAATGGGAGAGGTTAATGTGTGCTTCTCTCTAGAATATTAACTGTTTTATGAAAGTGGACATTCTCTGTACTTCTTCTGTGGTTAGTGACTGTCCACCTACAGGGTACATCCAAGTGTCTACAAATTGTTGGTCACGATAAAATGTAACTTTTATGGACTCCGAGAGGCGTCTGATTACTTTCACATCAGGTCAAAGCAATTTGATACACTTTCCATTGGTGGCGTATGAGAGAGAGGCAGTCCAGCAACAAAGGCAAAATGTTTTCAATGCACCCTGAGAGACAAACTCAGTGATAAAATGGCTTTGGTGACAACTAAGGAAATGTGGACACTGTGCCTGGCTCTCACAGTGGAACATCAGCACAAGCACAATTTAATTAAAGGACCACTATAGTGCCAGGAAAACATACTCGTTTTCCTGGCACTATAGTGCCCTGAGGGTGCCCCCACCCTCAGGGTCCCACTCCCGCCGGGCTGGATGGAGAGGAAAGGGTTAAACACTTACCTTTCTCCAGCACCGGGCTCCCTCAGTGCTGGAGACTCAACTCCTCCTTTCCCCCGCCATCGGCTGAATGCGCATGCGCGGCAAGAGACGCGCGCGCATTAAGCCAGTCCATAGGAAAGCATTCTCAATGCTTTCCTATGGACGCTGGCATCTTCTCACTGTGAAAATCACAGTGAGAAGCGCGGAAGCGCCTCTAGCGGCTGTCAATGAGACAGCCACTAGATGCTGGATTAACCCTAAAGTAAACATGGCAGTTTCTCTGAAACTGCTATGTTTACAGCAGAAAGGGTTAACCCTAGGTGGACATGGCACCCAGACCACTTCATTAAGCTGAAGTGGTTTGGGTGCCTGTAGTGGTCCTTTAAAGGACCACTCTAGGCACCCAGACCACTTCAGCTTAATGAAGTGGTCTGCGTGCCAGGTCTTTCTAGGGTT
>OW240922.1:87617576-87654449 GCA_933207985.1 Pelobates cultripes
GGTGTTCAGAATTTCTCCCTATGAGAGGCATCTAAGTGGATACAGACAAGCAAGGTCACCTATAAATCAGCATAGATGCAGAATTGGCAGAAAAATTATGATTAGGATTTAGGGAAATAATTCTGAAAAAACGAATAAACTTATATTTAACTGCCTTGCTACAGTGCATAAAATTAGGATTTTTTAACCTAGACCTATGCAAATTGTATTCATATTCTTCAAACAGGTGAAAATTAATTTGGGTCACAGATCGTTACACTTTCGGTTTTCAGGTGTAAAAGGTTGACTCTTGCACAGGTTACTGTATAGTCTGGGCACAGGTGCAGGGATTGAACATTAATTGTAAACAGAACGGGTACTTCAGCTACATGGTGCAATGAGTGTATAAAAGGGATGATTTTAATTGAAACACCTGATGCAATAGAATAATGGCCATTGCATGAAGCACAGTGCCAAGGGAAAGACTGAGAAACCCTCGTCTGCATTTAGAAAATGTATTTAACCCCTTCAGGACGGGTGACGGACGAGGTCCGTCACACAGGGGAGACCCTTAACGACGGGTGACGGACCTCGTCCGTCACGCGGTAAAATTAACCCCGGATCGCCGCTATCGCGGCGATCGCGGGGTTAATGGTGCTCCCGGTATGCCTCTGCATTGGAGGCATACCGGGAGCACCCGGTCAAGCTGCCCAGCACATGTGCTCGCTCTGACCACAAGTCGGAGCGAGCACATGTGCTCTTAATACTTACCTACCGGCTCCCTGCACTTCCGGGTTCTGTGTGAAGTGCAGGGAGCCGGATCAGTGCTGATCCTGCCCCCTGCTGTAAAAAAAAATAAAGTTAATTTAAAGTGTCCCCCCCCCCTTACCCATTTTAATAAAAAATTAACCCCTTCCCTGCCAATTGATCACTGACTACAGTGATCAATTGGCAGGGATTACATTTTACTATGATCTGATTTTTTTTTTAAACCCCTGAGGGTTAATTCTTTTTTTTTTTAACCCTCAGGGGTAAATTAATTAAATTAATTAATTAAATTATTTTTGAATTATATATTTAGATAGCTGGGGTAGGTGGAAGTTAGTGGGGAATTGGGGGATTTGACGTTAGGCTAACTAGGGGTTAACGTTAAAAAAAAGTTTTAAAAGAAACTTTAAAAAGTTAAAAATTAAGCTTAAAAAAATGTTTTAATAACATTTAAGTAATAAAAACAAAAAAAAACACACTTTACCTAGTCCAAATAAAAATTAACCCCTTCCCTGCCAGTCGATCACTGCCTACAGCGATCAAATAGAGATCACAGTATTATACTGTGATCTAATTTTTTTTAACCCCTGAGGATTAACTTTTATTTTTTTTTTTAACCCTCAGGGGTTCAATTTATTTAATTAATTAATTTAAATATTTTATAACTATATATTTTGTTAGCTGGGGTGGGTGGGAGTTATGGGAAAATGGGGAATTTACTGTTAGTGCTGCGTACTGCTAGTTAGGGGTTAACAGTAAAAAAAATAGCTTAGAAAAATGTTAAATCTGTAAAAAAGTTTTAAGAAAGTTTAGGAAAGTTTAAAAAAAATTTATAAGCAAAACAAAAGTTTAAAAACTAGTTTTTAAAAGTAAAAAAGTTATAAAAAGTAAAAAAATACATTTTAAAAACGCTCATTACCACTACACCTGGAACAAACTAGAGAAAAAATTATCCCACGCCAAGGTTCAAAATATGCCTTTTGAATTACCCCAGGGTGTATTCTTTAATAAATAGTATGTGTTTGTGGGGAAGTTTCAATAACCAACCGTCTAAACTATTCCAAATTGGAACATGGACACAGCGTAAAACTTCAAAGTTAGAAAAAAACTGAATGGCTGCGTCTCAAATGCGCCCCTTCAACATCCACATATACCTGGCAAAGGTACATACGGGGGTATTGCTGTACTCAGCCGACATAGCTGAGCAACATATGAAGTATTATACAGTCATAGTACACATAAGGTTTGCAAAATATGCTGCGCAAACTCACTTTGTATGTCAAAAAGGCAGAAAAAATGCTTATTACCACTACACTTGGTACAAGCTAGCGGAAAAATGATCCCACACTAAGGTTCAAAATATGCCTTTTGAAATACCCTGGGATGTCTTCTTTAAGAAATGGTATGGCTTTATGGGGAATTTGGATTATATAGCCTGGTAAAATACTCTAAAATGGGACATAGGCACAGCATAAAAATTCAAAGTTTGAAAAAAACTGGAATGGCTGTGTCCCAAATGTGCCCCTCCGATGTCCACACATACCTGGCAAAGGTACATACGGGGGTATTGCTGTACTCAGCCGACATAGCTGAGCAACATATGAAGTATTATACAGTCGTAGCACACATAAGGTTTGCAAAATATACTGTGCAAACTCACTTTGTATGTCAAAAAGGCAGAAAAAACGCTTATTACCACTACATCTGGTACAAGCTAGCGGAAAAATGATCCCACGCTAAGGTTCAAACTATACCTTTTGAAACACCCTGGGGTGTCTACTTTAAGAAATGGTAGGCCTTTGTGGGGTAGATTGAATTTAAAACCTGCGAAGATGCTTGGAAATTGCATATAGGCCCAGCGTCAAAATTCAAAGTTTGGTAAAAACGGATATGGCTTGGTCTCCTATATGGCACTGTAGCTTCACAAAATAGTGACAAAGACATTCATTGGGGGTGTATTTTTACTCAAAAGACTTAGCTGAGCATAATTTGGGAGGTTTGAACTTAGTGGCACATATGAAATATACAAAACGCCCAGCAAAAATGCAATCCGTATGTAAAAAATGCACAAAATAATTTTTTACCACATACTTTGGCATATATTGGTGAAAAAATGGGGGTATGTTAAGGCACAATATGCACCTTATGAGATACCCTGGAGTGTCTACTTTTACAAATGGTAGGCCTTTGTGGGGGTTTTTGAACAGTCAAACTGTTATAATACCCCAAATGGAAGCTAAGGCTCATTAAATCCATCTCTCAAAATTCTACTGTGAATACTGTAAAGGACAGGTCTCCTATATGGCACTGTAGCTTCACGAAATAGTGCCAAAGACATTCATATGGGGTGTCATTTTACTCAGAAGACTTAGCTGAGCATAATTTGGGGGGTTTGAACTTAGTGGCACATATGAAATATACAAAACGCCCAGCAAAAATGCAATCCGTATGTAAAAAATGCACAAAATTTTTTTTTACCACATACTTTGGCATATATTGGTGAAAAAATGGGGGCATGTTAAGGCACAATATGCACCTTATAAGATACCCTGGAGTGTCTACTTTTACAAATGGTAGGCCTTTGTGGGGTTTTTTGAACAGTCAAACTGTTATAATACCCCAAATGGAAGCTAAGGCTCATTAAATTCATCTCTCAAAATTCTACTGTGAATACTGAAAAGGACAGGTATCCTATATGGCACTGTAGCTTCACGAAATAGTGCCAAAGACATTCATATGGGGTGTCATTTTACTCAGAAGACTTAGCTGAGCATAATTTGGGGGTTTGAACTTAGTGGCACATATGAAATATACAAAACGCCCAGCAAAAATGCAATCCGTATGTAAAAAATGCACAAATTTTTTTTTACCACATACTTTGGCATATATTGGTGAAAAAATGGGGGCATGTTAAGGCACAATATGCACCTTATAAGATACCCTGGAGTGTCTACTTTTACAAATGGTAGGCCTTTGTGGGGTTTTTTGAACAGTCAAACTGTTATAATACCCCAAATGGAAGCTAAGGCTCATTAAATTCATCTCTCAAATTTCTACTGTGAATACTGAAAAGGACAGGTATCCTGTATGGCACTGTAACTTCACGAAATAGTGCAAAAGACATACAATGGGGGTGTCATTTTACTCAGCAGATATAACTGAACACAAAATAAAACTTTGTACAGGAATAGCACGCACCAACTTTACAAAATATACACGAGAATTTCTCTGTTATAAGTTTGTGTGCCAAAAACCAAAAAGAACACAATTTTACTCCAATATTTAGCAGAGGTTGGCGGTGAAATGGCTACGTAGAAAGTGTCAAAACTAGGGATCGACCGATATTGATTTTTTAGAGCCGATACCGATAATCTGCGAACTTTCAGGCCGATAGCCGATATTCTGTACATTTACTATTTTGAATAAATAAACTAATTCGAAAGGTAAATGCACAAAATATACATGCCACATGTAGTGGATGAAGTGTGTTTAGACAGGGGAACTGTGTGTTTGTGTAGTGTGTGTGTGTGTGTGTAGTGGATGCAGAGTGTGTGTATATAATGCAGTGTTTATGTAGTGTGTGTGTATAATGCAGTGTGTTTTTGTGTGTGTATGTAATGCAGTGTGTGTGTGTTTGTGTAGTGTGTGTTTGTGTAGTGTGTATGTAATGCAGTGTGTGTATGTAATGCAGTGTAGTGTGTGCAGTGTGTCTGTAATGCAGTATGTGTTTGTGTAGTGTGTGTTTGTGTAGTGTGTGTTTGTGTAGTGTGTGTGCCTATGTAGTGTGTGTTTAATGCAGTGTGTGTGCCTGTGTAGTGTGTGTTTAATGCAGTGTGTGCCTGTGTAGTGTGTGTGTATGTAATGCAGTGTGTGTACTGTGTTTGTGTAGTGTGTATGTAATGCAGTGTGTGTGCCTGTGTAGTGTGTGTGTATGTAATGCAGTATGTGTACTGTGTTTGTGTAGTGTGTATGTAATGCAGTGTGTGTGTGTAGTGTGTGTTTGTGGTGTGTGTAGTGTGTCTGTGTAGTGTGTGTATGTAATGCAGTGTATGTAATGCAGTGTGTGTATGTAATGCAGTATGTGTTTGTGTAGTGTGTGTGTGTTTGTGTAGTGATGTAATTTGTGTAATTTTTTATTTTAATATTTTTTTTAATATTTAAATGTTTTTTTTGTTTAGTCCCCCCCAGTGTGTGTTTGTGTAGTGTGTGTGTGTGTGTTGGTGTAGTGATGTAATTTGTGTAATTTTTTATTTTAATATTTTTTTTAATATTTAAAAATGTTTTTATTTTTTGTTTAGTCCCCCCTCCCTGCTTCTTACCAGGGAGGGGGCTATAGTATCCCCTGGTGGTCCAGTGGCTTGTTAAGTACAGTGGTGGCTCAGCAGCAGCAAGCGCTGACTTACCTTGCAAGCAGCTCCTACAGCTCCCTGTGTAAATCTCGCGGCTCTTAGTGCCGCGCGGAGCGTTGCCATGGTAACCCGTGGCAACGCTCTGCGGCCGCGGGTCTCGCGAGATTTACACAGGGAGCTGTAGGAGCTGCTTGCAAGGTAAGTCAGCGCTTGCTGCTGGCCCCCACAGGACCGCCGGGCTTGTAATGGGCCCGGCGGTCCTGTTATATATTATCGGCAATATCGGTATCTGAATTGGCCGATACCGATATTGCCGAAAATACCAAATATCGGCCGATAATATCGGCCGATAATATCGGCCAGACCGATAATCAAAACAACCTTAGGTAAATAGCCCGTGATGTCTACTTTATATAAATATATACTTTTGTGTAGCAATTTTGTTTTCTTTTATGGCTATTAAGCTTACAAGACAAACATACCAAATTCTAAAATCGCTCCACATTAAAATTTTATTTTACTCCTTGTGCTTTGTGACCTGTAACTACCAAAAAAACTTAAAATCCCAGACACATTATATATTCTGTAAATCAGAACAAATAAATAAATTTATTTTTAATTACTTTCCTTAACCTGCACTAATTATGCACACATTATTGCAAAAACTGTAAAAAAAAACAATATTTTTCATTTTTTTTGCATTTTTCTGTATTTTTTTTATAATAAGTAAGCATTTATATATATATATATATATATTTTATATCAAATTAAAGCCCTTTCTGTCCTTTAAAAAACAGTATATAATATGTGTCGGTGCAATAAATGAGAGAGATGGAAATTGCAGTTGAACGCAAACAGCAAGAAAATGCAAAAATTGCTTGTGTCATTAAGCGTAAGTCAAGCTTCTGAAGCTGTGTCCTTAAGGGGTTAATACAACGGCAAGGTTTAGTCTCTACTCATTTTCTATTTTACACACCTGTTGTGAAAAATAAAAATACAAAACAAAAAACACTAGAAACTTTTAGCCAAATTAGAACAGATGTCACAACTATGGAAAACAAGGTCTGTTCAGGCTCTTGTTCTTGGCTTCCAAATAACAGCATGGACTTAAAATTAGCACAAACTGACTGGCGTGAGTAACATTTGTTTAAAACAGCATTATTTTTTTTTAACGAAATGTGAAGAACTGTAACTTTCTGTAGGAAAGAGACCTTTTGCCCACTGCAGTGAATCATTTAATAGGGCAAGATGCACATACTAGGCAAGTAACAGCACACATGCCTTAGACAAGCTGCTCGTTGATCAGTTGTGTCATTTAGAAGAGAATCCTTGTGCTTTCTAGTTTCCCATTTATACTGCACAATGTGTGTTCCAAGCTGGACCACAAAACAAATGGAAAACTTGACATTCGTTTTAGGGATCGACCGATATTGATTTTTAAAGCCGATACCGATAATCTGTCAACTTTCAGGCCGAAAGCCAATAACTTGCCGATATTCTGTACATTTACCATTTGGAAAAAATTAACTATTTCTAAAGGTAAATGCACAAAATATACATGCCACATGTAGTGGATGCAGTGTGTTTAGACAGGGGAGCTGTGTGTATTTGTGTAGTGTGTATAGTGAATGCAAAGTGTATGTGTGTTTCTGAAGGGATGTAATTTGTGTGAAATGGGGGGGGCACTTTTTATTTTAATTTTATTTTTAATATTTTTATGTTTTTAATTTTTTTTTATTCCCCTATCCCTGCTTGTTACCAGGCCAGGGAGGGGGGCTATGGCATTCCCTGGTGGTCCAGTGGCATGTACTGAGCAGTGACTTACCTTTCCAGTAGCTCCCTTCAGCTCCCCTGTCTAACTCTCGCGATCTGTGTGCCGCGCGGAGTGTTGGCATGGTAACCTGTTGCAATGCTCTGCGGCCGCAGGACTCGCGAGAATTGACATGGAAGCTGAAGGGAGCTGCTGAAAAGGTAACAGCTTGCTGCGGACCTCCCAGGACCGCCGTGCTTGTAATGAGCCCGGCGGTCCTAGGAGGTATTATCGGCAATATCGGTAGCTATTGGCCGATACCGATATTGCCGAAAATACCGAATATCGGCTGATATTATCGGTAAAATCCCTAATTCGTTTCACACACACAAAAAAATCTGATCAAAAAGATATGTGCATACAGCGGTTCGGGGTGGGCATTGATTTGATAGATTAAGGTTTTAAAATTAAAATCCACTAAAAATAAATGAAATGTTGTCAATCTCTGTAAATTACATTTTGTTTTCAGCAGATGAAATTAGAATATAGGCTACATTGGACACGTACAATCATTTTTTATTTCACTCAACACAAATAATACAGATTTTACTGGCCTAAGCAAGTCCAAGAAAATAAGAAGGGAAACGTAGTAGTTTGGTGGAGAAACACTCAGGCTGTTATTCTAACACCAATTCAAGTTGCAGTGAATTCCAATTCTAATGGAAAGCAAAAATAGAGGCTAAAATCGCGAATCTGTCCCTAAATCAGAGTTAGGAAAAAGTTTCCAATTTAGCTGTTTTAGCATGAATTTTATCATTCTGATTTTCATTAGCTACAAGTCAGAGATTAGCAAATAACCCTGAAAGTCTTTCCCTATGAAAAAAATAAATAAATTATATATATATATATATATATAGTTAATACAATGCTAAACAAAAATCTGCACACCAGTCAAGCCATAAGACTTGCTTTTCCCACAGAAATCCCAAATCAGCAGTGATGTTACAACCGCAAAGGATTCTGGGTGGGCATATGCAAATTAGTTTAACAAAGAATCACATTTTTGCCTCATTCCATTTTAAACATGGATTCCTTTTAATTTGTGTTTGCAGTATACAACTGCTTGGAACACAATTTAGGATAAGATGCAAAACCAGTGAACCACTCATGGACAGCTGTTTCGTTGTTAATGCAACTCTTCAGCATGAGGTTGGTTACTGGTTTGCTTATTGAGGCTTGGTAGTGCTTGGGAAGCAAAATCCAAATAGGTTATAAGTCATACCCATTCTAAAAACAGGGGACACGACCGACACACACACACACACACACAAAGTGTTAGACAGCAATAATACGTACGTCTTCAGACTCTGGGGATGTATGACTGCTGCTCCCAACTGGCAGGTCCTGTCCCTGGGATTTTGTTGCTTTAGGGGTTGGACCTCGTCTGCTAGTGACTGCAAATGCTGCTTGTTGATGTCTATACAATGTAATTATTCCTCTGAGCTTGGTGACTGAATGATACATTCCCTCTTTGTCAGCGTTTGGACCTGCTGAAAGGAGAAAGTTAACAGTACATTATTTACGCTTACAAGGAACTGTTCCAAATGAAAGCATTTAAAATGATATCAAGATTTTAAGGATTTACACAGAATTACCAGCTACCAACTTTATCCGTCCCACAACTTGTGCTCATAAACCCAGATGAGAGACTAACACTGTATAGTTACATGGTAAGAAGTCAGACTCTTAAGCCCAATTTAAAAAAAAAAAATTTTAAACGCAACAAAACTGTTTCACTATCCTGTTCCTTTTTCACAGTACATTTATAGCGCGCAGTTAAATAGAGCTGATGACTTTTTTTTTTTTTTTTTTTAAATAACCAGTGAGAAACCATTCTGGTATCTTGTCAACAGGTTAAGATCCATTTCACGGTTCTAACTGGCCAGGATTGAAAAGACAGTTACTATGGGATTTACCTTTTGAATTCTCCACGTTGTTGAGAGCAGGTGCTGGACATGTAACAGAAGGTGTAATGTTAGGATCCACACAAAGTGAACTGCAGAGATTTTTAACAATTTTCGGATTGGGACACGGAGTTCGCTGAGTGCATTGTTGCAGGAGTTTAGCTATGCATAGTGCTGCATAGTTCTGCAGAACTGCATTATCCTCTTTCTTTATTGCCTCCATTAATGGTTTGATGACTGGGTTAAGTTTCTCTGGAAGCTGCATTAAATTCACAATAGCACAAGCAGCGACTGTGTGGACTCTAAGCAGCAGAACTTGCCACTCCTGGTTGGTTTCCACTACAGTCATTTGTACCTGCTGCCTTTTCCCATCCAATTGTTGGAAAGAACTTCCATTTGCGGGAAGAGAGGCCGTTGCCTCTTTAAATACTGTAGTCACCTGTGAAAACAAAGGAGATGAGGACTCAAATTTTAACCAGTTTTTTTTCTGAAGTAAAAAGGACATTTTAAACACCACACAACACAAGGTAAGTTGCAAACAAGAGGCATAATTTGGATGTGTAAATCATCTTTAGAGGATCTCAGTTTACAGGGCATGAAGCATTTGTAGAGACCACAAAGCAGCCCAGACTTCCATACTGTGTAGAGTGTTCAAACTGGTCAAATAACTTCTATCATCATCAGACATTCGGTAGGAGTTTTTATCATTATCAAGTCTTCGTTTTGCACACTCACCAAATCACTGGCTTGGTCGATGGTAAATACACTGCTAGTCACTTTGCTCCTAATGTCAATATTTACATCTGCCAAGGATGCTATGAGCTGCTTGCATTCATTCTGCATTCGGGTAAAAGGGACTGCAATCTCATCGTAATACAAGTGCTCGGAGAGTACTGCAAGCAAGCGCGGCTGCACAGCGTGAACTAAAGACCTACATTCCTGGAAAGCAGAAAAAAAAATAAAAAGTCAAAAATTATTTTGAGTTTATACTGCAATGTTACTTTGGCACACAAATCTACAGTCCTTTTTTGTTGCCAACTCATCGTTCAGAACTTCACATAAACATACATTTCACTATCCTTTAAAGGCCACATCCTCTGACAGCTAAACCATTTTTAGAACAAAATGTATCATATCTAAAGTGAAAGGACCACTCAACACCCCCAAAAGTGCTTTATGGGTGAGAAGTATCCTCATTTAACCCCAGTTAATAAAAATGCTGATTTCTGCCCCCACCCCCTCTCAGACCAGCTCAACAGCTTCATACCTGCACATGTGACCAGGTGCACACGTGTGTGCACAAACAGCCACGTGTGCACGCGCAGACAGGTATATGTGCACGAGCCGGCGCACACGTACGGACCAAGTCAAAGGCTATTCAATGAGAAGCCTCTGATTGGTTATTTCCTTGTGAAGAGACTGAAAGTCTCTTCCGGGAACAAAAAGGGGAGGGGCTTACAAAGGCTGCAGTCAGAAGAACTGCAGCTTTTGTGAGCCATTTTAAACTATATTCCCAATGAATACCCCCATGTATGTATTCATTAGGGGTATATCTACTAAACTGAATTTTTGGGTGGGTGGTTTGGAAGTGTGGAGTGGTCCTTTAATTATCAGGAAATTGGAGTGGCCAAGCACAAAAGCCTGGAGTATAGGACATGAGCAGATATTGAAGGTAAGGAATTCAATAATGTATGTTAGACACTTACATAAAATTGGTCACGAAAATAGCCACCAGACCATATGACATATGGGCCTCATTATTATTATTGTTGGTATTTATATAGCGCCAGCTTATTCCGCAGTGCTATACAATAAAAGGCGAATTTACCAAATGAGACAAAGTGTAACAGGAACAATAGGTAGTTGAAGACCCTGCTTAAACGAGCTTAGAGTCGAGAGGAGGTGGGGTATAAAAACAAAATAGGAAGGGTATTGAGGGAGACAGCAAACAGACATGGTGTGAAAGTAGCCGAACTGGAGGTGAGAGTGGGGTGTGGCCCTTTAGGAGAGAGCGAAAGGAAGGTTTGAGAGATAGAAGTTACTCTTGGAGACCATAAGCATTCCTGAAAAGATGGGTTTTGAGGGACTTCTTAAAGGGAGAGTCTGACGGGGTAGGTAGGTTGTTCCAAAGGAAAGAAGCCACCCGTGAGAAGTCTTGCAGGTGTGAATTTGCAGTAAAGGTGTGAGCAGCAGACAGGAGAAGGTCACCAGTACAGCGGAGAGACCAAGAGGGGGCATACCTATGAATCAGTGAAGATATGTAAGAGGGGCAAGAGTTGGTTAGAACTTTAACGGTAAGGGTTAGTGTTTTAAATTGACACCTGTAGGGGACAGGAAGCCAGTGTAAGGATAGACAGAGGGGTGAGGTGTGAGAGAAGCGACAGGAGAGAAAGATCAGCCTGGCAGCAGAATTCATATTTAGGATGATAAAGCACACAGTAGGCATTCATCAGCAACAATTTTTAATATTTTTTTAGCCATTTTGATTTTGTACTTATTTAATCCTTTAAGGATCACATGACTGTCTATGCCGTCATGCAATGAAGGGCATAACGGCCAGTTACTGCATAGATTGTCATGCAGTAAAGGTACTGATACCAGGGGATCCACTCCATCACAGTGAACCCAGACTAACAGATGAGCGATGAGTTAGGCTCAAAGTGATTGCTGGTTATAACCCTTTAAATACCATGGCTGAGAGATCCTGCTCTACCTTCAGTATTTGAGTCTACACCCAGCCTCTACTGTTATAAAACCACAATAATTAGAAGAGAAAAAAAAACAAATTTGCCTGCAGCCCCTCCAGCTGCAGGCAACGTTCAGTCCTCTTGCGAGCTCCTCTGGGCATTGCCATGGTAATCGGCATCAACGCTGATTACCATGGCAATGCATCAGCTTGCAGGGAGGAACATTTGGCCTCCCTGCTCCTCCTCTCACCTTTCCTGCCAGTTGACGCAGACAATGCCTTTGGGCCGGTGAGGAGATCTTTGATCTCCCCACCGGCCCATGAAGGCACACAGCAGGGCTGGCTCTGCATAGGCCAGAAGGGGAGATCAAAGGCCCACAGGCGGGCCACATAAAATCCCACTGTGGGCAGCGTATTGGACAGCCCTGTCATAGAAGATGATGCTTAAAGAATTTTGCACAATCCAATGTGGCTATTAAAGTTTCAAAAAGTCCTTTGCCCATTCTACAGAAGGTTTATAGTTACATAGCTCAAAAAAGCCTGTCAGATTAACTGCTGGTATCATTCATCTGCAGGGCTTCAACTCGTCTGGTTAACAAACATAAAATTAATCTGCAGCATGGATAAACCTTTCACCGTTAAAAATAAAATTAAAAATACCTTAAAATTTTATGTGACAAAAAACACTGACAATTCCCCATTATTATTATACATTACAGATTTATAAGCTTGGAAGCCAACACCTATTTCTGTATAGAAGTTGATCCACACAAATGTTTAATGAGGCACATATTCATAGATAAGTGGTAAAGATATGCAACAGATAACACAAGTTATACATAGCTCAAAGATGAGTTGTAATGTAATGACATTTAATATATTTTGCAAACAAATTCGAGCTGTCGATGGAACCTTTTAAGAAGAGTTCTAAAATCCCTTCAGATTTTCCAGTATTTTCTTTTTCATGTACAAACAAGCATATCCAACAGCAGTATACTTTATTTAGAGCAAAGTTAAGTATGCACAAACACAGCTATTCAAAAATGCATGGAACAGGTACATACGGACTGTACGACACTTGAAAGCGCATTTCTGATCTCTTTGCAAAGCAGGCGCACTGCTCTCCATCTCACACCAAAAAACTATTTGTGTCACATGAGGGAAACATCTCACTTAAATGTATTAAAGGGACACCCCAGAAACCTAAATAACTTTAGCTTGTTGAAAGCTGTGTGTTATTTTTTTCATTTGCAAATAGTGCATATTTCAAAAGAAATCAACACGTTTCTAAATTAAACTGGTTACACCCCCACGGCTTTGAAGCAGACGACCGGTCATGCTACTTTTTGTTTGAGAGGAGCTAAACTCAAGAGGCAACATTTGCTCAGAGCACCTGTCTTGCAAAGACTTGGGAAGTCTGTTTGGACAGTCACAGACCATCTGGGCGGGATTAGGAGGTGAGGGTTTGAAAAGGCAGCAGACAAGAGATCTGCAGATTTTGCAAGCCGTTATTTGATATACCCCCAATTAAAAATACATGTATGATTTCATTTGGGGAATCTCTAATAAACAGTGATTTTTATTATTTATTTGGACAGTGTAGAGTTCCATTTAAGAACACCAAGCTGTTGGAAAAGATCACATTGTAATTATACAATACCATTGTCATGCCAAAAGCATGAGTTGGTGTTTGATGTGTGTTTATATATGTTAAGAGTTGTTTTTTTGTAAACCTTGGGATGACATTTATTGTGGTCTTTGATCTTGCACCAGACCTAGACCATAAAACATCTAGATAGCCATCACCAGAGCTGCACACAAGGAATTTCATAGAGTGGGCAATAGACTGCCAGACCAACTCCCTCTGATTCCCCCCCCCCCACCCCCCCAGGGGTCTGCCCACTGAGAAACAACTAGTTTAGATATATGAGGGTGTTTGACTATCCAGGGAGGTCAGTTATTCATTTTTATTTTGTCAGTAACTTCTAGGAGACCTATACCATCTAAGACTCCCACAAGAATTCTATATGGGGTAAATATATGTAAGGAATTTCTTGTGTTTTCTCCTATTTTATTTTATGTACTGTTTTGCAATTTGTTATCTGTATGTCATTTATTTCTGTATTTTGTACTCAGCACTGTGAATCCTTTTTGTCAGATTAAATGTTTACTTAATCAGCTTGTGTCTCTGTTCTCTATGAGCTTCACTCTCCAAAAGAAAGCTCAGGTAAACACGTTACCAAAAAGGGTTAACTATATATGTTTTATCAGTAAAAGTAGAACTGTGACACTATAATTCTCCTGTGTGTGGGGTAACCTAAGACGCCCGGGTTTAAAAGTCTTGGTGGTGGCAGTAGAAAGTGTATCAAGGGGGTTAGTGTAGAAGGGATTGCAGTGGTTAATTGAGTGGTTGCTGAGACTAGCAACAGGTAACCAGGGGTCTGGTGTCATTAACCCTGTCACTTCCACACTCTCCCCACTGTCTCGGCTGGGCCTATAGCCCACGCACGTGACAAACTGGCGGCAGCGGTGGGATATATTTAGAGATTTTTAGTGCTTGCTAGATTTTACCTGTAAAGGGGGTCTTAGCACTAAAAGAAATTGCATACTTGTTTTTGTGTAGTTTCCAGAGACCAAGCTCAGTGCTGATTTAAAATACATACAAAGTGCAAAACAGTTCTCCCCTCCCATCTTTTGTTTTTCTTTCTCTATCCTATTTGTGAATATGGAGGCCTATCGCAAACAATCAAAAGAGGCCTTGGAATTGTTGTGCCAAGAAAAGAATTTACCAACTTTTGGCAAAAATAAGGCACAACTTATTGCTGACCTTGTGGAGGCTGACAGACATATTTTCCAGCCAGAGACGGATACTGAAAGGGTTACCGAGCTCCCTACTACTGCAGGAGTGTTGCTTACTGAAATGCCTGGTGGTTGTACCCCTCAAAACATTAAGGACATTTGCTCAACTGATTTATTTCGGCAACTGATGGCTGCAAATCCTCAGGAGGCCCTGCATGTGATGATCCAACAGCAGGCTGCAGAAAGGGAATCTGCAGAGAGGCTAGCCGAAAGGGAAGCGCAAAGGCATGCTGCAGAAAGGGAATCTGCAGAGAGGCTAGCCGAAAGGGAAGCGCAAAGGCATGCTGCAGAAAGGGAGGCACAAAGGAGACATGAGCTGGAACTTGCTAAACTGCAATTTACCCTTCAGTCCTCACTGAACAGCAATGCATCAGAGTCCAGCACACGTAGGCTCCGTAAGGATGATTTTCCTTCCCTCGAAGAAGGGACAGATTTGGATGTATTTTTAAAAAGTTTTGAGAAAGTATGCAGGCAGCATCAACTACCCTCAGACCAGTGGGGCAGATATTTAACTCCACAATTGAAAGGTAAAGCCTTGGATGTGTTTGTGTCCCTTCCCCCAGAGACTGATAACAACTATGAGGCAATCAAATCTGCATTGCAAAAAACTTTTAACCTTACTCCTGAGTCTTACAGGAAAAAGTTTAGGAGTATGCAGCAATGCCCATCATCCAGCTGCATTCTATATGTTGCGCAATTAGAAACCACGTTCCGGCAATGGGTAACAGGAGTACAAGCTACTACCTATGAAGCCCTTAATGACTTACTGGTCCTGGAGCAGCTCTTGCAGACCCGGAGCCCTAATGTACGAGAGTGGATTTTGGAAAGAAAGCCAAAAAATGCTAGGGCTGCTGCAGAACTGGCAGATGACTATGCCGACATCCATGCACCCACATCCAGGCGTGGACTTGTGTCAGCTGCTACTTCGACCTGGAGAGAAGCTACAGTTCAGTCACCACCTGTAAGATCTGCAGTGAGAACTTCACCGCCGACTGCCAGCGTAGCCGGGGCTATGTCAAGTGAGTCAGATGCCCGCCGTTATTTTCGATGCAACCAGATTGGTCATCTGAGCAGGACTTGCCCCACTAGGAATATGCCCTCACCAGTCCGTGGAGGGGCACCATCAGTATTGCTTGTGGGTGGGTCCATGTGGAAACGAGAGGATAACCTGCAGAGTGTAATTGTGGGTGACCGAGTGACCATGGGACAGAGATTCTGGAGCTTCCTTCACCCTGGTGCGACCTGAAGTGGTGAATACGGAAGACATAATCCCTGGAAGAACCATGTCCATCAAAGGAATTGGGGGTGTACGCCCCGCTGTGCCCTTGGCACGTGTGTACCTTGATTGGGGTGCGGGCAAAGGTTTGCGGGAAGTGGGGATTTCAGAGGATATCCCTGTTAATGTTCTGTTGGGGAATGATTTGGGCAGGATGCTCTGTCACTATGCTCCAGCGGACACTGTTTGTGAGCCAGAAGGGCTGACTGCTCCACCTAAGGTATTGTGTGAAACTATGGGAGACATTGTGAACTGTGATTGCTGGGAGGGAGAGCAGGGTGTGGATAAATATCTACCTGTAACTGAACCAGGGATGTCAACCAAATGTGAGATAGGGGTGAGTAGTGATGTGCCTGTATCAAAATACTGTGAGGCTGGGATGTCAGAGAGTAAGGGGGAGGAGGAAGGTGAGAGCCGGGGATGTGTAACACTAGTCGCAGTGGTAACAAGTCAACAGTGGGTCAGGGCTGCAGCAGGACAGTCTGAGGTGCTATGTGAGATTGTGAGAGGAGGGCCTGCCTTGGAGAAGAAATTATGTGAGTGTGTGCAAAATTCTGTATCTGATCAAGAGGGGTCAAATGTGTCCCGTGAAAATGTATGGGAAAAGCCTTCCAGCGAGAGGGGGCTGAATGAATATATGAGCCAATATGTGCCTGAAGCTGATGTATGTGATGTGGTGGGTGAAAATGTGAAGGGACAGCAAGGCTATGAGGGAGGGCAGAGGGTGTGTGAGCTTTACTCTGCGGCAGGCTTAGCCAGTTTCCAAAGTTCGGTATGTGTGATGACCTGGAGTGAAAGTGAGGGGCACGGACAGACTCAGCCTGGGGGTCCAGGAAGGATGGCTGCAGGGAAACATACTGTTGGAGGAACCAGGAACCTTGTCAGTTTATCACAACTCACGCATACACCTAAGCAACTTTCTGATTGTGAACCAAAGGTTCAGAGTCTGATAGTGCAACAAGCCCAGCAGACAGACCGCAAAATGAAAGAGATGATGGGTGTTGATACAGCACATCTATCCTGGGAGTGTTCTCTGTCTGCTTTTTTGTGTGCTTACCGGGGAGTGCTGCAGAAATCCATTGGTTTCTTCTCCTTACAGCTACTACATGAGCGCAGTGGGTGTGGTTTAAGGGATGTTACCAGAGATCGATGGGAAATTGAAACAGGCAAATCAGGCATGTTTGTTGAGGGTGTAGCTGTGGTATGGACTGATCACAACCTGCTGCAGGTGACAGGTAACAATGATAAATTGCTCCATTGGAGCCCTATCCTCCAACAGTATAATTTCACTGCCCAGCACAAAAAGGGCAGCTTGCATGGGAATGCAGATGGCCTGTCTCGGCAACTAGAGGGTTAATGGTAGACAGATAAATCTGGTGTCATTAACCCTGTCACTTCCACACTCTCCCCACTGTCTCGGCTGGGCCTATAGCCCACGCACGTGACAACCATACATTACACTGGTGCACAAATCTCAGTTGAGCTGAACGGACCAAATGCCTGCTAATCTATGGATGAATTAATGGAATCGGAAGACATGAACAAATTGATTCGTTTGGCCATAGATTGGAAGGCATAGGATTTGTTTAGTGCAGCAAAAAGCTATTTGTGTACAAACCTATCATGTATCAGACAGCTCATTAAAATCTGGACACCGCTGTTTGGGCAGTTTTAGCACTTAAAGGAACACTAGGGTCAGGAAAACAAACATGTATTCCGGACACTATGGTGTTGAACTATTTAGATCCCCAGCAGTCCTTGCATCACTCGGCAAAAGTGATTTTACGCACCTTTTCTCCAATTCTGCGCTGACTCTCCATGGCTGGCCCTGCCTCAATGGCGGAGATCATCGCACCTGGTCTCCGCCAATACAATGCTTTCCCCATAGGAAAGCATTAGGAGGCTACTGCTCATGCGTGGCAAAACGCAGCGACGCGCCAATCAGCATCTCCTCAGAGATCCATTGCATTTCTATGGGGAACATTCAACAGCTTAATTTTTTTTCCCCCTCTGAAAAGGCAGTGTTTACATAAAAAAAGGCCTGCAGGGACAGGCTATAGACACCAGAATCACTACATTAAGTCACAAAAGTCATTCCTTACACAGGGGCAATTCTGAAAAACCGTTAGGAGCATTAAAATCATTACTGGCCTGGAGGGATGCAAGGGACACAGATGCCTCAAACTAAACCGCTATATGTTATTTCTCCCCTGCTTGAGAAAGTACAGGAAAGTATCACAAAGCATCTAAATCTCATCTCAGCACTGCATGCCAACATTTGCTTGCCATTTAGCCAGAATGTGTAGATAAAAACAGAATCACTAGAATTTTAAAATATAGTAGAATGCAAACCTTTGTTGGCGATTGTTTTAAGCATAATATATTCTAAACATACAATCTTTACCTTTTGCAATGCAGCCCACTCACAAATAAGTAGTGCAACACTGATCCTCTGCAGGGCAGACTTGGAGTTCAGATGGAAGAGAAGCAGCTGGGCCAGTGACTCCGCAGGCTTTATTTCCTGGGACTCTGTATTTACACTCGGATCACAAATGCAGCAACACAATGAACCCAATAACCTAAAAGAAGACCGCATAAAAAGGATTACTTATTCTTGTAAAAATTGGCTGCATCAAAGCTAAAACGGCACTGTCATTTGTTTCCCAGTCTTTATTCCTCTTCTATATTTAGGATTAATAATCTCTGCCAGAGCCATAGGCCATAAAGTAAGGTTATCTGTACATTGGTGGGAAGGGTGCCTATACGTAGTGTCTTTCATGACAAGGGAAGACCAGGACAATGAAATCCATACATTGTTTTAGGACATCTTGGGAAAGGGAAAAATAAATAAAAGGTGGTGTGGAGTGTGTTCAGGTCAGGGTTTTATTTTATCCCACAGCCCAGTAGACTCACTTTGCTGCTGTCACGCGAGCTCTTATGACAACATAATCTCTTGTGGCAGAGTCATCATTAACGCTGTCGGACCCAGCAATGTGTTCCTGGGTAATTTCCTTAGTTTGGCAAAGAGCTACTCGCAGTTTCCCTCCAGCTTTTTCCTGCAAGGAAACATAAGATTATGAGATCACATCTGCATTTTATGAAGAGCCAGCACTTCACCCACCTCCAAATCCAAAATGACCTCTTGCTTGTTTATGATGCTCTGCCTAAACCTTTTACGTCTGGGTTCTCTTTATTGTGTGATTATGTGAGACTAACCGAACTTGCTTTAAGAGGTTACACAAAAACAATCTAAAAGACATATTTGCAAAATATAAGAAGTTTCCAGACTATACCGCCGTTTCTTAGTTAGGGCATATATTAAATATTAGCATACTGCACAAGCAGAGTTACCTATGGCTAGTAACAGGACCATTGCAGCAGTACTGTTGGGAACTATAGTCTGTATAATAGACATCAAGTATTTACCTGACTAAATGGATTGAATGCCAATAAAACATAACAGCCATCTGAGAGCTGTGGAATATTGCATGGCAATTTAATATCTCAATTATAAAGTGACCATATTAACAGGGCCACTCCATGCAACACAACTACTGCAATAATCTGCAGTGGTTACTGTGCTTAAAGAGACCCTTTCAATAGCCAGCTCTTATTCAACTGTACCTTTGTTTTAGATTTAACCTCGAGGAGCATGTTTAAATCAATAGGTAAATGTGAGGGCTGCATCATTAAGCAGAGCCAAACTCCCATCCAAGGGCAAGCGGCAGCAACCACAAACTGCACTGACGCTTTTTTAATTAGCTCTAGCCACACCTGTGGAGAGAGAAACAGATGTTATCATAGATACAAGCACAGCACAAAAAATAGAAACACCAGAGAGAAGACAAGAGGTTACCTTTTTTATTAGATCCAGAATTTCTTGGTTGCTCTCTAAAATACAGATTTGAAATATATGCCGCAGCATCTCTTGCAGAATGGGTATCAGCCATCCCGAACAATTCTACAAATCCAAGCAAGGAGAGAGGATTTGAATTAAATGACTAAAAATATTTTTCATAAACAGAACTCTGATGACCAGCCATCTATGCGGATATCTATCTTATGCCTAGAATTGTGGGTATACTACTGGCTTTGTTTACATTCATTAAAGATACACTATAACCAACAACACCATGACAGGGTCTGGGTGCCATGTTCCTGTAGTTTTAACACAAGTTAAATCATTGATGTTCTGCAGGAAATGCAGTGTTTACATGCCTTTAATTACTCTGAGATGCTCCTGCATAAAGAGTAAATAGAGTAAAGTGAACCTGGAATGAAAAGAAATTAAACTTCCCTGAAATTGATCCCATATACATGGAGTACACGACATATTACAAAGATACATGGTGTACTTATTGTAAAATATATTGATTTACTCCACTTCATAGGTGTTACTCTTTGTGAAACACCCAACTCCGAGCCATTCTCCGCTCTTTCTAGCAGTTTAAAAAAAAAAAACTAAAAAAATGATTTGCCTTGCTTGGGGGACACATCCCATTTGGGACGCCCTGGCATTTGTCATACACTTTACCATTTTATAAACAGCCGAACTTTTTACTTTTAAAAACTGATGGATGTTTCTAAAACAAAGTTACAAATAAAGACCACATACCTGATCCTGAGTTGATAACAAAGTATATAATGTTTCCAGGGCAGCCCTTCGAACAGATGAAATCGTATGACGTAAGAAAGGCCATACTCGTGGAACCAATATAGTTAGGGACTGTTGAATACTAAGAAGAGGGGAAAAAAAAGTGTATGCAAGACTCTGGCAGTACATAATATAGCTTAACATAAACCTGTAAATCACTTCAACACAGTCTTCTTGTTTCAATTTTGTTTAGTGTTGTGTTTAATGTAATCACATGCATTGAAATCTGTTTTAGTCTGTGTTTAAAAAACAACCAACCAACCAATATGGAGGGGGTGCAACAGGAACATTATCACAAATCAGTACAATGGAGAATGGATAAAACTCCTAGAGGCTCATAAATGTTTAGTGAGATGGATATATCAGTTTTAGACATATTCAGCACAAAAGATTTACACGTAAAAAAAACAAAAAAATAATTTAATTGACAACTGTTGTGAAATATTTCTCAGGTTATAAAAAATTAAAACAATATAAAGCAGATGTCTGGATAGGAAGAGTAGAACGTACTTGCACTGTTGAACCTGAGGGTATGTTAGAAGGGATGACAGGAGTGTCATGATACTGTTTGTGGAAGCAGTGAGATCATCCAGCTCTAGAAGAGCATCCCACAGTGTGCTCAGAATGGAGGGCACCTAGAGGGGGAAAAAGGAACTTGGCAGATTCAGTACAAGATTAGGTTCTCCTGAAAAGTGTCCCCCATGTGCTAAAAAAAAAAAAGGTATAGATTAAACAGACCCACAGATTACCTGCATACTGACCAGAATAAAGTGACATTTCACCTCACGGTACTATTTTATACACATGCAAATAGCAGCCTAGACCCCAAAGCTGTAATGCCAACGCTGAATTATCACTGCTCAAGATTCAAAAACCAAACAAGTAAAACAAGAGAATTTCAGTTACCTGCTTGAACTGCAGCTTGACAAGGCTGTCCACTACAGGAACTAGAGAGGCAGCCGCTACAGCACGCACATCATCATCAAGGTCCTGAAGACCTTCAGTTATTGCCGGAAGAACTTTAGGTAACAAAGCCTTAATTAAATCCTGCAAAGTAGCCATTAAAAAAAAAAACCACAAAAAAAAACAAAAACATACAATTATGTCACAGATTGCCAGTTATAGCAGACATAAAATAAAGAAAGCACATGTTACGGGCAAGAGACCTTGCTACATCAACCACATATTGTTTATATTCAGGATTATCTTCAGAACGTAAGGAATATACATTTTTATATAGGCACGAATGGCAGTGAAGTCACTGGTGAATGTATAGTCTATTTTTCTCCTCACTCTTTTATTAAACTGTTTTTATTTAATATATTCCAGGAATACAGTAACAGGAAAAATACACTTGGCAGAGTATTCCACAATAGTCATAATATGAGAATAATCAGAATGCAGTGATGCAGTGTAGTGAGGGGGAGGGCTGAACCACCCATAGTAATAGGATGAATTAGAGGGGAGATGTTCGGGTATTCATGGTCCTTACAGAGGCAGAGTAATGGTGCAAAGGTATAGGACATTGCCAAGGTTATTGACTTAAGTAAATACCACACCACAATATCCACATTGTGCTATGTTTCCACTTTGGCTATTCTGGCTAAAATTTTAAATTCACTCCAAATTCCCAACACACTTGTGTGAATAACCTTCAGGGAAATTATGCAAATTGGCCTGTAGAACAAAAGTATAATGTGTATACATTATAAAAAAAAAAAGTATTATATCCAGGTCCTCCAGGGGGCATAATATTTGTGCTTTGGGTTGATTGTGTAATTTTCTCCATCTGACAGATTTGTTCAACCCTAGCGTACCAGTTATCCAATGCAGTGGGGTTTGAGCCCTTTCAAGAAGCGGCTAGAATACTTTTACCATAGATTAAGTCTCTGCCGTCACCCGCTGGAAACATAAGCTACAATTATGGAGGCTGTAAATGTACATTTCAGCTCATCTGAGTCTATGTGCTGCAGGCATGGAGCAAACGAAAGAGCAAGTTTTTTTTTAAACTTGTGTATGACTACAGATACCCAATGGATTGCCCACTACATACCCATACCCCCTCACCAGACTGGAGAAATAAATATCAACACTAGAGACCGAACAGCAGGGGCTGGAGGCTGCAGGGAGCAGACAAATGTGATGCGGTGAACACAGGGAAGTGGGAAGACATCCAATGTGGATTAATATAATTGCAGACTGATTAGCTGCCTTACTGCCTCAATTCCGTGTTGATAACTGTAAAAAAATAAATTTTTAGTCTAGCAATTTAAAAAAAATTTTTTATTTTTTTAAAACTGTTCAGAGATCTAGTCCTAAAACACCATCACTCTGTTCCATTACCACCAAGGGATATAAAAAGCCACAGTCAAACACTGCAATAGAGTAAGCGCCCTGCTTTACATGTGTGGATTCCAATTCTAGTCTCTGGTTATAGATTTCCAACTGAAAAAAAAAACTTTGGCCATACGTAATCCTTGTAAAAGACAATATACATTTGTCATACTACAGAGTGGTATGTGAAAAACAAGAGGAAAGGAGGAAAAAAAAAAAAAAGAATGATGCCAGAGAAGAAACCCAGTTGCAGGATAGTGGAGGAGTGGAAATTTACATTTTTATTTTTCTAAACTTCACAAATACATATTTGTTAAATATAGTTGATAGGCAAACATAACATTAAATAAATAAATCTGAAAAAATGTAAAATTATTGTTACCTGACGAACTGCAAGTGCATACTTTATCCCCAGCAGGCCTCCGTGTCGCACTTCCCATTGTTCTTGTGTTAAGAGTCGCAGCAGAACCTTCACTGTTTTATGCACTCCACTCTCACTCATATACCGTAGAACCACCCCCATAGTTTGAGCACAGGTTTCCCGAACTGGAGCAACAACCTAAACATACAACAGAATGTTTCAGAATAAACATTCCCTATACCATCAAGCCCTCATCATTTTGCATTAATGGCTGGAGCCAAAATATAACTGAATTACTAGGTCACCACATTGTAAGGCACTAATAGGGCTAGCACCTGGCAAGTTTATTTAAATCTACCAGACAAATTTACTAGAAGAGAGGTGCAGTCCTCAATATATATTTTTATATAACAGCATTTATGTAATAGTGCCATCAATTCACTGTGCAGCACTGCCCCAGGAAGCACCTCTAACAGCCATCTGAGGAGTGGCCAGTGAAGTTATCACTAGGCTGTAATGTAAACACCGCATTTTGTCTGAAAAGACAGTGCTTACAGCAAAAAGCCTGAAGGTAATGATTCTACTCACCAGAACAAGTTCAATAAGCTGTAGTTGTTCTGGAGACTATAGTGTCCCTTTAAATCCTGGTCATCAAGCGGTTTATTATGGAATTACAGCCATTTTGTTCTTGTTTTACCAGCGATGAGTGGTAGAAGCAACTTATGACGATTTGGCAAAGGTATATGGATATTTGCCAGTATGAGAAAAATGTGAATATCAAGTGAGGAATACTATTTCTTGCTAAGATTTGCCTTGCTGACACTAAATTGATTTGGTGTGATTTAAAAACAGCCATTTCTCTTTCAAGTACACCAATTAGAATTTCTAAAACCACCTACCCCAGCACACCTGAACAAGCTATTTAATACCTTAGTGGAAATAGATATGCTGTTTGCAGAATATCAACAAACACCATGTGTTGAATTAACCCCTTAAGGACACAGCTTCAGAAGCTGGACATACCCTTAAGAACACAAGCAATTTTTGCATTTTTTGCTGTTTGTGTTCAAATGCAATTTGCATCTCTCTCATTTATTGTACCAACACATATTATATACCGTTTTTTTAGACAACAAAAAGGGCTTTAATTTGATGTGACATATACAAATATAAATTCTCATTTATTACCAAAAAAAAATGCAAAATAATGTGGAAAAAAACAGTTTGGGCAATAATAATGGGTGCATAATATGTCCAGCTTAGGAAAAGTAATTCAAAATCAATTCATTTATGTGTCTTGATTTACAAAGTGCATAATATGTGTAGGATTTCAGTATATTTTGAAAGTTACAGGTCACAAACTACAAGGTCTAAAATAAGATTTCAATGTGAAACAATTTTAGAAGTTGGTATGTTTGTCTTGGAAGTTTAATACCCATTACAGGAAACAAAATTGCCACACAAAAGTATATATTTATATAAAGTAGACATCACAGGCTATTTACCTAAGGTTAGTTTGACACTTTCTATGTAACCATTTCATCGCCAATCTCTGCTAAATATTGGAGTAAAATTGTGTTTTTTCTCTATTTTGGCATATACACATATTACAAGGTTTTTGTAATGTGTATTTCGTAAACCTAGTGTGTGCTATCCCTGTACAGAAACCCATATTCTGTTCAGCTACATCTGCTGAGTACAACAATACCCCCATTGTATACCATTGCCCCTATTCTGTGAAGCTACAATGCCATGTAGGAGACCGTGCTATTTCAGTTTCTATAGTTGGAATTTTCATAGATGGTCAAATGTCTGATTTTGTGGCATTATAGCCATTTGACTGTTCAAATAACCCCACAAAGGCCTTCCATTTGAGAAAGCAGACACTCCAGGGTATGTTATTAGGCATATATTATACCTTAACTTGCCACCATTTTTTCACCAATTTATTTTAAATTTTGTGGTGAGAATTTTTTTTTTTTTTTTTTACATACATGTTGCATTTTCACTGGGTATTTCTGACATTTGATAAGTGCCACTGTCATAAATTCCCCCTAAATATGCTCAGTTACCTCTTCTGAGTAAAACAATAAGCCCAGTGTATGACCCAGACACTGTTTTGTGAAGTTACAGTGCTGTGAAAGAGACGTGACAAGTTCAGGTTTTTAAGTGTGAATTTACATGGAGTTTTAATGGGTCCGTATTCTATTTTTAAATATGTTAGCAGGCTGCTTTTTCCAACTACCCCAAAAAGGCATACTATTTCTTAAAGAAGACGCCTGAGGGTATTTCAAAAGGCAAATTTTGAACCTTAGCGTGGGATAATTTTTCCGTTAGCTTGTATGAAATGTAGTGGTAATAAGCATTTTTTTCTGCCTTTTTGACACACAGTGAGTTTGTACTGTATATTTTGCAAACCTTATGTGTGCTACGGCTTTATAATACTTTATATGTTGATCAGCTATGTTGTCTGAGTACAGCAATACCCCCGTATGTACCTTTGCCAGGTATATGTGGATGTTGAAGGTGCACATTTCAGACACAGCCATTGCAGGTTTTTTCAAACTTTGAATTTTTACGCTGTGTTTTTACCCCACTTTAGAGGTTTTTTAGCAGGCTATATATTCCAAATATCCCATAAAAGCATACTATTTCTTAAAGAAGACATCCCAGGGTATTTCAAAAGGCATATTTTGAATCTTAGCGTGGGATCATTTTTCTGCTAGCTTGTACCAAGTGTAGTGGTAATAAGCATTTTCTGTTTTTTTGACACACATAGTGAGTTTGAACTGTATATTTTGCAAATCTTATGTGTGATACGGCTATATAATACTTCCTATCTTGCTCAGCTATGTTGTCTGAGCACAGCAATACCCCATGTGTACCGTTGCCAGGTATATGCGGACATTGAAGGGGCACATTTGAGACACAGCCATTTAAGTTGTTTCAAACTTTACATTTTTATGCTGTGTCCATACCCCACTTTGGAGGTTTTTTTGTAGGTTAATTATTCCAGCTACCCCATAAAGGCATACCATTTCTTAAAGAAGACACCCTAGGGTATTTCAAAAGACGTGAACCTTGACGTGAACCTTAGTGTGAAATAATTTTCCCGCTAGCTTATACCAAGTGCAGGCAGCGATCAAAGTGCAGGGAAGGGGTTAAATGTTATTTGAAAGAGGTGAGGGGGGTGGGATTTTATTGCCAACACTTTTTTTTACAGGGAGAGACAGATCAGCACCGATCTGTGTCTCTGCTGTTCACAGCTCACACGGAGCTGCAGGGAAACAGATCAGGTTTCACTGCAGCATGTGTGATCGCTCTGACTCCCGGTCAGAGCGATCACATGGACTGAATCAGTGAAACTGCCCATGGTAGTGTGCCTCCGATATGGAGACATACTACAGGAAGATTAACCCCACGATTGTGGCAATCAGGGGTTAATTTTCATCCATCGTCCTTAAGGGGAGTGCTGCAATGACGGAAAATTTCCGTCCAGTGTCCTTAAGGGGTTAAAACGGTTTTAATAAGTGATAGGATAACAGGACAAAGCATTTTAGAATTTTGTTTTGAGATTTAGAACACAGATTTATTCACGAAGAAACATGAATGTGTAACTATACAGAATTACTATTTGTTATTGTGTAAGATTTAAGAAAACATAGTAAACAGATACACCCCCCTTTTTGTTAATGTACGAAGTAGACAAGTCATATTCTCAATGTCACTCTTAAGCAATGGTCCCGCCCTCCCTTCATCTGGTTATGATCAGAGAAAAAGACATTGTTTCTCACATTAGATGTATGGACCTAGTAACGTTTACCGCTTATTCAAAGGAATAGCTATGATACAACAATCTGTATAACGTGTTTATCTGGGGGAGGAGGGGGGGAAGGTTATATATAGAAATATTTGCTCAATGCAAATGTTATTGCATTTTCTCCCCATTTTTCTATACTGCTGCGAGGTTTTCTTCAACCCAAGGAAGGGGGGGGTTCATACTGGACTAAAGACGCTAGGTCACGCATGTAATACTCTGGTTTGAAACCCTGATATGTTGATGGTAAGGTTAGATAACAGTTTAAAAAACACCTTACTTCGTCTGAAACAAAATCCCCAAATCTGTCCAAAGCGAACACACACAGGAGACGAATGATCAAGTCTTCAAGCCATTCTTGATGTTGCTGCTCCATCTGCAGATTAGAGGAAGCAATAAACAAACCCATTCAAATATTAGACTTTCCCTGCAATATGAGCGTATCAATATTAATCTAAATTAGTATTCTTATTATCCTTAATAAATAAAAATGCAAGGCATTCAATGTAACCAGCAAAATAAATAAATTTATTTCAATAGAATATTAAAACGTATGTGAGGAAGGCTGAACTTGGACGCAAGTCTCTTTTCAGCTACGTAACTATGTAACAGTGTTTTAAATTTTTATTTATTTTTTTAAACACACTTTCACAATGTATTTTACCCAAATAAGATCGATTTTGTTTACTCTTGTCTCTAGTAAAAGACAGAAAATCAAGGCTATAGTCATATCTCATACACTTGCATAGCAGGATCTATGGAGATTCATGGTGATTATGTCATTATAAAACATATAACTTTAAACACTCATATGCAGCCATATGTCCTTTAACTGTGATGTCAAACGCAGAGTAAGAGCCTGAAATTGATGTTTTAAATGATAAGTTATCCCAAACTTTTGTATTGGGCACAGAAAAGGAGTCCTCAAAGACCAAATTAATGTTACATTAGGCATCCAAGCTCAACTCACCTCTTCTGCGTTTACATGGCCAAACCCATGTACACACAGTTAGGCAAGAGATTAAGGGTTGGCTGTAGAATAGTCTGCAACGTACCTCCTCAGGAGTACTGTCTGGAATTCTTCCTCCACTTCGACCATGAACTTTGAGGATTTCACGGAGTCCTGTGCCGGCACCATGCCTTACCTTGGGTCGTGAGAGAGAATCATTACATTACTCTTCAAAACAAATAGTAAGTCTGTGTAGCACAACATTTTTTGGATTTCAAAAGCAGAATACTGCCCTATAATATGTTACATTAATAGGCTTATTGTTCACTGAAGAAAAAAAAAAAAATTCCAAACTACTTCTAAATTCTGTGATTTTCAGCACTTTAAAGGGACTCTATGATGTAAGGAAAACACTCCTCCGATGGGGGAGCATTGCTTCAATGCTTTCCTGTGGGGATTGTATTGACACTAGCTGCCCGAATGCAGAGCGTGAGGACGTCCAGCGTCAGTTAGGTGACCTAAAGTCACTTATCCACCGGGAAGTGGAGTCTTAGTCCTGCAATGTAATCATTGCAGTTTCTTAAAAATTATTTACATTGCAAGACTAGGGGAGGCAGGGACACTGCACCCAGACCACTTCAATGAGATGAAGAGGTCTAGGTGCCTATAGTGTCCCTTTAAGGGCATTTTCCTTATGAAGTTAACATTCACTCAAAGTATAAGCAGTGCTATGGCCATCAACTGATAACAAAACATGACGGACACAAATGCTAATGAAAAGGAGGCGGAGAAATAAAGTGTTATGAATACGTTCAACATTGGGTTCCATGATTTACTAACGGACCATAACACACCAGTTTTGGGTTAGTATCCCATGCAACAAAAACTGAAAATATAAAGACTCTGAGAAACAAAAAAAATCCTCAGTAACTTGCCTTTCTGTTAGTCCCTGCATAGGTTTTAAAAAATTATATATTTTTTGCTCACTTGTGCCATTATAGAGAACTTTCGCCTGTTCTCGTATTCTCTGGCTTTTTGTTGCTGCATGTACACATATATATCAATGCTGTAGGATTTCCACTTACCTCCCATGACGGGTTAAAGAGATCATTACAAAGCTCTTCACAAAAACTCTCCAAGGGCCACTCATGTGTCTACACAAGGAGAATACATCAAATTAACTTTGTTTACATGAAAAACAAACTGGTAGAATGTATAACAGTTTATCTGTGATTGTACACAAATGTGTAAAATTAGTCTTTAAAAAAAAAAAAAAAAAAAGTAGATAAAATGGCTACAAGCTGCGATAGGTATAAAACAAAAATAAAATATAGAAATACAAAAGTGCCTGAACATTGTATCACCTTCAGTGAGTGAACTGTTTTTCCAAAGGTTACACTCCTACCCCCATAACTTCAGTGAGCTGTTTCAATAGTTCATTAGAAAAAGTTTAGATACACCACTACGCACCTCATCGAATGGAGCAGAGTTATCAGGTACATTGTCTATCAGGACCTTCGACTCTGTAGCTGGCTGGCTGATTACAACATTGGTCACTTTTCTCCTCTTTTCTTCAGGCTCTCCGTCATTGCTATCACTATAGAGGTTGGGAAAGAAATAAATATCAAAATTTCTTCAAGGCCCCATTGATCAAATATATAAAAAATAAAAAAATATTTCATCCACATAAATGCTTATTAGAATATCTAATAATCTTTGGTTGAAGTTGAAGACTGACATAAGAAATTAAAGTGGGAGGAGTCAGAATACAGTGCACACCAGTAACGTGCCGTGCATTGCCCACAAGGCTGCAAACCGCAAGTTCCACAACTGGACCACCAGTCATATTGGCACAATACCACAAACATAACAAAACCCACAGCTCAATATATACAATCACAACAGCACAGAGACATCCCATACACACGTAAAGCATATTCATACATAGACACAATCTCACAAGGCATCCACTGCACCTATATATGCCAAAAGCAGGATTTTTTTTTTTTTTTTTTTAAATCAACATAAACAAGGCCTTTGGCACACCAGACATTTGCATTATGGCCATAAGAGCATTATGGGAGATGTAGTCCACAGCATCTGGAGTGCAGGAAGGGACACGCACACAAAAACCTCTTTTAGGGATAGCACCCTAAGGGACTACAAAGCTTTACTTTGGCACAGCACTACCAAAAGGTTGCCTAACCCTATTACATAGTTTAGTGTACCGCAACAAGTTAGATATTTAATATAAAATTAAAATACATAATAAAGGTTTTTTTTTTGTTTGTGTTTTTAACACACACACACACACACACCATACTAGACCATGTTCAGTTTACCTTTTCTCGTTTGATTCGGTTGTGTCTCTTGATTTTTGCTTTGCTATTAGCTTTGCCATTCGTTTAGCCTTATTTTTCTGCCGGTTGCTCATTCCTGGTAGAAATTCTGAATCAATAATTTCGGCGGCTTGCAGAGTCTGGAAAAAAGTTTTCAGGAACACATTTATATAAGCATGTCTATTCTAAAAACTTCTGCACATGAGGCATAAATAACACTTATGCTAATTAAATCCCACGTGTGCATTAAGTTAAATGACAACTAAACAGCCATAGAGCACTTCCATAAGAATAATTACAGTTTATAAAAGTGCGGATTTCTATGAGAAATCATCACTTTTATAAATTAAACACCCCCTGGTTGTTCCCGGAGCCAACGGAAGTGGCAGGCGTTCTCTACTGCAGAGTGCCTGCTTCACATATCTACATATCTCAAATCAGACCTCAAACCAGCGTCCAGACCTCAGATCAGAATGATGTAAGTGCACACACGCACAGAAAATATCTGTGCACAGAGAAAGACCTTTGTATGCCTCTCATTGAGAAGCTTCTGATAATCTCTTTACAGGGACAGAGCTTAAAGAGACACTCCAGGCACCCAGACTACTTCTGCCCATTGAAGTGGTGTGGGTGCCAACTCCCACCACCCTTAACCCTGCAAGTGTAATTATTGCAGCTCTTATAAATTACAATAATTACCTTGCAGGGTTAAGTACTCCGCTAGTGGCTGTCTATCAGACAGCCACTAGAGAGACTTCCGTGTTCTTAGAACACAAAAACAGTTTTAAACAACGCTGGACGTCCTCACGCTATGCATGAGGACCTCCAGGGGCGCCAGAATTCCCATAGGAAAGCATTAATGCTTTCCTATGAGGAGGTCTAATGCGCATGCACATTAGGTCTCCCCCACCGGTTGACGTCGGTGGGGGAGGAGCGTGGGCGAAGCCTGACCCAGTGCCGATGTCCCTCGGTGCTGGATTCAGGTAAGTCACTGAGGGGGTTTTAAAACCTTCAGCAACATAGGATGGGGGGTAGGTGGGAGGAGGGCACTGCAGAATCCTGCAGTGCCAGGAAAACTGGTTTGTTTTCCTGGCACTGGAGAGTCCCTTTAAGTCTCTTTCGGGGAAAAGTAGGAGGGCTTGCAGAGCCTGCAAGTCATAGGAACTGCATCTTTTACAAACCGTTTTAAGATATACTCCCAGGGAACACCTGCATGAAATTACTAAACACCTCAGTCCATTACTAAACAGTCAGTCCATAGGAAAGCATTCCCAATGCTTTCCTATGGACGCTGGCGTCTTCTCACTGTGAAAATCACAGTGAGAAGCGCGGAAGCGCCTCTAGCGGCTGGATTAACCCTAATGTAAACATAGCGGTTTCTCTGAAACTGCTATGTTTTCAGCTGCAGGGTTAACCCTAGAGGGACCTGGCACCCAGACCACTTCATTAAGCTGAAGTGGTCTGGGTGCCTATAGTGGTCCTTTAAAATATATACTTGAAAACTAGAGAAATCTCAATGTACCCTTTCAAGTAAAATATTTTATATATATAAATTAACTATAAATTTTTAAAAAGTGAGCACAGTGTGGACAAATAAGCAGATGGCCAACATGCAGAACTCAAATTATATCCCCCAATTCCGAGCATTCTATCCCTATTTAAGCCTTATGCCAACAAATATAAATATTAAGCTCAAAACGCAAACAGGTTTAGTCACAAAAGTCTAAATTGCACTGAATTAAAATCCAAATTGAAACATTTAAGCTAAACAGATTTGAAAGAATTATCCAACACAGCTACGTCATTCAGATTTCAATTCACTACATGTCAAAGTTTAGTTAATAACCTTGAAAATGTATAAGGAATTTCAATAGCAGAGATCAGCACTTGATCACAGTAGAGAATTTTACAATAAATTCTAACAAAACAAAAACTGTTTCACTGAGATACGTAGCTCTTTTATTGCACTCTCAATTAAAAATAAAACAAAACCATAGTTGATTGTGAAATGGCAATACATAAAGAAGTTTGACACAAATAAACAAAGTTCCTACTAGTGAGGACAACAAATATTTCAAAGATGACTAGGTTTACCTACAGTTTTATTTGCAACGGCAGCTGTTGGCATATAGTCCAAATCTTCATCATTAAATAACTCTTCAGTATTCATCCCGATAGCTGCTCCCATGTCAAGACCCAGTTTCCTCTGCAACAGTTTTTTCTGTCGTGCTCGTCTCTCTTTGGGGTCAGTTTCGCCAACTTTAGAGCACACAAAGATTTTATATTAATAAGATGTCATTTCGCATATTCCAAAAGAAGCATCACCGCCAAACAATTTCAATAATGTCCAGTCTACTGTCCATTTTAAAAAAAAAAAAAAAAAAGGAACTGCACACAAACCTGACTTGTCATCTTGGACTTCAAATTCTGCACCAGCAGAACCCAGGAGCGAGGCGCCATGTTTTAACAATCGCGATATATCAAATCTGTCAAAACTAAGACGGTCAGAGGATGAATCCTCATTTGAACATTCTGATCCAAGTTCTAGAATGATAACAGAAATGGGTGGGAAGCACATTAGGAACCATAAAACCCAGTAACCGTACCAAATAAAACGCAATTTTGCACATTAAACATTAAATAGGTAGTCATAATGCCTATAGAGTCCCTTTAACCATGTATCTTGTCAACTTAAGAGTTGGTTTGATCACTGCATTTTGTCTATCCTCAAAACTATTTCAGCTGCAGTAGATAGAAAATGCAGTTGCCCAAATGCTTTGAACTTGCTTAAGTTCACTCATTTTACAGCAATAATAAAAAATAAAATAAAAAATAAATAAAAAAAAAAATCTGTCTGATGATCTACTAGCATTTCATTTTAATTTGCACATTTTGCATTTGTCTTAGTGTGTCTGGTGTCTGGTGTCACATCCAACTTTTCCTAATTTCCTAAGTTACTGCTCAGCCTGCAACATTATTATTTGGCATTTATAAAGCACCAATTTATTCTGCAGTGCTGTACAATATTTGTCTATGTTCACAAATAATGAATATGCACCAACAGAAAGGATCAGACCCTCCCTTACAATCTAGCAAATATGGTGCTTTCATACAAAGTGCTTATCAATATACCTTGTTAGCTTGCAATTTAACCCGTTAAGGACACATGACATGTGTGACGTGTCAAGATTCCCTTTTATTCCAGAAGTTTGGTCATTAAGGGGTTAAAGGGACACTATAGTCACCAGAACAACTACAGCTTAATGAATTTGTTCTGGTGAGTAGAATCATTACCTTCAGGCTTTTTGCTGTAAACACTGTCTTTTCAAAGAAAATGCAGTGTTTACATTACAGCCTAGTGATAACTTCACTGGCCACTCCTCAGATGTCTGTTAGAGATCCTCCCTGGGACATGGCTGCTTAAAATGAATCCAAACATTCAGTGTCTCCTCTCTCTGCATGCAGACACTGAACTTTCCTCATAGAGATTCATTGATTCAATTCATCTCTATGAGGAGATGCTGATTGACCAGGGCTGTGTTTGAATTGTGCTGTCTCTGCCCCTGATCTGCCTCTTTGTCAGTCTCAGTCAATTCTATGGGGAAGCATTGTGATTGGATTAGGCTACCACTTCTGATGATGTCAGCAGACTGCTTGTTTTTTTTAGGCAAACAGCATGCAGAGTTACAGCTTCTGGCTTGAATACAGTAAGATGTTGCTATATTTATGGAGGCATGAGGGGCCCAGGGGGGCTAGATGGTGGTGTTACATGTTTGTGTTCCTGACCCTATAGTGATCTTTTAACCCCTTAAGGACCAAACTTCTGGAATAAAAGGGAATCATGACAGGTCACACATGTCATGTGTCCTTAAGGCGTTAAAGGTAATAGCGGAGAGTTGAGACATGAGGTTTCAGGGAGGGTTAGAGTTGATGGATCAGAGATATGGGGACATATGTAAAGAATGAATAGCTTGTGAGGTGGTTAAATAGTTAAGATTAGAGGAAGCTAATGGAACATGCTATAAAGAAAGGAGTAGCCAGGGTGGGCAGGTGGGCTAGTGGCAACATTTAACTTTAACTTAATTTTCTTTACATAAAACATCAATAAGACATAATGCACGCATGCACACATCTTATTAAAAAATACAAAGCTTTTATATGATCTGAATAAATCTATACTGTCTCACAGTTGACGAACACTGCTAACATCACTGTATGTGCGTAAAAAACATAAAAGAAAGATAAAGACCTCTCTTTAGCCTTTGTGCTGGATTCCACTCTGGTACATGTTTTATAATGGCTTCCACAGCTTGCCCTGCAGCAATGCGTGTATCCCAGTTAGGACTCCTCAGATAGTTCAGGACCTGAAAAATAGTAATAGGAAAAAATATAAGCGAATACATGTGATAAAATGTCCCGGCATCACAAACACTTAACAAAGCCAGATATTAGCCACAAACAAGTTTCCCTATGTCAAGACAAGCTAAGGTAAGATCAGAACACATGTTGTAGGAATTGTGGTCTAAGGTAATGCATTTATTTGCAGTACACAGAAAGTGTATATAGACATCAATCACCGAAAGTTATTTCAGCCAATTTATGAAAATATATATTTTTTCAAATCTTACTTTGTTTAACAGATTGCTAAGCTCATGTGGATGGAGCTTTACCACTTCACCAAGTTGCAGGGCAGCTGCCTTTCTTGTAACTGGAGTTGTTCCAGTATCCAGTAAAATGAACAGACGATCTAACCTGGGAAGATGAAAAGGTCTGTTAAAACTGCTGTCATACAGGGAGTGCAGAATTATTAGGCAAGTTGTATTTTTGAGGATTAATTTTATTATTGAACAACAACCATGTTCTCAATGAACCCAAAAAAACTAATTAATATCAAAGCTGAATATTTTTGGAAGTAGTTTTTAGTTTGTTTTAGTTATAGCTATGTTAGGGGGATATCTGTGTGTGCAGGTGACTATTACTGTGCATAATTATTAGGCAACTTAACAAAAAACAAATATATACCCATTTCAATTATTTATTATTACCAGTGAAACCAATATAACATCTCAACATTCACAAATATACATTTCTGACATTCAAAAACAAAACAAAAACAAATCAGTGACCAATATAGCCACCTTTCTTTGCAAGGACACTCAAAATCCTGCCATCCATGGATTCTGTCAGTGTTTTGATCTGTTCACCATCAACATTGCGTGCAGCAGCAACCACAGCCTCCCAGACACTGTTCAGAGAGGTGTACTGTTTTCCCTCCTTGTAAATCTCACATTTGATGATGGACCACAGGTTCTCAATGGGGTTCAGATCAGGTGAACAAGGAGGCCATGTCATTAGATTTTCTTCTTTTATACCCTTTCTTGCCAGCCACGCTGTGGAGTACTTGGACGCGTGTGATGGAGCATTGTCCTGCATGAAAATCATGTTTTTCTTGAAGGATGCAGACTTCTTCCTGTACCACTGCTTGAAGAAGGTGTCTTCCAGGAACTGGCAGTAGGACTGGGAGTTGAGCTTGACTCCATCCTCAACCCGAAAAGGCCCCACAAGCTCATCTTTGATGATACCAGCCCAAACCAGTACTCCACCTCCACCTTGCTGGCGTCTGAGTCGGACTGGAGCTCTCTGCCCTTTACCAATCCAGCCACGGGCCCATCCATCTGGCCCATCAAGACTCACTCTCATTTCATCAGTCCATAAAACCTTAGAAAAATCAGTCTTGAGATATTTCTTGGCCCAGTCTTGACATTTCAGCTTGTGTGTCTTGTTCAGTGGTGGTCGTCTTTCAGCCTTTCTTACCTTGGCCATGTCTCTGAGTATTGCACACCTTGTGCTTTTGGGCACTCCAGTGATGTTGCAGCTCTGAAATATGGCCAAATTGGTGGCAAGTGGCATCGTGGCAGCTGCACGCTTGACTTTTCTCAGTTCATGGCAGTTATTTTGCGCCTTGGTTTTTCCACACGCTTCTTGCGACCCTGTTGACTATTTTGAATGAAACGCTTGATTGTTCGATGATCACGCTTCAGAAGCTTTGCAATTTTAAGAGTGCTGCATCCCTCTGCAAGATATCTCACTATTTTTGACTTTTCTGAGCCTGTCAAGTCCTTCTTTGACCCATTTTGCCAAAGGAAAGGAAGTTGCCTAATAATTATGCACACCTGATATAGGGTGTTGATGTCATTAGACCACACCCCTTCTCATTACAGAGATGCACATCACCTAATATGCTTAATTGGTAGTAGGCTTTCGAGCCTATACAGCTTGGAGTAAGACAACATGCATAAAGAGGATGATGTGGTCAAAATACTCATTTGCCTAATAATTCTGCACTCCCTGTATATTGGAGGACTGAGTTCAAAGAGGCACACTTTGTACACACATATTGGAAACATGGGGTTTTTCACCCCATTAAATTGCCTTCTTGACAGAGGGGTATGGGATATTACAATACTCAGAGACATAACCAGAAACCACAGGGACCCGGTGCAAACTGGCTACTAACTCCATGTGTCTCATTCCTCCACGCATCCCGTTCCCTCTCTCACCCCCAGTTCCTCCATTAGTCCCAACGCCTCCCAGCCCCACTCTATGTGTCTAATCCAGTCAAGCGTCCCATTCCCTCCCTCACCCCCAGCCTCTCCATTAGTACCATTAGCTCCCTCTCCCCCAGAGCCCCTCCAGGCATCCCATTCCCTCCCTCCCTCAGCCCCTCCACGCGTACCATTCACTCCCTTCCTGCCCCCTACCATTCCCTTGTTCCCTCCCTCACAGCC
>OW240922.1:87654549-87745595 GCA_933207985.1 Pelobates cultripes
CAAGACGGTAAATGGTCTACACAACATTCACATTGAATAGGTGATTCAAATCACAATAATATTCTTTGCAAAGCCAGGGTGAGAGCTCTGCAACCTGGCTTCAAAAAGAGTTAAAATAAAATAAAAAAGACCAATAAATATTTGTAGAAAGCAAGCACAAATACAAGCATAGTGAAAAATATAAAGACTGCAAGTGCTTTCCCTCCATTTAGATTTTTGCAACTATCTTCACAGTATCTTTCCAAACATCCTTTAAACAATGATTAAGCCAACAATCCATGCTAAAAGCTACTGCAAGAAAATAAACAGGACACATACAGGGTTATTCTATAACTTAGAATTGCATCAACTGAATGAAATTCAAGTGACAAAATTAAGGCTAAAATTTCCAATTGTGACCATAATTTAAATAGAGAATATTTCATACCAGCTATTTTTGTAAGCATGTTACCTTATGCTTTACTACAATTTAGAGTTTAGCACTGTAAATAAACCCTACATAAAATAGTGGCAGATATGTCTGGAAAGACAAACCCAGAAAAAAAAACAAAAAAAAAAAAACAGAATGGTCATATCCATCCTTAAGAATCCAGCTCTTCTGAAGTACCGCTACCATGATGCCAGAACAGCCAAGCCAAAATAAAGTCTTCCTATTTATGTAGTCATTCCAGCTGCAACATCCCTATCCTTTATGGTATCAACAGATTCACAGCTTTGTCAAGATTAGCCAACTCTCTTCACATACTAAGACTGCAAATCCCAGTATCATCAAAAAATGTATGCAATTGACAACTCTAGCATATCAGTATGCTCAAAGTTTCACCCTGACAACTTTAATATATTAATGCCAGATCCTCCATGTATTCTAGGCAAAATATATCTACTACATGCTGATGTGAGGAACCTGAAACCTCCAGTCCTACTGTATGTATAATTCATGAGGCAGGAAAGTAATCCAGAAATCAAAGTGTGGCTGTCCTAGGAATACCTCTGACTATATATTTAATATAACGGTCTTACATAAACCATATTCAACACAGCACTGCTTTCCATGTTATTGTACATCAGTATGAAGTAGTTATATGCATCTAGTAAAATAGGATTGTTTCTGAAGCACTCAAACACAAGTGACCCTTTAAACCCAGATAAGGGTCAACAAACTCACAAATGAGATCTAGATAATTGAACAGTTCATGCCATGCTGGGATAACCCAAGGTACCCCTTTAGTAAGAAGAGGAGAACCCATCACTATAACCAGTGCTACCCTGCATTAATGGGGCAGGGTTCTGCTTGTATTATGTGTAATATATTTTGTGGACAGTTCAGGCCATGCTGTGACACCCAAGGTACCCCCTTAAGAAGGAGAGAATCCATTACTAGACCCTGTGGTACATTGCATTAATGGGGCAGTGCCCTGCATGTAATATGTATTTTTAAATTTTATTTGGACAGCTCACCCCACGCAGTGATAAGTCAGTGCACCCCCTTATTAAGAAGGGGAGAACCCATCACAATGACCATTGGTACACTGCATTAATAGAGCACTGCCCTGGATGTAATGTGTAGCAAGTATTTTTATGTTGACATTTCATCCCATGCTGTGATACCCAGTGTATCCCCATATTTAGAAGATGGGATCCCATTAAGACCCAGTGCTTCCCTGCATTGCTTGGGCAGTGACCTGTATAGAACATGTATTTATTTTTTCAGCTGCTGTTAAATTTGCATTATTGCTGGTGGGTGGAACTCTTTTGAATGTAAGCATTTCTTTCACTTGTATATATTGTCTGTACTGCTTGTATTGTGTAGGACATTAGCACTGAGGAAGGGCTTGTTGCCCGAAACTTTGTTTATATTGTGTCCTCTAATAAACTGCAGTAGCACCTCGGTGTGCACTACCTACTTGATGCGCAGAACTCAATTTTTTGTCTACCTGCTTGTTACACTGTTGGAACTACAGTAAGGAGACCCTGCAGCTCGGATTTAACTGTTCATTACTGTGTTCTTTATCTTTGATAATCGGTGGGCATCACTGATGCCTCTGCCTCATCCTATGCATAATGTATTTATTTTTGACAGTTCAGCCCATGCTGTCATACCCAGGGTACTTCCATTATTAAGACCCAGTGGTACCCTGCATTACTGGGGCAGTGCCTTGCTTGTAATATGTATTTACTGTTTGTGAGTTCACCCTATGCAGTGATACATAGGGTACCCCCATATTAAGATGAGGAGATCCTATCATTAAGACCCTGTGGTACCCTGTGTTAATGGGGCAGTGCCCTGCCTGTAATATGGATTTATTTAACAGTTCAGCCCATGCTGTGATAAGCAGGGTATCCCCTTATTAAGTATAGGAGGTCCCATTATTAAGCCCCAGTTGTACCCTGCATGTAAAATGTATTTATTTGTTGACAGTTTACTCCATTCTGTGATACATAGGGTACCCCCATATTAAGAGGAGGGGATCCTATTATTAAGTGGTACCCAGCATTGCTGGGACAGTGCACTGCATGTAATATGTATTTATTTTGTCAGTTCACCCCATGCTGTGATACCCAGTATACCAAAATAAGAAGAGGAGGGAATATAATCATTATTACCCAGTGGTAACCTACATTGCTGGGGCAGTGCCCTGCCTGTAATATGTATTTATTTGACAGTTCACCACATGCTGTGATACCCAGGGTACCTCATATTAAGAGAAGGAGGTCCTAGCATTAAGAAATGGTACCAGCAGTGCCCTGCATGTAATATGTATTTATTGGCAGGTCACCCATGCTGTAATACCCATGGTATCCCCTTAAGAGAAGGGGATCCTATTAATACCCAGTGGTACCCTGCATTGCTGGGGCAATGCCCTGCATGTAATATGTTTGTAATTATTTATTGACAGTTCATCCCATGCTGTGATACCCAGGGTACCGCATATTAGGATGAGGGGATCCTATTCTTAATACCCAGTGGTACCCTGCATTGCTAGGGCAGTGCCTTGCATGTACAATTTATTTATTTATTGACAGGGTACCACATATTAGGAGGAAGGGATCCTATTATTCATACCCAGTGATACTCTGCATTGCTGGGGCAGTGCCCTGCATGTACTATGTATTTATTTATTGAAAGTTCACCCCATGCTGTGATACCCAGGGTACCCCCATATTAAGTGGTGGTGGTCCTATTATTCATACCCAGTGATACCCTGCATTGCTGAGGCAGTGCCCTGCCTGTACTATGTATTTATTTTGTCAGTTCACCCCATGCTGTGATACCCAGGGTCCCCCCATATTAAGAGGTGGGGATCCTGTTATTTATACCCAGTGTCCCCCCATATTACCACCCAGTGATGCCCTGCATTGCTGGGGCAGTGCCCTGCATGTAATATGTATATTTTTTTATTGACAGTTCACCCCATGCTGTGATACCCAGGGTCCCCCCATATTAAGAGGAGGGGGTCCTATTTTTATTACCCAGTGATAGCCTGCATTGCTGCGGCAGTGCCCTGCATGTGATATTTATTTATTGACAGTTCACCCCATGCTGTGATACCCCATATTAAGAGGAAGAGTAGTTATTATTACCCAGTGATAACCCCATATTAAGAGGTGGGGGTCCTATTAATACCCAGTGATACCCTGCATTGCTGGGGCAGTGCCCTGCATGTACTATGTATTTATTTATTGACAGTTCACCCCATGCTGTGATACCCAGGGTAAACCCATATTAAGAGGTGGGGGTCCTATTATTCATACCCCCATATTAAGTGGTGGGGGTCCTATTACCTAGTGATACCCCCATATTAGGAGGAGAGGATCCTATTATTACCCAGTGATACCCTGCATTGCTGGGGCAGTGCCCTGCATGTACTATGTATTTATTTATTGGCAATCCACCCCATGCTGTGATACCCAGGGTCCCCCCATATTAAGAGGAGGGGGGTCCTATTTTTATTACCCAGTGATAGCATGCATTGCTTGGGCAGTGCCCTGCATGTAATATTTATTTATTGTCAGTTCACCCCATGCTGTGATACCCCATATTAAGAGGAGGGGATCCTATTATTATTAATATTAATACCCAGTGGTACCCCATATTAAGTGGAGGGGATATATTATTATTATTACCCAGTGTCCCCCCATATTAAGTGGTGGTGGTGCTCCTATTACCCAGTGGTACCCTCCATATTAAGTGGTGGTGCTCCTATTATTATTACCCAGTGGTACCCTCCACATTAAGTGGTGGTGCTCCTATTATTACCCCCCAGTGGTACCCTCCACATTAAGTGGTGGTGCTCCTATTATTATTATTATTATTATCAATAATAATAATAATAATAATAATAATAATAATAATAATAATAATAATAATACCACCCAATGTCCCCGCATATTAAGTGGTGGTGGTCATAATAATAATAATAATAATAATAATAATACCACTTAATATGGAGGAACACGGGGTGGTGGTAGTAATAATAATAATAATAGTATTATTATTACCACCCAGTGTCCCCCCATATTAAGTGGTGGTGGTCCTATTATTATTATTATTATTACCCAGGGTCCCCCCGTATTAGGTGGTGGTCCTATTATTATTATTATTATCCAGTCCCCCCCCCCCAGTGGTGCCCTCCATGGCTGGGTGCAGTGCCCTGCCCGTACTATGTGGCACACATGCCATGCCTGCCTGCGGCCTACCCCCTCCCTCGCTCCCTTGCCCCGGCTTCATACCGACCTGGACACGGCCATGCCGCTCGCTCTGTAACGGGCACGGACCAGCAGCCGCACGGCGCCCCCAGCAGCGGGTAGTGACGGGCTCCGAGGGCCTCGCGAGGAGCCGGGGCCTGGAGTGAGCGTTCAGTCCGGCCTGAGCCCCCAGGAGAGCGGATGGAGCTAGCGCATGGCCCCGGCCCGGCTGCCCTTCTCTCTCCGCTCGGCTGTGAGGCCTACAGTGACACGGTCAGAGTCCCCGCTCAGCCGTCCGGGCCGCGGCGGGAGCCGGAGACACGCTGACAGCAGATTAAAGGCGATATTTGACGGTGGCGGCGGAGGAGCCAGATGCCTGGCTTTATATGAGGAGCCATCTTGTATTTATTCCTTCCACCATGGTAGCCCCGGTCTGATTGGTTACATGCGCCACCGGCGACCAATAGGAAGCGGCCTTACATAGCGGCTCGGGGCCTGGAGTGACAGGGATCCAACGATTAGGCTGCAGCCTGGGTGGGCGTGGCCTGGGACAGGGAGGCTGACATGGGCTATTCAATAAAGTGAGGATTGTCAGGAATTCAAAGGGATCTTTTATTAAAAAAAAAAACATTTTAGAGACAAAAACCTGCTGAACCAGAAAAAAATATTTCAAAAGTCATCAGTGTTTTAATTCTGTGTGTTTTGGCCTTGAACCTGAAATTGTCTTTGAATTTGCAACAAATTCACGCGTTAGTGAATCTCGCTCGTTTCCGTGTACGTACGGTGGGTGCACGGAGAGGGTATTCTGTGTCAGAAATAATTCTACCTGTTTCTAGTTTATAGCCTGGCCTGTCTTGATAACACCATTTATTATGATAGATAGATAGATAGACAGACCGTCCAACCAACCGACCTACAGATAGATACTGGATAGACCAGTGGTGCCCAACCCAGTCCTCAATTACCTCCTAACAGTCCAGGATTTAGGGATTACCCAGTTGTGTCTAAGGTGTTTTTTGGGGGAGGGACACTTTAGACACAACAGGGTAATCTGGTAGGGGGTACTTGAGGACTGGGTTGGGAACCACAGGTATAGATAGACCGATAGATAGATAGATAGATACTGGATAGATAGATAGATAGATAGATAGATAGATAGACAGACAGATAGATACTGGATAGATAGATAGATAGATAGATAGATAGATAGATAGATAGATAGATAGACAGATACTGGATAGATAGATAGATAGATAGACACTGATAGATACTGGATAGATAGATACATACATAGACAGATAGATACTGGATAGATAGATAGATAGATAGATAGATAGATAGATAGATAGATAGATAGATAGAAACAATAAGAAGAATTGTCCAAGAGGACTGTGCATACGTTTTTAAAAAGAAATAAAAACAAGTAAATATAAGTCTGCTACCTAAATGAAGTGATAGAAAATTATAATGTCTCAGTAAAATTAACACTTTGTAAATTAACATAAAAATGCCATATTAGGAACTGGAGGGGAGTAGGAAATGGAATTGGAAAGGACAGTACAATATGAGGGTAAGGGGAAGTGGCGAAGAATGGATAAAATGGAACTGGCGGGGATGAAAATAAGATTGGAAGACGATAGTGAAAACAGGCAAATAGCACAGACAGGTAGACAGACATGGCGATAGATAGACAGACATGGTGATAGATAGACAGACATACAGACAGATAGATTGATTAATTGATTGATTGATTGATTGATAGATAGATGAGAGAAATCTTATACATATATTTTTACGTACTAGTCGGACCCAGTCTAAAACATTCAGCTTTCCACAATGTACACGTGGGCAGCAGAACAGCTTTTATTTAAATGTTTGGAAATATGACAAAGGAACGTAAAAATTTTAACACAGCAACATAGTAATTTAAGTTGAAAAACTAACAGTCTATTGTGTGTAACCTTTCAGACAGCTCTGCTCTACTGGTTTAAACAAAACAAAAAATCTATATTTAAGCTTTTGCCCTTAAACTCAGTTTTCTCTCTGATTCATCATTTTTTTTTTTATTAATAATGGATTGTAGCTAAATATAGTCTGGCTTGAAAAATCCCTCTCGCTTTTAAAATGCATCTATTAATTTGATAGCAAAGCTACCCAGGTAGTCATCTTGTTCTTTTTAATCTTTTACTTACATCTTTCCACTGCGGTACGTAAAATCTCCTAATATTAGTATGAAGCTGCCATCAAAAAATGTGAGGATATTAAATTCAATATCTGATAGGTATATGTTTAATCTATACATTGTACCAAGGAAATTTCCAGGAAATCTATTGATTAAAAGACAAATTTACCAGACCATAACTTACATGGCAGAATTGAATATCACATTGATAATCACCATTTACCTTGTGTTAACCTTCTGATAAGCGCTGCTATGTTTTCTTTTGAATGTTTATTAGAGATTTAGCAGTTGGATTCACCTTCCAGATCAGTCCTGGCACAACCAAGGCACACACTGCGTTGGAGGAGGAGAAACATAAACTATAACTGGCCAGTTCAAAGAGAAGAATTCCTAATAATGAATCAATGACAGATGGGAAGCCAAGTTGGGTGCTCAGTTGCAGGATATAGGTAAATACACCAGTTTGAATTTCTACATTTTTGGTACATTACAAAAACATATATGTTAGATATAGGAGATAAATGAACACAGGGCCGGTGCAAGGATTTATGCTGCCCTAGGCAAACAAAAATTTGTGTGTCTCCTTCACAAGCGACTCTGTGTGTCTCTCTCCTGAGCCCCTCTGTGTGTCTCTGTCTCCCCTACCAGCCCTTCTGTGCTTCTCTTTCACCCCTTCCTCCGTCTTTCTGTGTGTCTTACACTTCCCCCATCCTTTAACGATCTCTTGCACTTCCCCCGTCCCTTAGTGGTCTCAACTCCCCTCCCCTCCTGTCCCTTAGTGCTCTTCCCTCCTGTCCCTTAGTGTTGTCCCCTGCCCCCAAGCAGGGCCAGATTAAGAGCCCAGTGGGCCTGGTGCTGACAATTATGACGGGCCTAATTACAGAATCATATCGACCAGAAACAGTAAAACACTCCCAAGCGTCATGTATCTGATGGAGATGGGGCTGGAGAGAAAGTAAACAGCAGCTTTAAGAAAACACATACCCTAGGCTAATCTCTCTCTAATTTATGTTTTCATCTTTCAAGTAAATCCATAACCCCTAACAGCAGTGTCCAGTCAAGCAGGAAGTCAATGGGGGTAAAAAGGGTGTACCAAAAGTCAGCATTACCTTAAAGGATCACTATAGGGTCAGGAACACAAATATGAATTCATGACCCTATAGTGTTAACACCACCATCTAGCCCCCCTGGGCCCCTCATGCCTCCATAAATATAGCGAAATCTTACTGTATTCAAGCCTGAAGCTGTAACTCTGCATGCTGTTAGACTCAGAAAAAACAGTCTGCTGACATCATCAGAAGTGGTAGCCTAATCCAATCACAGTGCTTCCCCATAGGATTGGCTGAGACTGACAAAGAGGCAGATTGGGGCAGAGCCAGCATGATTCAAACACAGCCCTGGCCAATCAGCATCTCCTCATAGAGATGAATTGAATCAATGAATCTCTATGAGGAAAGTTCAGTGTCTGCATGCAGAGGGAGAAGACACTGAATGTTTGAATGCATTTTAGGCAACCATGACCCAGGAAGGATCTCTAACAGCTATCTGAGGAGTGGCCGGTGAAGTTATCACTAGGCTGTAATGTAAACACTGCATTTTTTTCTGAAAAGACAGTGTTTACAGCAAAAAGCCTGACGGTAATGATTCTACTCACCAGAACAAATTCAATAAGCTGTAGTTGTTATGGTGACTATAGTGTCCCTTTAACTATATTCATTGTCAGCCAGTCCACACAAGTTTTGTTCCCATACATCCCTCTTAAGTTTCCATACTTAAGTAAGAGTATGTGAAAAGTAGTAAGGGTTGCCACCTTTCTTGGAAAAACATACCGGCCTTGCTAATTTGCATAATTAAATATGTATGGTGACATTACATGATGTAAATCACAAGGAGTGACATAAGAGAAAATGCTGTAAAATCACCAAAAAACTACTTAGTTTGATTCTGCTGTATAGATGGATTCCTCCCAGTGGCCCCATGTCTCTCAGTGCCCCCATGTGTCGATAACTCCAGGTCTCAGTGTTCCTATGTATCAGTGTCTCAGTGCCCCATGTCTCCCATTGTCCCCTAGTGTCGTGTCCCCAGGTCTCCCAGTGATCCTATGTATCACAGTGTCTCAATGCCCCATGTCTCCCTGTGTCCCCATGTATCCCAGGGTCCCCATGTCACTAGGAAGATGGGAAGACCTGGGGACACAGGGAGACCTAGGGACACGGAGACACCAGTGACACTGGGAGACTAGGGGACTCTGGCTGGGACGCATGGGGACACTGGGAAAATAGGGGGCACTGGGAGACATGGGGACAAGGAGACACCAGGGCCACAGATACTAGGGACACTAGCTTGGAGACATGGGGACATTGAGACACCTGAGGCACTGGGAGACATTGAGGCACTAGGAGACATGGGGACAGTGAGACACTGGCATACTGGGGGCACTGGGAGACTAGGGGGCACTGGCTGGGAGACATGGGGACACTGTGTCCCCATGTTTCTGTGTCATAATGTCTCCCAATGTCCCTTAGTGTCTCAGTGTCTGCCATAATGTCTCCCAGTGTCCCTCAGTGTCTGCCATAATGTCTCCCAATGTTCCTTAGTGTCTCTGTGTCTGCCATAATGTCTCCCAGTGTCCCTTAGTGTCTCAGTGTCTGACATAATGTCTCCCAGTGTCCCTTAGTGTCTCATTGCCATAATGTCTCCCAATGTCCCTTAGTGTCTCAGTGTCTGCCATAATGTCTCCCAGTGTCCCTTAGTGTCTCAGTGTCTGCCATAATGTCTACCAGTGACCCTTAGTGTCTCAGTGTCTGCCACAATGTCTCCCAATGTCCCTTAGTGTCTCATTGTCTGCCATGTTTCCCAATGACCCTTAGTGTCTCAGTGTCTGCCATAATGTCTCCCAATGTCCCTTAGTGTCTCATTGTCTGCCATGTTTCCCAATGTCCCTTAGTGTCTCAGTGTCTGCCATAATGTCTCCCAGTGTCCCTTAGTGTCTCATTGTCTGCCATAATGTATCCCAATGTCCCTTAGTGTCTCACTCTCTGCCATAATGTCTCCCAGTGTCCCTTAGTGTCTCAGTGTCTGCCATAATGTATCCCAATGTCCCTTAGTGTCTCACTCTCTGCCATAATGTCTCCCAATGTCCCTTAGTGTCTCAGTGTCTGCCATAATGTCTCCCAATGTCCCTTAGTGTCTCAGTGTCTGCCATAATGTCTCCCAATGTCCCTTAGTGTCTCATTGTCTGCCATGTTTCCCAATGTCCCTTAGTGTCTCAGTGTCTGCCATAATATCTCCCAGTGCCCCTTAGTGTCTCAGTGCCTGCCATAATGTCTCCCAATGTCCCTTAGTGTCTCACTCTCTGCCATAATGTTTCCCAATGTCCCTTAGTGTCTCAGTGTCTGCCATAATGTCTCCCAATGTCCCTTAGTGTCTCAGTGTCCCCATGTCTCCTTGCAGCCTTTCCCCCCATCCCTTACTTCCCTGAGCTGTAGGCTGTCTCTGCAGGGTGGGAGTTGCTGTCTGGGCTCTCTGTAGCTGCACCCCTGCAGATCAGTGAGTATAGATAGGCAGGGAGGGACATGCTGGAACTTCTATCCCTGCCTCTCTCCATACACAGTGACCCCTACTGGCCAGTGCTGGTATTGCAGAGTAATCTCTTGTTTATACTGAGAAAAATACCAGCATTTGTATTGCCAGTATCACTGCAATATTGGCACCAGCCAGGCAGCCTCAAATACTGGCTGTGCCAATAAAATAAAAGCCAGGTGGAATCCCTAAGAGTAGTGTGTGAAAAAAAAAATGTAAAAAAAAAAATTATTTTTTAATAAATCAATGGGCCTATTCCATTGGCCTGGGCCTGGAGCTGCAGCTCCATCAGCCCCTATGTTAATCCGGCCCTGCCCCCAAGTGCTCTTCCCTGCTCCCCTGTCCCTTTGTGCTCTTCACTCCCCTCCTGTCCCTTAGTGTTGTCCCCTCTCCTCCTGTTCCTTAGTGCTCTCCTGTCCCTTAGTGCTCTCCCCTGCCCCCCCTTCCCATAGTGCTCTCCCTCCCACCTGTCCATTAGAGTTCTCCCCTCTCCCCCATCTTTCCCCTAGTGGTCTCTTCTCCCCCGCCCTCCCCTAGTGTCCCTTAGCGGTCTCTCCTCCTCTTCCCCCCAGTGTCCCTTAGTGGTCTCTACTCGTTCCCACTCCCAGTGTCCCTTTGTGGTCTGTCCTCCCCTCTCCCAGTGTCCCTTAGTGGTCTCTCCTCCTCTCTCTCCCCTCCAGTGTCTCTTAGTGGTCTCTCCTCCTCTCCCTCCCCCCCAAGTGTCCCTTAGTGGGCTCTCCTCCTCTCCTCTCCCTCCCCCCCCAGTGTCCCTTACTACCATCTCCCACCCCTTCCCTGTTGTGCCTCCTACCTCTGTGTAGTGTGGCCAGGCGGTGCGAACCGTGGCACAGGAGCTTCTGTTTCCTGTACCCGGCCGGACTGACAGTAAGTGCTCACTGAGAGGGTTCAGGAAGCTCCTGTACCGCGGTCCGCGCCGCCTGGCCACGCTACACAGACTGACCCGGTAGGAGGCTGTGCGCTTCCCTCCTGCTGGGTCACTCGAAACTTGCGGCCCCCAGGCCGGTGTACCCTAGGTGACTGCCTAAGTCGCCTATAAGACGCACCGGCCCTCAGTGAACATAATATTAAAAATCATGAAAAGTGATGGTTCCCCTTTAAGATTGGAAACAGCAGCTTGTGCACAAAATGTTTCAGACTGCTTCTCATAAGTATAAAGTTTTATGTTAGGAAATGTGGAATGCCACATTATCATATGGACTTACCGCCCAACATTTCAAATAGACAAAGAGGGACACTTTGATTTTAGGGGTGTGAGTAGGGGGGTTAGGAGCTGGGCTGTTTTGAGAAATTTCAGGTGACTTACTAATGTAACTAACGTAATTGAGAACAAGTGCCATGTACATTATTTACACAGACTGATTTTTAAGCACATTTATTGTAGTTTAAAGATACATTACTGGGAATATTGTTGCTTTGAGACTTTATTATACACTCAGACACACCAACAATATGAAGCTCCTAAAAGAGAGGGACATTAAGTTAGAAAAGAGAGAGAATATGATTTGGGCCCAAAACAGGGACTGTGTCTTTTAAATAGGGACACTTGGGAGGTATGTTTGGGGATAAGAGAGATTGTGGGAAGTGAGATGCCACATCATCTTTTACGGGTATGTATTCAAAGCCAACTGCATGCTACATATTGTCTTCACTGCTATGCTGATAGCATATGTGACAAAATCCAAGGAAGTCCAAATTATATAGTATGAAATAACTTTCCATTTAGGCATTTTGGCAAAGTTACAAGCCATATGTGACTTTTCCAGTTGCACATTCATTTATATATTCCATATACAAGTTTTAACTATTTTTAAAATGTAATATTATTCCCAATCACCATCTTAGAGGCAAGGGATGAATTTCCTTTAGGGATTTTATTCAGACACGTAACAAAAGCAATAAATAAATAGCAAGACATTCAATGCATTGTTCTGTATAATGAATTACTGCAGACTGACAGCATTGCAATGATCACTGATCTCCAGTACTGAACTGCACCATGTCTAGCAATGACATTGCATTTTGATATTTAAGCAGCACTGTCATGTTGTTGTTTTTTCTAGGTTCCATTTCCTTATTTCCCTGGTACCTTAATGATCATACGTCCCGACTTATCTTTTTTTTTTATATTTAATATCTTTTCTTACTTGCGTCAGATCTGGGTGCCTTCATTGTCTTCTTGTCTGTCTATGATCTCTGCAGTTTGTTCTTCAGTTCAATTCTTTTTATGGATGGATTGTAATTAGGTTAGCTTAGCAACGAAAATAAAACTTTGCTTAAGCTCTGCTAATTGCCCAAAATTGCCAAAGGTCACGCTCATCATAAAAAAGTAATCCCCACATTATCTTATGTGTAACTTAAAAACCAAGCAATGGGTGAAGAGTATCCTGATAGCCATGTGTTAACCCAAGACGTTATCCTGCTCCTGCAGTGCCCCATGTTCTCTTTTTATGTTCTTATCTCAGTTCTCTTTCAATGCAAGATCACCATTAGTGAGGAACAATCAGTAATGTCTCTCTCCTCAGCAACCCACGATGACCATGAGCACCTTTAATATAACCCTCCCCCACCTAACACCCCAGGGTAATAGGGTACTGATGCTAGCCGGTCAGCTACCGCAAAGGATCGATATCCCTATAATCTGTTGCCCACCGGTACATACCTAAGCTGAACACCAGACCTAACACGTCACATACATCCTTGCGTACCTCCGCCTACTCTAGCAAGTGCTAGCCTTATTTCTCTTGTGTTATTAAATATAAAATGAGGTGTATAATACTCAATGTATCACAATGTCTTGAACCTCTTATTCATGGATATATGCTTTACAATATACCGCAATAAAAAAAGATTGACAAAAAAAAACAAGGTGACTTTGAAAAAATACAATCAAGGAAAAATAGAGGAATAAAACATTTATTTACAAACACAACTTGAAAAGTGACAGTGGCACTTTAATTCCATATTTAATCTGACCATATTTGTGCACACACATTGATTTAAAGGGACACTAACGGGACCCAAGTCACTTCATCGCATTGGAATGATCTGGATGCACGGTCCCGGTCCTCTTTACCCTGCAGCTGAAAACATTGCAGTTTTAGAGAGATAGTGTTAGAAATACAGCTTTGTATACCTAACACTATAGTGTTATTTTTTTTAAAATGCAACATTGGTTAAACTTTAAAGGAACACTACAGTCATCTAAATTACTTTAGCTAAATAAAGCAGTTTTACTGTATAGATCATTCCCCTGCAATTTCACTCCTCAATTCACTGTCATTTAGGAGTTAAATCACTTTGTTTCTGTTTATGCAGCCCTAGCCACACCTCCCCTGGCTATGATTGACAGAGCCTGCATGAAAAAGAAAACTGGTTTCACTTTCAAACAGATATAGTTTAGCTTAAATAATTGTATCTCAATCTCTAAATTGAACTTTAATCACATACAGGAGGCTCTTGCAGGGTCTAGCAAGCTAGTAACATAGCAGGGGATAAGAAAATCTTAATTAAACAGAACTTGCAATAAAAGCCTAAATAGGGCTCTCTTTACAGGAAGTGTTTATGGAAGGCTGTGCAAGTCACATGCAGGGAGGTGTGATTAGGGTTCATAAACAAAGGGATTTAACTCCTAAATGGCAGAGGATTGAGCAGTGAGGCTGCAGGGGCATGTTCTATACACCAAAACTGCTTCATTAAGCTAAAGTTGTTCAAGTGACTATAGTGTCCCTTTAATGCAACATTGGTGTTTAAAGGGTTAGTTAACCGTTTGAGTGCCGCGGGAGGGGGGGAGGGGGGGTTAAGGGACTTTACAGTGTTAGAAATACAGCTTTGTATTCCTAACACTATAGTGTTCTTTTAAAAAATGCAACAGTGGTTGAACAGTAATCGATTTTAGTTCCTTATTATTTGGAAACATTAACAAAGTATCGCTGTTCTAAGATCTCAGTTTTAAAAAAATATGCTTTACCAGTGTTCTTTTTAAGCAGAATGTACTTCCTTCTATAAGAAAATGGGAAAGTATTTCAGCTTCTGCTATCTTACTATCTACTATCATGATAGTAAAAAAATATACTGAAGCTCTGCAGACTCTGACTGCTGAGTTGCATTTCTCAAGAATGCCTCTGAAAAAGGATTTTACAGTACAGCATCAGTCACAAGATCTGTATTATTATTATTTATAAAGCTCCAACAAATTCCGCAGCGCTGTACACTGGATGGACTTACAGACAAGTATTTGTAACAAGATGGGCTGGACGAAGAGGAACAGAGGGTGTAGAGGGCCCTGATAAGAGGAGCTTACTTTCTGATATGTATAAATGTATTAAGTAAACAAGGAAATATGGAATTACAAATTCTAGCCTGAAATAGAAGAATTGGAACCACAGCACTGAGATTTTATTTACTTTTTTATAATTAGGTAATTCTGGACTACAATATGCCATATCTCGTCAGCTCCCAGTTTAGCTAATAAACTAGCTAAGTGTCGCCTACATGACTCAGAGTTTTATAGACAGCGGTTATAGCACTTCTATAGAATCTCACTGAGATAGGATCAAGTAAGCTATACTCCGACTTCACCCCCTGGCTTTATGAGTTATTGCACCTTTCATGATGCTCAGATAATTGATTTCTTGTATTAAAAGGAGTTAATTAAGCAGATCTGTCACTTTATGTATTTGCTTTAATCTTTTCATACGTCACCAACCCACACCTGTCAACTTGGCTTAATAGACAAGGTGATAAGAGAATCTCAGACATGTTCTGGTAGAGTTTATGGAACTTCCTACATCACAGAGGGTTTACCTGTCACATTTATTTACTATACAGCTGAATTGCAGTATTTAGGCTAAAAAAGGTCCATTTGTAACTCTGTATTGGAGAATTTGCCCATACCAATTATTATTATAATTTATATAGCGCCAGCAAATTCCGCAGCACTGTACAATTTAAGACAATTTTCTGTTTGGTTAAAAACCCCATTTGTGATCAATAAGCAGGTTCACAGTTGAGGTGAGAAGCGCACTGATTTGTTAGCATGTACAGGTTTAGTGCAATGACAAACTAGACGCTCTATATACACATTGGTCACCTAAATACAATTTACAGAATAACTTTAGTAAATGCAATAGAGTTATTCACTAAAGGGAGAATTGTTGTGAATTAAAAGCGAATTCAAAATTTATTTCAAATTTAAAGGAACACTATAGAAACAGGAATACAAACATGTATTGCTGTCACTATAACTGTGGAGATATAGGTTAGGTTCCCACTACCTCTGTCAGCAAAGTAAAAGATGATTTTATTTACCTTTATTTCAGTGCTGCACGTGGCTCCTCATCTACATATCCTGCCTTTGGAAGTTGTGCGAGCCTTAACGTACAACTACACTGGCCAAACAAATATCACAAAATTGGGAAGACGTTTGGCTTAGCACAACTTGCTTATCCCTTACTTACTAAGAGTCCGAACTATTAGTAAACAGTGGGTAAAATAATAATAAGATACATCTTTAAACAATGTCAAGAGATCTCATTAGGGCCCTCTAAAGTTTAGATTTTTGGACGTTACAGGATCTCAAATCAAATATTGGAGCAAATGTGCAAATCTAAAATACCCTACTGTTGACCTATGGTTTTCAACGTTATCCCAAGGGTGTTACCTACGACCATCGAGCATTGATGGCTGGTGTTTTTTCTGCCATTACGCCTCATTGGTGGCATTCATCAGTGTTGCATGATAATTCAGATTTATTTGTGATATGTGTTTACTGTTGACCTACAGTAGGCAATTAAGGTAGCTTTACTTGTGCACAACCGTAGCCAATCAGAATAGCCTCCTAAATAAATATACAGGTATTGTCTTTTTTTTGTAAGGCTATAGAACGCTCTCTCTTTTGGCTGGGCCTAGTTATAAAGGGGAACTCACATGGTGGAACTTAATATACAGCAGGGGAACAAAGGCAAGTGCAAGGGATTGCAAGAAAGATTAAGGTGCAGGACACAAAGGCTGGGTTAGAGCCAGCAATGTATTCATTTATTGACTGTGGTCGCTGCGTATGCCAAAAGTGCTTGTTGTGAATCTGCATTAATGAATCTAATTTGAATCTAAACACAGATTCAAATTCAATTTCCAATTCAAATACGAATACTTATAGAGTAAATTTTTAAGTGTTGTACTAATTGATTTAATAATTTTGTAGTCTTTATTTATTTATATAGTCTACTTCAAACATTAAAGTTTTGCACTTGAGAAAAAGAACATTATACTTTGCCTAATGCCAGCCTCGAGAAAGTGATACATGTTGCCCTTAAGGGGCAGGCTGTGCATGCTGTAGCTCCAAATCTAAGATAATAGGTTCGGGATATTCCTACGGGAGAAGCTACAAGCTAGAGACACTGACACAATCAATTTTACTTGCATCAGTCTTCATATTCCTTGCAATACATGGTATATGCCTGAAGGGTGATTGTTTTGTTTTGTTTTGTTTTTTGTGTTCCCAACGGGTTTGGGTAGAGGAAATCTACACTAACAAACTGGTAGCCGCAATAAATTGCAACCACAAATCATTAGGAATAAATAACAGCTACTGTCCCGTGGGAGACAGCTCAATGAAGAGTAAAATCGAGCTTGACTGTCCTACATGTTCACACAGCTACAACAGAGCTACCTAACTGTTAATTAAAAAGATAGTCAAATAATCCACTTTTACTATTTAGAGAATGGTACTCGTAGAGTCATGTCTACTTCCGAGATTTTCTGAAAGGCTTACAATGCTGTCAAGATGACGCTTGGGCAACTCCCAACATTTCAAAAAGCTAAAGATTGTCACATGTTTTAAGTGGTATGGCTGGAAGAGTGGGCAAGGGTCAGGCTATTTTGAGAAAAATTAGGTGACTTTATGACCTACTGATAACTAACTGAAAATGTAATTTAGATCAAACTAAAAGTTATGTTTTGTAAACAGACGATTCTAAATATATTTATTGCAGTTTAAAGACACACTGCTGTGAATTCTTTTTTTTTTTGTGAATATATATTTTATTAGTCGTTTCCAGTATTTCAGTTTCAGTTGTATCATATCATAAGAAGGCATTTGTAGGGACACGCAGGTCCCATTAATTGCACTTAGTGCTTATCGCCTTGAAACATAAAAGGAGAACAGAGAAAAGGAGGGGGAGGGGAAAGAAAATGCATTCAAGTAAACAGGCAGTGGTGACACGCAGGTCACCTTTTAAGGCACAAGTAACATTTACGTGGTGGACTCGCAGGTCCTATGAAATGTAAACAGTGGGTGGTACTTTCACATGCTCTATAGGGTGACAATGTGGACACGCAGGTCCTGTTCCACCTAAGAGTAAGATTCGTGGTAAGAGGTAATGGTCACTGCTTGCGTTTCGTTGCCTTTTGCCAGTCTCGGCCTGGTGCCGTTAATCATTATGTATTATATGGTGGGCTTACTAGTCCCCCTGTCCTGTATATGTGCTTGTACAACTCTCCCGCTTTTTATGTAGTCGCCTGTTACATAGGCGTTTACTCGTTGGACTCGCTGGTCCCAGAACTCCTTTTACATTGGTCCTATATTAGTTTTGTTGTGATGTGGCCGGGGTGTAGGGAAGAGGAGGGAGGAAAGAGAGTGGGGGGGGAAAGAGGTTTGGGGTGTACAGTACCAGTCACAATTGTCTGGACCGTCAGGTGCGGTCTCAGGGTCTAGTTAAGTGGTGGCGTCTGTCGCTGTGAGGAGATGTCTATTGTGGTGTCTGGTACTAGGGCTGCTTCTCGTCCTTCGTTTGGGCCTGATGTTGGACGGTTATATTGTCTGCCCCAGTCATTGATTTTGTCTGTGAACCCGGCTCCCGCCGTTGTCAGGATCCAGTGTGTCCATGTGTCAAGGATTTTTGTGTTCTGTCCGTAGATTTCATGTGTATGTCTTCCGTCTCCCTTAGGGCTTCCATTTGTGTGAGCCACTTGTCTGGTGTAGGTGCGTCCTTGCGTTTCCAGTGTTGTGGGATGAGCTGCTTTGCTACATTAAGTATCCTAATAGTAATTGATTGTTTGTATCTATTACTTGGTATGGTAGTGTGATGGAGGAGCATTGCAGCAGGGTCAAAGGGGGGTGGCTGGTCCGTGAATATCTTTAGCATTGTATGTATCCCCCGCCAAAACGGTTGTATCTCTGCGCACTCCTACCAAATGTGTAGGAACGTCCCGAGTCCCGCCCCGCATCTCCAACATTGTGCTGATTGGTCTGGGTATATTTTGTGTAGGGCAGCTGGGGTGCGGTACCAAAGCGATAGTAGTTTATATGCTGTTTCTTGGTGTTTGCTGAACGCTGCGCAGTGGTGTGTTAACGAGCACATCTTTTCCCATTCCCCTTCGCTAAAGCTGCGGTTCAGTGCCGTTTCCCATTTTCCTTTGAACCTGGGCAACTCCGTTGGGATTTGTATCTGTAGTGAGTTGTATAAGGTGGATACACCGTGGGGGAGGGGTTCTGGGTCGAGACACAGTTGTTCGAACCACGTGGGGGCGCGCCCTAGTGCTTGCCCCTGGGGGAGGGTCTTAAGGTAGCTCTTCAGCTGGGCGTATTTGTATTCCTGTGCAAAGGTGGTAGTGTGTTTGCCTATAATTTCTGTAAGGGTCCTCGGGCCTGTCTGAGTGTATACGTGGTGTAACCTGGGTAGGGGGTCTGGGATAAGGTCTCTGAAGGCCAGGGAGTCGAGTCCTGGTGGAAACTCTGTATTATGTGTCAGGGGAGTCAGCGGTGATGGGTATGGGGCGAGGCTGCCTCGGGCTGCCATCCTGTGCCACACCTGTAGGGTGGATTTCACGTATATGGGTATGTTTCCTCGCTTCCCTGGTGGTAACCATGGGGCGAGCGCTATGGGGATCCCTAGTTCTGCCTCTTCGACTGACTTCCACAGTTTATGTACGTTGTCTTTCGACCATTCCAATATTCGCAGGAGGTGACAGGCGACGTAATAGAGGTGGAAATCTGGTAGCGCCATACCCCCCTTGTCTTTCGGTTGTGTGAGTTGTGAAAATTTGAGCCTGGGTCTCCTCCCGTTCCACACGTAACCCCCTAGTACCTTGCGAAGAGAACTAAAGTAAGTTTGGGGAATACATATGGGCATTGCTTGCATCAGATATAGAAGCCGAGGGAGAAAATTCATTTTGACTACTTGGACTCGTCCAAACCAGGAGATGTGAGGATACGACCAATCCCCTGTGTCCCTCCTGAACGAGGCCAGCATCGGGGTGAAGTTTTCTGTAAATAGGCTCGTGCTGTGTTTAGTGAGCCAAATGCCCAGGTATCTAACTTTGGTGTCTGCCCACTGGAACGGGTGGCTTTGGCGGAGTATGCCCTCCCTATGCCGGGGCACTGAGATGTTAAGTATGTATGACTTTTTGAAATTTATTTTCATGTTGGACAGGATGCCGTAGTCTCTGAAGGCTTTGATTATGTTCGGGAGTGAGATTTCGGGATTTGTGACGAAGAATAGCAGGTCGTCGGCATAAGCCGCGACCTTATGGTGTGTGCCGCCCAATTCCACCTCCTGGATGTCTGGATTGTGCCTTACCGCGTGGAGAAACGGCTCTAGGGCCAGGACGAAGAGCAGCGGCGACAGGGGACACCCCTGGCGGGTGCCGTTGTGTATGGTGAATGCCTTTGTACTGCTGTGAATTCTAATGCTGAGACATGCTGTTATTCACTCACACACACCAAACATTTTAAGGTTCTAGAAAATCTACATTAAAGAGATACGCCAGACCCCTAAAGCACTTTAACTTGCTGGAGTGCTTTATGTGTGAAGAGTGTGTCCTCTTTATTTAATTTTGAAAAAATTGCAGGTTTAAATATAAATTGACAGATTACACCCCCTTGGCTTTCAAGCAGACAACAGGTCCTGTTACTTCCTGGTTTGTTTAGCTCAGTGGAGCTAAACACAAGAGGCAGAAATAGCTTAGAACACCTGCCTTGCAAAAACGTCTCACTGAGCTGCAATGAAGAAGTCTGTGCTTGAACAGCCACATTAAATCTGGGCAGGATTAGAAGGGGAGGGATTGCAAAGCAGGGTCGTCTTTACGCATGGGCACCACTGTGGGGCCCACAAACATTTGCAAGCTGTTTTTAAATATACTTCAATGTAAAAAATGCATAATTAAATGCATGCACGTTTTCATTTAAGGTACATCTACTAAACAGTGATTTTGACTTATTTTGTATTTAGGCAGTAAAGATTAAAAAGAGGGACAGAGTGATTTGAGCCCAAAATAGGGACTGTCACGGCTAATAAGAAATGCTTGGGAGTGGAAGTTAAAGGGAAACTATAGTGCCAGGAAAACGAAGTCCCCAGCCGAGCAGGGGGAGACTTAATGGACATCAATGGCCGCACTCGCATTAGTATTTTCCTCATAGGAAAGCATGTATAATGCTTTCCTATGGGGGTTTACATGACGCTGAATATCCTCATGCATAGCGTGAGGAAGTCCAGTGTCAGTTAGGTGACCAAATGTCGCCTAACGACCCAGAAGTCCATCTAGTGGCTGTCTGGTAGGACAGCCACTGGAGGTGGAGTTAACCCTCAAAGATAATTATTGCAGTTTATTAAAAACTGTAATAATTAGCTTTGCAGGTTTAAGAGACCTGGGACCATGCACCCAGACCACTTCAATGAGCTGAAGTCGTCTGGGTGCCTACAGTGTCCCATTAAATTCATGGATTCAAAAACAAACTCTGTTGACATTAAAGGGTCAGTTTAAAGCGGCACTGTCATGCCGAACTTACCTTTCTTTAATGGACTCCTCTTCTCTTCCTCTGTCAGGATCTGTTCTTCATTTCATCCTGTCGGCTCTAGTTTTCTTTAAAACATAAGACAGAGTAGATACTACTTGTCTTATGGAGGTTTCCTACGCTTGACCAGCTTTGACCAGCGGAGGAACAAAGTGTGCTCCGTTTCCGGTGGTCAGAGCAATTTTCCCACAATTCTTACCTTTCCTCTGTGATTTTGCGATGCTTCCTGTCAGTATTCCCGAACGTCTTGTCATTTAGACAGAACACTGGCGAAACCACTGAATTTCATCCTAACAGATTGAGAACAGTTTGTTCATTCATGTTAGGATGACATTTGGTACTTTGTTCACCCAAGTGACCCAAGCCCCTAGTCACCCCCCACCCACATTTTTTTAAATAAAGACCTACCTACCCCCCCAATCCTAGAAATAGTGAGGGGGGAACAATGAACTAAATCCTTGTAAATAAAAAGATTAGATGTCTTTCTAAAATCTTTTTTTTCAGCCCCCAAAAAAGCCAAATAAAAATCCATAATACCCATCGAACTTTGAAAAATAAAATAAAAAACCAGAGCACAAAAAAATAAAGAAAAAGACAAAAAAAAAATACCCACCGCTAAAAAAGTAATCCATCTTCAACCCTGGAGCGCATGGTACAGACTGACCTCCGCAGGGTGGGGAAAGGCTTATAAAGTCTTCCCACGCCCTGCAATTAGGCTTAGAGCACTCTGATTGGTTGATTTAATTTCCAATTTCTCAGCTAATGCCAGCATAAATTCTCAAAAACTAAAAAATTATTTCAATCCTGCATGCCTTGTTTGAACAACATCAGAGAGGCACTTGTTTAGGATCCTTTACACTGGAACGTTGCTTTAAGTATTTTTAAATATATTTTTTCCAGGTCACAGGTGCCTCCTTGAAGGGCCCGTTTCTCCTTACACTGCAGAGAATCTCAGGAGGAAGCATTTGCCAAGTAAGTGGATTAATCTATTAAGAGCAGACATTATGTGTCTAGACTATAACCTGCCAAGAATGGGGTACATTAACGTTATGGCAGGTTTATGCAATGTATGATCATAAACTAACTAAATCCCCATTATTTTCTCCCTACGTGAGGCGTTTTGAAATTGCCGTTTAGTGGATGAGTGAGGGACCTGGATTTTGTATGTAGTATGATTTGGTAGAAATCTAAAGGGAAGTGTTGTACAAATGAACATTTAATGGAACATAAAATGATTGACTGATGAAAAATCACGATTTGTTCTAACTGATCCCCCAGGGAAAATTACATGACAAACATTCATATATAACCAAGCAGGCATTCTAGAAAATCTATCCCATGTAGACATTGTTCTAGTGTGAAATGAATAGTAAAAGCAAAGCTTAATTTTTTTCTGTACATTAATTTTTACTCAGTAACTTCATACTGGCACAGAATAATTGATTGGTTATCCATCAAGCAGTATGGCTCTTTACCGAGCTAGTTTATTAATCACAACAAATAATATTTCTATTGTAAGGAGATATAAGTAAACGGATACTCCAAGCAATCGCTAAGATTCCCTGGGCTCTATGAATAGTGAAACCGGTTTTGAATAAGTTGACACTTACCTGGGTCCCTGCAATCAGACCCCTTTTTACTGATATTGATTTAAGTTCCCTTTAGCGAGATAAATATTGTCCTACATTAGACAGAATTTAATTGCTGAAAAGTGTCAGCTTGTAAACAAGTCCGGCCAATTAATACTGTCCACAGACGTACCAAATGGATGACTCTAATGCGAAATTAGAAACTATGAAGAGGGGCCGGACTGTTCTTTTAAATGTATGTCAGGGTTGGGCAAGCGGTAGATCTCCAGTTGTTGTAGAACTAAAACTGCTATGATGTGTTGCAAACTTTTAGAATTTCAAACATTTACAAAAGTTGCAATTCTACAAAATCTGGGGACCTACCATTTACCACCCTTAGCGTATGTACTCAAGCATTTACTATGCTGCTTTTTCCCCCTATTCTTCAACCAAACCTTTCTCATCTATAGGGATCTCTGCTCTGCCTTTGTTTTCTTCCATAAACATACTGCGCTTTCACGTTATGTTTTAGCCACTCTCCTACATGTTTATAGTTTGTAGCGGTTTGTTAGCAGCACAAGTCAGAACTGCAGATTGTAGTTTAATATATTGTTTGAATCACTAGATTTCATGGTTCTGGGCATTAAAGTATTCAAGTAGACGTTCTGGAGATTACAGCCTAGAGCAATATACTGCTCTGTTAAACATGAGTTTGATTATGAACCTTAAAGCATGGGTTTTATATATTCTATTGGTTTTCATTTTACCTTCTAAATAATGTGTATCGGTCTATCACCATAAGTATACAATAACATCGAAAATGGTATGTATTCACACAATGTAGTTGATGTCTTTTTTTTTGTAGAGTATACTTTTCAGTGTAAAGTATACGTTTCACTTAATATTGAATATACTGATAAAAAGGACAATGTTTAGTAAATATTAAACATCACTTAAATGTGTTTTTTTGCCATCAAGTGGTTTGTACTTCGGATGTTTTTTAATTAAGACTGAATAAGCTGTGCAAATAAAACTAATAGAATCAGGCGTAAGTATGAAGGCATGGGTAATGGCAGTCCCATTGTCATAAAAACAAAAAGACAAAAGCGATGACCTTTGTGCAAGACTTTTTATATCAAGTGTATATTACATAATGGTGCATGATAATTCTAATGAGAACGCTAAATAAGCATATTACTTTAAAAAAAAAATTTTTTTTTTAAATTTCAGATTTTCCATAAGGCTGCCTTTAATACTACAAATGGATCTAAAATGCATATGAGTAATTCACACTGTATTCAACATTACCTATTGTTATCCAGCCAAACCACCTGGTGTTGAACAATCTGCACAGGTATATTATTTGCTGCACTTGATGCTTGCCCTTGCATGCTCCAGAACAAAGCCTTACTTTCATATGTCAGCTTGTATTTTGACGAAACAAAAAAAATAAAAATGAGATTCACACAAAAAAAAAAAAATATTTGGATTAGGCTTTAAACATACCAGTTCATTAAAGAACACTTTACAGTGTTCAGCATGCTGTCTGCCTTTAACTTTATAATTCATTTGACCATGTATTGCATTTGTCATATTTAACCATGTTGTGTCAATAACTTTAACTCAACCTATAGAATTAATATGTATTTGAAATAGAAAATCTGCTCATTCTTCTATTTTAACTTCGGTACGTAATGAACTCTAACGTAACGAAATTGGTAGAAATGTTTGTACATTGAATTTACAATAAGATGTAAACTGTGTATCCACCAGCTTTTTCAAGTTATTAAATACACGTTATTTATCCCCCATTCTGCTTTCAATGTCTTACTCACAAAATAATGACTAATCATGTGGGAATCCTACTTAAAAAAAAAAACATTTTATTTATAAACAAATATTCACATATTACTGACGTGAGAGAATTCAGATGCATGAAATATAGATAAAAACACAATTCCAGGAACAAAACTTATCACATTTGTTTTATTGGAGATATAAGGTAACAGTAGAGTCAAAATGCTATCATTCATAGAGAATAGTTCTTTTTAAAAACATCGCACTGCACTTCCATATATAGCAAAACTACTATTACAAAAAGAAATTTCTTTAACCAAACTTTGTTGTAAGGGAGGTTTGAAACAAACAAAAAAAAAAAAACATTACAGAGGCAAGAAACTAACAAACAAAATAATTTTTTTGGAAGTAACAACCAAATTGTATGGTTTTCCAGAACAGAAATATGACAATATACAAATAACTCACTAACTACACCTGGCTAGATCACCAAAATCAAACAAAAAGTATATTTTAAGGTTATTTAGTAAAGTGTGAGTTGACAGGAATGGAAAAATAACCAAACTGTACAAACCCTCCAAGTTAGCAATGCTTTCTGTTCGGCTACTTTAGCCTCAAATATGAAATGGAGTTTGAATTCCTGGCAATTCACACTTTAGTGAATAGCTTTTTGTAATTTGTTGTCCTGTGATAGACACACAAACAATAAAAAAAGACATTCAATTATACAATTTTGCTGGAGGATAAGCCTGTGACGGGTAACTTTGTTTATTTTGATTACTACTAGGCATGCCATAGTTGTAGTTTATCGAGGTAGTAGGAAGTGGTCCGGGCCTCTCCTTGTTGGGCTGCATAGCTTTCATTTGTGAAGGATAAGGGGCAAATCTTTTAACTCCTTGCATCAATTCTTCGGGAGGCATAGTCTTCCTGCCTTCGGCCAATCTGACAAAGAAAAGGCGGAGGAAAAAGAAAAAAAGGAGAAATTACTTGATTATCAAGAAGACGTGAGTTACAGTATACAACTGAGTTTGTAGGACCTTGGCTACTACCAGAAACTTCGAAGTTTAATGTTTAATGAAGCTCCTGGTCTTATCTGTGTCATCAAGACCTATCCTACAAACATCTGTGTCATAGCAAAGGGTCAATTAAGAGATTCTACTCTTGAAACAGCCTTTGTGGGCAACTATATGCTTCAGCAGTGGTAAGTGTGTAATATGGTAATGTGAGGTGCAGTTGTTTGCGAGAAGACATCGGTGCGGGTGATTGTGCTTTACTTGATGTAGCTGAACACAGCACAGATTCACAGAGTTCTATGTCAACATATTTAAAAATGCAGTGGTATCTATTTTTCAGGAACTGGCCACCACAGATTATCAATTAAATGTGCTTATCTATAGAGTGCAACCACACAATTTTATATTTTGCTTTAGGCACCAAAAAAAAAAAAAAAAAAATAGAAAGTGGTCACCAATTACAAAACTGCTGGGTTTAAAGCTAGCATTTCTTAGTGTAAGGCAAAATAATGCTTGCATTCAAGTCACACTCTAAGCAAAACATTATGCATGTCTTTTTTCATTGAGCTAGAATAAACTCCTTTCATTTAAAAATTCATATTTACCAAGACCAGACGGCTTTTGTCTCGTGCTATGAATAATGTGGGTGGCTAAAAAAAAATCCACTCAGGTGCATATAAAAAAAAACAAAAAACATGGAGGCCAAAAAACTAAATATCCTGGTGGCTAAACAGTATAATTTGATACAATTGTTCATGAAAGCAAATTTCAGTAAACAAATAAAATTTCAAAAAAATAAATGTAGATTTCTAGAATTATTATTATTATAATACTCATTAGCTTCTTTGGCTTCCAATATCATTTCTATGCAGATGACACGCAAATCTACCTGTCCTCTCCTGATCTCTCCCCTTCCCTCTTGACTAGTGTATCTGACTGCCTCTCTGTTGTTTCTAACTGGATGGCTGCCCACTTCTTTAAACTAAACTTGACCAAAACTGAAATTCTGGTCTTTACTCCCTCAAATGTTGTTACTCCTGTGTCTGTCTCCCTCCAAGTCAACAGTGCTACCATCAGCTCCACCACGCAAACTCGTTGCCTAGGTGTTCTCTTTGACTCCAACCTCTCCTTCAAGCCTCATGTTCAATCTATCACCAAATCCTGTCATTTCCATCTCAAAAACATTGCGCGCATCCGCCCCTACTTAACGCCAGATGCGACTAAGGTGTTGGTCCATTCCACTGTCCTTTCTCGCCTTGACTACTGTAATCCGCTTCTCAGTGGTCTTACGTGCTCCCAACTTGCACCGTTACAGTCCATAATGAATGCAGCGGCGAGGCTCATCTTCCTGTCCGCCCGCACCTCCCATGCCTCACCCTTCTGTCAGTCCCTACATTGGCTTCCTATAAAATATAGAGCTCAATTTAAAATTCTGGTTCTTGCTTTCAAATCGCTACATAATGCTGCTCCTACCTATCTAACCTCCCTTATACACAAGTATGTCCCGTCTAGGCCCTTACAATCTGCTGAAGACTTATGTCTATCTTCTGTCCGTACTCCCACCTCTGATGCTCGCCTTCAAGATTTCTCGAGGGCTGCACCATTCCTGTGGAACTCGCTTGCCTCCTCTGTTAGATGCTCACCCAGTCTCCACTTCTTCAAAAAATCGTTAAAAACCCACTTCTTCATAAAAGCGTATCAATTGAATTGTTAATAACTCCTGACTGATTCCTCTTCTGCAACTGTCACTAGTCTAATACTATCCTTACCTTTTTGTGTCATTTTACCCCACTTCCTCTAGCATGTAAGCTCATTGAGCAGGGCCCTCAACCCCTCTGTGTCCAACTTGTCTGGTTACAACTACATGTCTGTTCATCCACCCATTGTAAAGCGCTAGGGAATTTGATGGCGCTATATAAATATCATAATAATAATTATTATTATTAATTGCCTTGCTAACTTGTAAATTTGCCTGCCTGATAAGAAGATGCTCTACTTGGGTATGCAAGTAATTTACATAGCAATTGGCATTTATATTGATTTAACTTATTTGATAAACACTATGTATAGTACCTTGGCATGCGTTCGTTCATTGGATCATTTCTCATTGGGCCTGGAATCACATTGGGTTTGTTCATTGAAAGACGAGCATCTTTGGGGAGCATCACTTCACTGACAGGGCCTATTCTTTCATCCATGGGGCGTATACGTTTGCCCATGGGATGCATCTGTTCATCCATTGGGTGCATTCTTTCATCCATGGGCCGCATACGTTCGTCCATAGGGTGCATTCTTTCATCCATATGACGCATGCGTTCATCCATAGGATGCATCCTTTCTTCCATGGGGCGTATACGTTTGCCCATGGGATGCATCTGTTCATCCATGGGATGCATGCGTTTGGCCATCGGATGCATACGTTCTTCCATAGGAAGCATCTGTTCATCCATGTGATGCATACGTTTGGCCATAGGGTGCATTCTTTCTCCTATTGGACGCATCCCATCACTCATAGGGGGCATGCGTTCATCCATGGGATGCATCCCTTCACCCATTGGGCGCATCCCTTCACCCATTGGGCGCATCCCTTCACCCATTGGGCGCATCCTTTCATTGACTGGGCCATCCATTGGTCGGCCACGCATTGGTCCAGGCATATGTGCAGCCTCTCTTGGGTGAAATCCATGGTCATCAAAGGGATGGCGCTCTTCCATTTCCATAATAGCCTGGGATTTCAAAGCTTGATTTCGTTCAAACCTATGTCTAGCTTCCATTTCATCAATATCATCATTGTCTAAATTCGGTCCACCATGCCGAAATGGTCCAGGGTAAGGCCGAGGCATTGGTCCACCTGGCCCATTTTCAAAGTCTTCTTCTTCAGGATACATATGCAAACCAGGATGTTTGCCAAACCTACCCCTTTGTCTGATATCATCATAACCCAAGCTTTCTCGTGACATATCAGGTTGCCTACCATGAGCAGGTCTTGGCATCTCTCTTGGTCCTATGTCATAACAATCATGATCTTCCATGAACATTTCAGCTTCAAATTCCATTGGATGAGGCCCTCTCATTTCTCGCCTTTTTTCAAATTGCATTCTCCTATACTCTTCAGGATGCATCATCTCTTCATCAAGCATACTGCCATGGAAGAATCTCTCCCTGTGTTCAAATGGCACAGGAAATTCATGATCATCAATTTCCTCGTGTGGTGGAAAAGGTCTCTCTCTGGGTCCAGACATAGCATTAAGGAAGTCAATATCACGATAATCCGGTGATCTGGCTCTCATTGTTATTGGCACTTGCCTTAGCTCTTTCATTTCATTACGTGCATCAAAGTCTTGCATTTCATTACGTGCATCAAAGTCACCGAAATCCTCTTTAAGTTGTTTCTCAGCTGCCATTTTCCACGCAACCTTTTGGCGTTCTGTCCTCCTTCTCGCTTCCAAAAAAGCTTCAACAGCTTTACGCCTGTCTTCTGAGTATGGATGATTTCTGTCAAGAAATGAATATGTAAGTTTGAAACTTACACAGAAAAAAAAAAAAAAGAAGTCAAAATTATTCAGTAAGTTTAATTGCAATACAATAAATTATTTAAATGATGCTCAGGGACTCTAAAACAGAAGGTAGTTAGTGGCCACACCTGAGACTCTGGTATAAAATAATAAAGTAAGACTATAAGATAACTTTTCCAGAATACATCACTTAAATGGACGCGATAGGAACCCAGATGACATCAGCTCATTTAAGTGGTCTGGATGCAGTGTCCCTATTGCACTTAGTCCTGCAATGTAAACCATTGCAGCTTTTTAGAAACTACAATGATTACCTTGCAGGACTAAAACGACCTATTTTAGAAGTTTAAGGCTAAGTCTGTATAATTTTAAAATTATTGTTGTATAAATGGACAGAGCATTTTGACTTCTCTATTTAATAGTGTCTTAAAATACTATACTATTGTTTTTAATCCATTTGCAGCTGGGAGTTCAAATTATGGCAACTCAAGCATGATGGATTCCCTAGTCTGCTAGACATGTATTTTAAGAGTATCTTACTGTCTCCAATTGTCTGTTATACAATTGATGGCTTATAGTAGCCTGCAGTCCAATTATGCCATATTTACACTTACATTATCTCTCTTCTTGTACTTAAACCTTTAATCCACAGCATCCCTAACAATGTATCCCTCCAAATGGCCATCATTAACAAAATCAATGACTTTTCAAATGAAAAACATGCACATGCCTTAAAAGTGACATTTGCCAACACGTATCAAGCTAACATTAAGTCTTGCTGCTAATGTTGTATGTCTAATCCAAAGGTAGAGTTGCATACTGGTAAATTGATAATAGCTGCTGCCACACCTGAGCACTGTGGAAGGGGTCCGCAGTCCGTCAGAAATCTTCAAAATCACTTACTCCAAATGCATCACGTTGTGATGCAATACAGGAAAGATTTACTAGGATCAGTAGAGCATAAATTGCATAAGTATTGGCATCAAGGTTTAAGCCGTAAGAAACTTATTCTGTATTGCACCACACCATGTTGCCTTTGGAGTAAGTGATTTAGCAAAAGTTGTATTTTTCAATCCAATCCCTTTTGGCTGTGCATGCCAAAAACAAAACCTTGTCACGGCTCCCGGTGATTCGGTCGGCGTGGTTGCACATAAAGTAAGCAACCAGGCCGACAGTAGCAAATTTTACTTACCTTGTTTGCGGCAGATCACTGCCCGACCTCCCTCCGGTCCAATCCCAAGCAAGTGTGATGCTCTTAGGAGCACCAACCGCTGCGGTTTGGATTTTTGTAATAAACTTACTGTCGCCCACACCAAAAAACCAAAGATGGCACCAACGTGCGTGCGACGTCACGACATACACACATGCACATTTTGGGGTCAGAGGCAGCCAATTACAGCCAAAGGAGGGGTATGTAAACCAAAATTACCTTTCTGTCAGTGCCCTGTCGTGGTTTCCCTTTGCTGGTTATCCGAGAGTGTGTTCCTGATTGTATTATTTGGTTTTTGACTTTGGCTTCATTTTGACTTCCCTGATTTCTGGTATCCTTGACCTTTGGCTTTCCCTCATCATCTCATTCTGTGTCCTTGACCTCGGCAAGTATTTTGACTATTCTTGGGTACGTTAAGTCCGGCCATTCTAAGGTCCGGTTAGGCGTTATCCTTAATCGTAGGTGTGATACTATTTCTGCGTGCTGGATCAACTAGTAATCCTGACAAACCTAGATCATGCAGCGTATGACATTCAGTCTAATTGATTAGGACTTCATCCAAAAACACAAAAGTAATTAGTGGTAGATTTTGTCCTGTCCTATTTTTATTAACTTTAAAGGGACACTATAATCCCCAGAACCACTACAGCTTAATGTAGTTGTTCTGGTTTCTAAGGCCTGTTCCCAGTAGGCTTTTAAAAGTAAACGCTGCTTTTTCAGAGAAAGGGCAGTTTTTACATTGCTGCCTAGTAACACCTCTAGTGTTGTTTTCTAGTCCAGTGCTCCACAGTGTGCAGCACTGGCATTCAGCATTTCCACACTCTGCTTGAGGATGCTGCAGGTTCCTCATACAGAAGAACTGATTCAATGCACCTCTATGAGGAGATGTTGATTGGCGCAGTGCAGCGTTTTGCCGCACATGCACAATAGACTCCCGATGCTTTCCTATGGGATTGGCTGAGATTGTCAAAATTGATAATCTCAGCCATGAAGGTGAAGTCAGCCGCATCGAAACTGGCACAGTGTGGCAGAAAAGGTGAGTAGAATCAACTTTTTACTGAGATCGGAGGGGAGCCGGTTACCTATGCAGTCACACCACCACTATACATGTTTGTATTCCTGACACTATAATGTTCCTTTAAAATAAAAAACACCTACGCATCTTTTAACATTAATTATCGCAGGGAAAACAAGATATTTAACGGACACTTTTTAATGTCCTCCCATTTTACGACAAACTAACTCTTTGTATGCTTTACCTCTCCTCTTCCTCTACTGCCTGATCTTCACGCTCCTTTCTAAGAGGGCCTATGATGTCATCAGTTGGAGGCTGGTCTATGCCGAGATTACTAGAGTAGAAAAAAAAAAAAAAAAGGTAACCATCACATTTCACCAACAACAGCACTGTGTTTCTGGCATACCACTCATTTTATGTAAATGGTGTTTAGCATGAAGCCATCTCCTGCTATACCCAAATGCAAAATAGGGAACGCACAGTCTTTCATAATAAACCAACTTGAGTGCGGCTAGGCTGGGTAGGTGAAACCCAAATGTAGTACTTGAAAAAAGAACGCCTATGCTCTATAAAGTCTTCTCAACAGAACCGCTTGTAGGTGCATAGGCATTCTATTTTCATGTTCTAATCTACTGTCATCAACATCACTACTTTCCACCTACATCTGCCTGTACTTCCTGCACATCAACCCTTGTTCCGTTTCAGCTATTCCCACTCAAGTTGCCTGATATGGCAATGAGGAGCACATTAACCGGGAACTGAAAGGTTTACAAGTCTGATTGACAACTTTGATTGATTGATTGATGGAAGCATCTTCTACAATAACAGAATTGATTTTGAAATAATATATAAGCTCACCTTCTGGTGGCTCCTTTGACAAGGTCATCAAGATAAACATTTCCCTCGATTGGGTGACCACGACACTGAGAAAAAGCTGGACAAGAAATTAATAAATAAATAAAACAAACCCTCTAACAAAAAAAAAATAAAAAAATAAAAATTCAGAATGGAATTGAGACATTTCAGTTTTTGAGTAGATTACTATACATACTACTAATAGCAGTTTCAGGATCCCATCCATCGACATCAATCAAGTACCTAAAAACCATGATAAAATAATGATTAATACTATATAGAAAATGCTGCTACTGAAAAAAAAAAAACATCCGTACAAATGTATATTTAAATGCCATTACCTGCAGATAAGGTAGCCAGTTCTGTTAATTCCAGTTGTACAATGAACTCCAATAAGTTTATCTAAAAACGACAAAAAAATGAAATATATACGTTTATAAATATATTTCAACTGCATTATACCATAATTAGAAAAATAATCTGACACTGGTCAAAGAAGAGGACAAATAAATTACACATTTTGAAAAATCTGACTGCAAGATCCAGGTTTGTTTGTCAGTTGAGTCACATTTTGTGTATGTATTACTTTTTTACAGCAATATCTGACAAGGAAACAAATGCATGCAATTTTATCTTCGTCTTAAACAAATTCCTTGCTTGTTAAACAGGCAACATAAACGTGTATCTTCCATAAGGACACCTCACAGTCATAGTATATCACTTTACACATGTTATTTGCCAACAAACATTACTTGCCAATATATAGACAAGAGTTTATTGAAAGGGACACGCTAAGCACCAACATGACTTCATAATTGCTGTTGTAAACAGTGCAGTTACCACTGAACACTTATTCATTTTCATTCAGAAGCATCATTGTGGATTGCGGCTTTTAAAGTGCATATGATTGAGAAGTGACCTCAGTGCATCTCAATGAGAAGCATCGGATATGACAAACATCATGAGTTTTCAAGACTTCATTGGACGAATATTAGGCCACAGTGAGGAGTCTGTCCCAGCGATAGATTACAGATAAATTCAATTACGCTGTTAAAGGCTTTTTTGTTTCTTTGGTGCCCAGTAATCTAATCTAGTAATCTATTTTAAAGAAATACATTTTGGTCTACACAACAAAAGTGCCATCTGCAAAGTGGTTCATAGGACAAAATACTACTACTACTACTTAGTTAAGAAAAAAGGATTACCGTTTTCAGTATTATTCCAAATAAATCTTCTCACAATTCTCTTGAACTGGTGAATTGTAGAGTCGTCTGGTATCTTCAGACCAGCGGTGTGCATTTTTACATACTGAACACTTTTAGGTAAATCCTTCAAATGAGGGGGAAATAGAAGCAGTGAATATAAAATAAGTGAACACATTGTTAAATAGCATTGAGAATGAGAAAATAATGGGGGAAAAAAGAAAGCATTTAACTATTGAACTTTTATTTTAGAAAATTAAGCAGTTTGATTGGTACCTTAATTGTATAGTATCGCTCTGTGTTTGTTAAATCGATTATCAACCCGAGCTCTTGGTTTTGAACTCGAACCTCATTTAGCAAGTCTTTGGGAGTAAACTTCTGGTTTTTAGTAACACGCTGGTTTGTGATCTAGGATAAGAAATATAATACAAAAGAAAAATGTTAGCATTATTGAAAGGCATAATATACAAACATGGACCAAAAACAAGATATGTGGTTGAAAAGAGTTAGGTTTTGGTAAATCAAACAGATTGCAGTGAATCAAATCACAGTGAATTACAATAAAACCCAAATTGTAAAAGTAAGCTAATGTGATTCTGATTTCAAATCACAGCTTTTGGTAAATAAACTCTCGAGCTTTGAGCTGGCTCGGTTTTATTTATTTATTATTATTGCAGGGTCCAGACATATCTAAATATTGCATGGAACAATAGCTTAAAATTCATCCCTGTGACGAAATATAACCAATTCAAAGACATAACTTTGTGCACGGCTAAATCAAGAGGCAGTTAACACAAGTTAAAGATTTAATGTAAAAATCAAATGAAAAAATTAAATACATTTAAAAAAAATATATATATATCACAATACATCTATCAACAGGGATATTCACCAAAGTGAGAATACAAAGTGAAATTTTAATTAAAGGTCAAAAGTAAAACTGTGAAAATGTTCTTGGTCAGCAATGCTTTCACTTCAACTACGCTGGCTTTAAATTTGAAATTCACCTTGAATTCTCACTTTATTGAATAGCCCTGTAAGAATATATTATGGAACGTCTACAGCTCTACTGTTCTACAACTTACCCCTTTCAACGGTACTTTAAAGGCGATAAATCGAGATCCTGGAATGCGCTGACCTACAGAGGACAGGGTTCGCCATCTAAACAAATACAATTTATTAGCAATGTGTAAGACATCTACTTGGTAGCAAAATCCTTATATTGACGTTATATAAAACATACATATGAATAAATGGATTTAAAAATTAAATAAAAATACATAAATAGTTTTTTTGCATCATAAAAAGATGGTTTTCATGATGCAATTCATGGATTTGGGAGTTTTACAAGCACAGTCCATTTAAAGCAAGGATGTCAGATATCTATACCTTTATCAACAAAGTCTTTGAACAGGTAGGAAAGTTCTGTATATCATTAGAAGTTTACTTTTTGGAGGAGGTTTTTTAACACCTCCTCGACCAACAGGTTAGGACTAACACAATTCCCCTAAATGTTAATGGGGTATAAGGCCAATCTGTCACATGTGAATATTTTATTTCAGTTAATAAATGGATCTATTAATCAGGTTACATTTTTAACAAATCACTTTTACTTTTGTTTTTTATAGGTTTCATTTTCTAGACCTGCAAACAGCCCATACAAATCAACTAGTATTTCTTGATTCCTCTTTCATTCCTGGTTGCACCTAGGGACATGTCCCCAATCATTGTAAATTTTCTCTCTTTTGGTTCAAGGGACACTTTTAGAGACACCAAAATTAAACCCGCATGTCATAAAGCGTGATCCAGTCAGTCAGTCTGGCACATATGTTTTAGCAAAAATATATATAATAAATAAATAAATACACAGTATAGAACATCCACTAGAGCCCATGTTCCCTTCTCATCCATTGTATGGAAAAGGTGGCAAAAATAAAAAGAGGAAAAAGAAAAGAAAAAGGAATGGGAAGAATGAAAAAGACACACATGGCCACAATGTTTGATTTACATCCATAAAGAATTATCCATGACGTGATACATGTATGCATTATTCATGAGTTCCAGATAAGAGAAGTATAATTATTATTAACATTTACATAGTGCCAATATTTTCTGCAGTGCGTTACAAATATAGAATGGGGACAACAGATAACTTACGTACTAAATGATATTGACGGAGACGAGAGGTGAACAAGGCCCTGCTCAAACAATCTAAAAATGATGATCATTGTTAAATAAATTCTCGCATTAATTTGAAATGAATATTACTCAAATGTTATATAATCAGGGATTTTAAGATCCCCTCCCCCTTATTTCCATAAGAAGATATGTATACTTGCACTTCAGTTTACATGGTTGTATATTGGTAATAATGCAGTTTGTTTTATAAAGATCAAATTCCAGCACCACGCAGGTTTCTCCACAGCTGGTTCCATCCCCGCTACCACCTCCTTGGCAGAGAACTGCACAACTGACACGCACTGCCAATCCAATGCTTTCCTTTAGGAAATGCACACAAGGCAAAAGGCCGCTCTGCACCAATCAGCATCTCCTCAGAGATATGCATAGAATCAATGCATCTCTATGGGGAAAGTTAAGTGTCTCTGTGCAGAGCAGGGAGATGCTGAACATCAGTGCTACACACTGTGCAGCACTGACCCAGAAAGCACCTCAAGTGGCCGTCTGAGCAAAGGCCACTACAGGTGTTACTCTGCAGTAATGTAAACACTGCCTTTTCACATTAAAAAGCCTGCATGAACACCAGAACAACTACATAAAGCTGTAGTGGTTCCGGTGACTATATGGTCCCTTTATCCTATCAACTTTAATCTGAAGGCCACCATGGCACACAAATTGACACTAAACATTACTCCGGCGTCAGTTTATTTTTTAAATTTCCTTCTTGAATCAGTGTGATTTTCTGGCACAGTAGAGATTCAGTTCATTACAGCAACAAAGCTCCCTTATGCTTCAGTGTCATGTGTGATGTTAGCCAAATGTGTCCATATTGACACTTTAAGATCATGTTTGCTCCTTGCCCTGTCGTGGTCTTTGTTACACAAAAATGTGTTTTCTTAGTGATTCCCGTTTCTGTTTTTTGACTCTGCTCTGTTCCTTGCTTATTCAAAACTGTTTTCTCTGACTTGGCACGCTCCCAAACCTTCTGCTTCTCTGAAATCCTTGACACCGACCTGGCTCTAACTACCCACTCTTAGAACGTTAGCCCGGTCTAAGCTCCGGTAATAATTATTTTTCTTGTACTGTTTGAGTATTGGGCTATAATCAGGGTGACCAGATCCCCCATGTTTTCTGGGACACATGATCGCATATACATATTAATGCCCTGTAAAATGTAGAATTCAGAAGGTGTATTCAATTAAGCAATTAGACAATGAGGAATCCTGCAGAATATGCACGGCAACCGTTTTCAGAAATATGACAAAATTATCTGGTCACCCTGGCTAGAATCACCTTGACCATTTGCCATCTATAAAGGTTTCTGGTGTCTGGACTAGGAAGTGGGTCTTGTCAACATTAGAGGCTGGGTGGCTGAGAAAGAGAGGACATTTTGACAATATTTGTTCCTGGAGGATGGTAAAAGGAGGGGGGCTTGGCACAATTACCACTTGGGACTCAGGATTGCAGGAGCAATATTCAAAGTGTTAAGAGGTAGAAATGTATGAGTCAATTATAATAAAAACATGCTCATTTTATAGGGAAGATTAAAAAAAGAAAATCAAATGTTTGTAATCTGCTTATGTGTGAACCTTGATGGGTCCAGAACATATGGATCTGTGCTTTTCTCTTTGTGGGGTAAGGTAAGGGACAGTCTAAGGCAAAAGGTATCGCATAGCTCTGCTAAGTTAGAAGAAACAGTTTCAGCCAAGAAGCAGGTGGGACCATTTTGAAAAGCGGGCATGTAATACTATATACGTGCTCTGTCTGTCTTGTGAAATGCAGTGTTCGGCACCTCTTTCTCCCCATAGGAACTAAAAAAGAAGGTTCTCTTCTACGGTTTGACTGCAGCCTTCATATTTTCAGAGGTTTTTGAGAAATGTTTCTATCTAGACATTCATTTTTACAATCAAGAAATCTTGCAATCCTATAGAGTGTTCAGGAATTGAACATTTTATGCCCAAAAAGATGATTTAGAAATAAATCCTAAATTTGGAGGTTATCAGATAATCAGATCAGTTTTCTGGCCTTAAATTTGCATTTTCCTGGTGAGTTCTAAAGAAATAAATGTTTAGAGAAAAAAAAAAAAAACAACAACAACTTGTAGGTATTCTCTTTGCATGATGCATATACCTATATATTTTACATGCAGTATGCAACAGTGTACGGTTTGTTTTACGATATATATATATATATATATATATACACACACACACACACACACACACACACACACACACACACACACACACACGATATTTATTAATTTTACTTTTATTATATATCTTTAGTGGACGATCTCTGTGTTTACATGAAACATTTACAGTTATCACAAATGTTAGGCCATTGCTGCTAAATTTGAAAAAAAACAAAAAACAAAAAAACGACTCTCTAATAAAGTGTATGTATAGATTAGCAATTTTAGTATAACATTTGATTTTATATTTTATTATTTTCCATTTGTTGCCTCTAACTTGTGGATTTTTCTTCCGTTGCTTAATGACGACATGCCACCCCTGGAGAAACGCCTGCTTCGGGGTAGTATTTAAATGTAATATATACATTTTGCTGGCAACATCAGAAGCATATTTATAGACTACAATATACTTCTCTGCAGGTTTGTTCTCTCTCCTCGAACATAGCACCCGCAGGATGCTCCAAAATTTGCTGCATCCAACAATGTCGGGCATGAATTATAGATAGAATAATATGGGGAAGAGTGGATGATTGAGAATCTGTTGATTATGTAATTGATGTAAAATGCTTAAAAAATTATATTTAAATAAATGTTAAATCATACATCTTCCAGCTCTTTGCCTAGCGTAATATAATTATGCACTCTAGAAAAATGCTCTATAAAAATGCTCTGTTTTTACAATAAACTGCAAATTAACACCCAACTATTTGATCAGAGCCTGTACTTTACAATGCAGTTTTGAATTCATGGAATAAATAAATTAGGTAAATGGGAAAAATTTACAACTGAAGGATCAGCGCTAAAATAACCAAAAATCTAAAGACAACATAATATAATGTAAAGGCAGCAAACCTTAAAGTGGTAGGGCTCCCTCTAAGCCCTACTAATAGGAGTAGTACAAAAAGGTAAAGAGAGAAAAGGTTGCGCAAAAAAATGTATACAAATATAAACGTGCAATGACACTGAAAGATATAAGAGGAACCAATAAAATAACCAGGGTTAATATGGGTAACAAAAGTTGACGAGTGGTAGTCAATAATAAAATATAAAAGGAGTCCTAGTGCAAACCTGCCTGAGAGACAACCGACAGGGTTTTTTTTTTTATCTCCACTTGAGAAAGCCCAAGAGGTGAAACGCGTTGTGGATATTTTAATATTGTGTATCAACAAAGGTATTTTGGCTCCTTTTATCAAGCGATTGTGCCATTTTACTCTTTTATTGCTTTTTTGCTATTATTTTCTTTTATTACTACAACTACCTGGTAACCAAATTTTACTGTTCCAGTTAAGTATTACTCCAAAAACATCCCAGGTGGGGATTATACCACTTACGTCTAATTCATGGAGCAGTCCGCCTGTGAGTAACCATTTTATCATTTATACTCCTATCATCTTTTATACAGTGAGCACTATTTCTGGTTTCTTTTTAACCCTTTTATGGTCTTCACATTGCTGTGACATTCACACCTCTTCACGTATCCTGTAAGTGGGGATTGTACCACTGTAGGCTGTATTCATACTAGAGCTGGTTTTAAGCTCTATTATACGTGAGTAGGACTACATCAGATCCTTTGATTTATGAATATCATCTTTTATTAGGATTTAATAAACTATTATATTTTCTTTGTTTCCACATACGGATTCCAAGAACTATCTTTTTGATCAGGCTCCGTCAAAGAATATTCCTTCTAACAGACTGTTGGTTGTCTCTCTGGCAAGTGTGCACTAGGAGTCTTTTTAATTTTATTATTGACTACCACTCATTGTCATCTATTGTTACCCATATTAACCCTGGTTATTTTATTGGTTACTCATATCATTCAGTGTCTTTGCACGTTTATATTTGTATACATTTTTTGGTGCAACTTTTATCGTTACCTTTTTATATTTTGCAGACCATATCTGGGCTAACCATGGACTGGACTTTTCCCCCGGAAGAAGCTACTTAACGAGGATCCTGGCGTTTACGAATTACAGCTCAATCTGGAGCGGAAGACGTGGCGCATGAAACAAGTAACCGCGAAAAATAACTCACCAGGAGGAGAGTTGAGGTGCAGCAAGGAAGATAATTGGGAAGCTTCTCAAGGGTGCATCGAAGTTGAAAGCCTCGGTCTCTCAAGTCCTTTGCCTCCACAGGCTAAGAGCGAATAGGGTTCTGATCTCAACGTACCGACCACGCAGGCGGAAAGCTATACAATGCAAGTGACCCACACAAGCCACTCACCGCATCATCCCGGACTGGAGGAACCTGCTCTATATAAGTCACCAGGTCCGTGGCAGGAAGGAACCGGCTCTCGCACAGACACAGGAGGAGTTTCCCACTTCTGTTTCACCGTTCTGCTTACTTCAGTGTACTATAAAATTCTACATGCGACACAAGCCCCGTGAGGGAATTGGTTGACTGTCTGCTCGATGGGCCTGCTCAGTATCGCAAAACCTCCATCCTTCCAGAGGTGTATAGTCTTCCTCTATCTAGCCGGACTGCTGTAGGCTCCACATCAAGCGACTAAAATGCAACACACTGTTCATCTCCATTCAGGGTTTTTTTTCCACCCCCCTTTTCTTTTCTCTTGCTCCTCATAGTGTGTGAGTGTGTGTGTGTCAGAGCCTACCTTTATTTTAGCAATTGAACTACAGGCAGTGCATATACTTGTTGTTTAATTAGTACTCACATAAATATTTTTCTTTCTTATAACGATCTCTTGTCAGTCCGTACAGCCAGATTTAAATGCGTCTTGCCTTAAAGGACCACTATAGTGCCAGGAAAACATACTAGTTTTTCCTGGCACTATAATGCCCTGAGGGTGCCCCCACCCTCAGGCTATATAGTGAGGAAGGTTAAATTTACCTCTTTCTCCAGTGCCGGGTGGGGGACTCTCCTCCTTGGCTGAATGCGCATGCGTGGTATGAGCCGCGCGTGCATTCAGCCAGTCCATAGGAAAGCATTCACAATGCTTTCCTATGGACGCTGGCGTCTTCTCACTTTGAAAATCACAGTGAGAAGCGCGGAAGCGCCCCTTACTGCTTTCAGTGAGACAGCCACTAGAGGCTGGATTAACCCAATTATAAACATAGCAGTTTCTCTGAAGCTGCTATGTTTATAGAAAAAAGGGCTAAACCTAGCTGGACCTGGCACCCAGACCACTTCATTAAGCTGAAGTGGTCTGGGTGCCTATAGTGGTCCTTTAACTACCTAAGGACTTAACTCTTACTAGCCAATCATTGTTAACACAAAAATGTGCAGTCTCTCTAAATGCCATGCTAATACTTTGTTTTGTCTGTTTCTATGCCACTTATTATTGTTGTGGCATAAAAAGCTTATATTTTAAATTATGCACAGCAAAAATAAAGATTTAAAAAATAAACTGTTTATGTATAACAAAAATATGTGCAGTTATCCTCTTAAATAGGGATTGTTGGAATTCATATGCAAACTAAAAAAAAAAAAAGCTAAACTTCAACTATATTTAAAGCTTGGTTATTTTGTCTAAAACGTTCCAAATGGTTTCCAAGCAAATCACAGTTTAGTGAATAACCCGGATGGGTATAAATATTTATATTTGCATGGCTGTCATCAGAAATCACAGAACTTTTTACATACAACTCACATACACACATTCCCATCTGCACATACGCAGACATGCATTAATCAACACTAAAAAAAATTTGAAAATGTTTAGCCATGGTCATGTTTCCATGCTTCCCAAAATTGGCATCTCGTGAATTGGAATGCCGTGGGAGGGATAAAATGGAGTGAGTCAGTAATGCAAATCACTTCACTGGCGCTTCCTAAAAGGAGCAGACACTCCCAAAAAACTGGCCGATAAGCACCTGCGTGCCAGGCTGCCTGACAATCACACAACCAAGCAAAGGCAGACTAAGAGGGGACAACTTTTTCAGTGATTTATGCATGGTCCCAATGCTGTCTAATGATGCTCTTGCACTATTTTGAGGACAGTTGCCTGATGTTCCCAAAAGTAGGATACCCTTCGTTTGTAGGAGGGTGGCTCCTCTGGCAGCCAGTCAAAGCTGCCAGAACAGGTTACCTGCTTTGTACTCTCATGTGGCTGAGCACAGAGAGGAAGTGATGTGTATTCACTTCCTCCTAGCGCTGCCACATGAAGGAACATCTAAGATGTTTCAGTCTGGTCAGAAGGCCTAGTCTGAAATGTATGGTAATTTTTTTCTGATTTCTGGATATCTTTTTAGAGCATTTAATTTCTCTAAGCAGGTCCTGGTCCTTGGTTGAGCACCTGAATAGACTATGGCCTTTAAGGCCCTGAATGTTATTCACTATAGAAAATAAATATACTTGCTCAATAAGTGGGTTTTTCTAGTTTTTCCCAGCTAATTCCACGAGGAGGCTTATCCCTTTGTGTCCACCAGGATTGCAGCAGCTCCACATGGATACAGTTCAGCCTGCTTATATGAATATATGGTTTCATATAATAATAATAATAATAATAATAATAATAATAATAATAATAATAAAGTAACCAATATCCAACCAGTAGTAATAAAAATTCCTTCATACCTAAAGGACACTATGCATATTTTACAAATTTTTGATGATATAAAATGGGAAGATGATTATATATTGGTCACATGCAATGAGAGCTCACTTTATAGTGTCATCCCACACAACAAGGGGATTGAAGCAGTGCAATATTTCTTAAGTGATTTTAAACAAGAACAGATTGATTTTATAACCAAAGGTATATTTTTAATCCTTACCAATAATTTTTTTGGTTTAAGGACAGTTTTTTTTTTTTAATGCAAATCAACGGAACGGCAATGGGGACCAAGTTCGTGCCCAGTTACGCCAACTTGTTTATGGCGTACTGGGAAGAGACATATATTGCACAGCATGCTGCACATGCGGACTTGGTTACCTACCGCCGTTTCATTGATGACATTTTTTATTTGGAAAGGAGATGAATCTAGTCTGACTGATTTTTTAAGTTTTCTCAATTCCATTGATTGGGGGATAACTCTCACCTACACCCAGAGTAAAAATTAAATAAATTTTTTAGATTTAACTATTTTTATAGACAAAGGAGAAATTCATACAAAAAACTATTTTAAAGAAGTAGATTGCAACGCATATATAGACCTCACAAGCTGCCACCACACTCCATGGCTTATGAATGCTCCAATTTATGAGATTAAAAAGAAACTGCACGCAAGAAGGCGATTTTTGACTCATATAATCAAAGAACAGTTTATAGAAAAGGGTTACAAAGAAGATGATCTCCAAACAAGCCTGGAAGAAGTTAAGAGAATGGAAAGAAAAGAGTTACTTAAATATAAGAAAAAAAAAAAAAGAGGAGGACAAAAATATGAAAATCCTGTTCATCTGCAATTTCTCCGCTGGAAATATGAAAGTAAGACATGTCATTAATAAATACTGGCACCTTCTACAAGATGACCCCATTTTAAAAAAATTTACCACCACCAAAACCGAAAATCATACATAGAGGGTGTAAAAATATTAAAAGTATATTAGTGAACAGCAATTATAAAGACCCAATAAATACTAATAATAATTTTTTGACCAAGAGCAAAAGGTTTTTTTTGGATGTGGAGGGTGCACAGCATGTAGAGAAACTAATAGCAAAAAAAAAAATACAACTTAATTTACGAAAAAGAATTTTGAAATAAGAGACCAACTAACTTGTTTCTCCAAAAATATAATTTATTTATTAAAATGTCCTCGTGACTTGTTATATGTAGGGAGAACTATCAGATGCTTACACACTAGAATTTCCGAACAGAAATATTAAAAAAGGAATAGACACACACAGCGTCTCACAGCACTTTAAAAACTTCCACAACCAAAATCCGAAAGATCTTACATTTTGTGCACTGAAGGTAGTTAAAAAAAATAACTGGAGGGGAGGAGATTTTTCAAAAAGAATTGGAACTGAAGAAATTAAATATTTTTAATTTTAACACTAGTACATTATGGTCTTAATTTAGATTTTGAACGGTTTCATTTTTTATCATGATTTTTATTTATATATTTTTTAGCTTATACAGCATTGTTTTAATCTAAATTGGATAAAACTTGGAGAATCTTGTTTTTAAGCTTCTGATTTAATTTTTTTAATTTAAATCAGAAATTATATATATATTATAGTTTATTTTATATTTTCAAGAAATTATCTCTTCCCTCCTCCATGTTTTACAAAGATATCACCAATAGGAGTACTATATAAGAATGTGACAATCTAAATTGTTTTACACAAGCACTTTTGAAAGAAGAGCACTAGGTACTTTAAATTGGCTTGGTATAAAGAAATAGATGTGGATATTTATGGAAAGTTATTTTGTTGTGTTTTAATTTCTGTTATTGTTTTAATAGGCTTATATTTCTTATATTTGAATACAGATGCTTTAGGAATATCTGTAATATTTCCACCTCAGAGTGGAGGAGGCACTTCCGGGTCATGTGATTAATATGTGAATGGAACGTGCGTTCCACCGAGGTCACTGCCGGGTTCACGGATGCCGGCAAATTTACAATGAAGGCGGTATTTAAGAAAGAAAGAACGCCATACAAACTACACAGCCAACTGAAGAAGCCAGTAAATGGCGAAACGCGTTTTGGACATTGGACTTATTTTGGATTTTATATTATACTAGTATTTTGGATCAAATTGATCATTTTTATATATTTCCTTTTTTTCCCCCTTCAATAAAAGTGGATCCTTTTTCTATTGGAGTTTCCTGTCCATTCTTAATAGAGTATTTGAAGGTGGAGGAGACCAGAAGGAAGCACAAGGGGGTAGTGGATCACCCTTAAAAGATCCTGAAGCATTATACACTAGAGCCACGTGATCAATTGGCTCTAAAACCTGTGAGTTGTGAATTATCACTTCCTTATATATATTGAAATTGTACAGACCATCTGCACTATATTTGTGTAGTATATTATTTACAGATCTCTGGTTAAGATTGTAACCAAGTGCATTCATGTTAAAACCAGGTACTGTGAAGCTCCACTTATATCTTTGTGTATACGGTTATGTGTGGTCGTGAGGGTTAAGGGGATCCTTCACATAAGTGTCGCGCATATTTTCACCTCATTGTTTAAGTGTGCACACTTTGGTATAATAATATGTAATGTTTATGGTTTTAGAGTCCCTTTTTCATTTTGACTAAAAGATGTATATATCATTTCTGCTGAGGAATTTTTTCTAAAACATAAAAATTCATGCTTTGTTTTGTCTATGTTTTTGAAGAGAATGTTTCTATGCGTTTGTAATCTAAAGGATTTTCCACACTTTGCTATTTGAGTTCTCCATGTCACATGTTACTATTGTCTTAAGTACGCTGTCATACCTTCTTTTCACAGTTATTTGTGGATCATGTGACTAAGATACATACACACACACACACACACGATTGCGTTTTGGAGCCAAAACGTTGCATGTTTTGTGGGGTGGTTTTCTCTTAAATAAACTTGTACCATCAGGATCTTGGAGTGTCACGTAAGTCTTCTGCTTTTTATATTCACATTCCATTTGTCGAAACTGATTGAGCATTTTGATAAACAACCATGACTCTCTCAGTACCAACTGACTACACCCTTGGCTGCTACAGAGATAATTCCAGTTCCTACATTATCTGTAAAAACTTGCAAACAAACTTTGTATGCAAAATTTGCCATTAGTAAACTAGCAAATTAGCAACTCACAGGACAGCTTCACCTGAAGCCAAGGTAGTAAAAATTAGTGGAAGCATAATTTGGAGAGGAGCACTCCACACAGAAAATTATCTGTATTACCAGCGCTGCGGGCAGCTTCTGAGAATCCTATTCACAGGAGAGAAAGGTAGAGCGAGCCAATGCTTTCCTATGGGGAGGGCCCAATGCATTTGCCATGCATGGGGACTGGAGGGGGTGGGGAGAGAGAAATAGTAGGCAAGGGGCAATATGACAGCACAATGTGGGAAGTGTGACGGATCTGTGTAACCACGTGAGCAATACATAGTAAGCAAGGTGACTATATGTAACAAATATCTGGGCAAAAGTGCTACAATAGTAAGTGTTGCAATATGAGCCAGAAGGAGCTGGATAATTACTAAGCGCAATTATCACAAATAAGAATTTATGTATTATTCCCTGTTACGCTGTATGAATGACAGCTTGGGTAGGCCTTTTGCAAAATGTACTGGTGACGTTACACATGTCGTTCCTATTTTTAAAAAGGGTTCAAAATCTTTGCCTGGAAATTATAAACCTGTGAGCTTAACTTCTGTGACTGGGAAAATATTTGAAGGGCTATTAAGGGATAATTTTCAGGAATTAATTGGGAAGAACTTTGTTATTAGCAATAATCAGCATGTCAAATTAACCTAATTGCATTCTACGAAGAAGTAAGAAGTACAGATCAAGGTGTTGCAGTGGATGTGAGCTACTTGGACTTTGCCAAGGTATTTGATACGGTTCCTGACAATAGGTTAGTCTTCAAACTAAAAGAAATTGGTCTAGATGAGTATTCTTGTTCTTGGGTAGAACATTGGCTTAATGATAGAGTACAACGAGTTGTAATTAATGGTAAATTTTCAGGCTGGACAAAAGTGGTAAGTGGTGTCCCTCAGGGTTCTGTTTTGGGACCACTTCTATTCAACATGTGTATAAATGATCTTGAAATAGGCATTGAAAGCCATGTATCAGTGTTTGCAGATGACACAAAACTTTGTAAAGTAATAAAATGTGAGCAGGATATTTCTTTGCTGCAGAGGGATTTGGATAGATTGGGGGACTGGGCACTAAAATGGCAGATGAAATTTAACACAGAAATGCAAAGTTATGCATAGTGACGTCCCGAACTGTTCGCCGCGAACTCATCATTGAGTAAACTTTGACCATGTACCTCACAGTCAGCAGACACATTCCAGCCAATCAGCAGCAGATCCTCCCTCCCACCTCCTGGACAGCATCCATTGTGAAGCTGCATTCTTAGTGAGCTGTCCAGGAGGTGGGACGGTCTGGGAGGGAGGGTCTGCTGCTGATTGGCTGGAATGTGTCTGCTGACTGAGGTACAGGGTCAAAGTTTACTCAATGATGAGTCCGTGGCAAACCGTTCGGGACATCACTAGTTATGCACTTCAGGGGCAAGAATGCACAGGCAACTTTTACCCTAAATGGTAGTGAATTAGGGATAGCCACACACTAGAAGGATTTGGGAATTGTTATAGGCAACAAAATAGGCAGCAATATGCAATGTCAGTCTGCAGTTTCTAAGGCCAGTAAGGCCTTAAATAGGAGCATAAATTCTCTGGATGAAAATATCATTTTGCCTCTTTATAAATCGCTGGTAAGACCACACCTTGAATATGCTGTGCAATTTTGGGCACCTGTTCTAAATGGCACTAGAAAAAGTGCAGAGACGGTCTACAAAATTGATAAAAGGAATGGAGCATTTTAGTTATGAAGAAAGGTTAAAAAGTTTTAAATCTCTTTGGTTTGGAAAAACAATGCCTCAGAGGGGATATGATAACATTACACAAATATATTCGGGCCAGTACAAACCATTATCTGGAAATCTATTCATAAACAGGGCTATACATAGGACACGAGGTCATACATTTAGGATGGAAGAAAGGAGATTTCATCTAAGGCAAAGTAAAGGTTTTTTTTTTTTTTTTTTTACAGTAAGAGCAATAAGGATATGGAATTCGCTGCCTGAAGAGGTCGTTTTATCAGAGTCCATACAGATGTTTATACTGCAATTGGATAAATACTTGTAAAAACATAACATACAGGGATATCATTTCTAATTAGTGGAGTAGTAGCTGCTTGATCCAAGGAGATATCTGACTGCTATTTTGGGGTCAAGAAGGAATTTTTTATTAGTTTGTTGCAAAATTGGAAGCGCTTCAGACTAGGTTTTTTGCCTTCTTTTGGATCAACAGCATGTGAGGAAAGTTGAACTTTATGGACGCAAGTCTCTTTTCAGCTATGTAACACTAACCATTCCTAATGCTTAGCCAAGCTGGCATGGCTGAGCATTATGGGAATTGTAGTTCTCAAACATCTTTATATATAAGGCTTAGCAGGTGAAATGCAGTTCCCATGGTGTTAAGCTAGTGCTAAAACCTTAATTTTGTCTTTACCCCTCCAACCTACCAGGGACTCAGTCAGTTTAAACATAACAGTAAATCCGGCACGGCTGCCAGCAGAGGGGTTATGAGCGGGGAGATGAAGTGATGTAAAATGTGGGCCTCTGCATCACCATGTGTCTGTTGGTTGTGCATGCTTTACTGTTAAAGGGATACTGTAGGCGCTATGACTATTCCATCTCATTAGATTGGTTATGGCGCCCGATTTCCTTGGCAATGTTAAGCTATTTTTTGCTCTGGCTAATGCTTCCTCGCTAGTCCAAGAAGTACAGAGGGAATGGGCTGCTGGAGACTGTTTAGCATTAAAATTTAGCTTACCACTGAATGGAAAGACTGCGCCAAAGGATGGAAAGACGTCAAAGAGATAAAGCAGTTATAGTGCCTACACTGTCACTTTAAGTTTGAACTGGATGCCAAGTATCTCAGAGTTGCTGACAAGATTTGTGTATTGTGGTGGTTGTTCCTCCAAGCTTCCCCCAACATAGCCTATTCTGTGAACTCACTGACTATAGCTGCCACAGTATGTTAGTATAAAGGTGACTGCTTTTACACTAACAAACATTCCTTTATACAAATAGCAAGAGAAAATGTATCTAAATGAACAGTTTTTCACAGCAGAATTAATTTGCTATAAAGAAAATTGGAGTTTTACACTTCAGTGCCGCTTTACGTCATGTGGTGTAATGATTGGTGTTTTTTGTTTTTTTTAATAGAAATACCAAGATTCGGATATTGCGGACAGCTACCTATGACAGGTACAGTGGAAAAAAGTGAGGAAAAGCTGGAACACTGGTGAAACGGTTGATGGCTGCTGCATCCCAGGTTTTATGACATCCCTTTAATAGCAGCACATATTAATGGGGATAAAACACCAACCTTACCCGGGCAGGAGTTATCAGAAAGCAGGATGGACCTGACAATGTCGTAAGCCTCACGTTAGAAAGAACCTTTTCAGGTTAAAATGCCGCCAGGTAAATCTTACATTCTAATGGAATAAACTCTTATTTTGTTTAAAGGGACACTATAGGTGCATAGGCCACTTCAGCTCTTTGAAATGGTCTGGATGCAGTGTCCCCGTCCCCCTCAGTCCTGCAATGTAAATCTTTTCTATTTTTAGAGAGAAACATCGATGTTGACATTACAATACAAAGACAGCCTCCAGTGGCCCTTCTGGGAGATTCCCTCACTGAGTCCCCTAAATAATGCTGGTCGTCCTCTTGCTCTGCATGAGGACATCTAGCGTCAGCTTCCATAGGAAGCATTGAGTCAATGCTTTCCTATGGGGAGGGCCGAATGCGCTTGCTGTTCATGCGGATTAGGCCTACTTTCTGAGGAGTCCGAGCACTGTGAAACATCAGCACTGGGATCGGGTGTGTAAATAAATAATTTAAAAACATCTTTTAAACCCTTTATGAGCCAGAGGTGGGCCGTGAGGGCACTGTAGTATTAGGAATGCAACTTTGTATTCCTAACACTACAGTATCCCTTTATGTTTAGTGTTGCTTCTCCATTTATTTCTGTATTGACATATACATTAGAGCAGGGATAGGCAACCTTCAGCACTGCAGATGTTTTGGACTACACCTCCCATGATGCTTTGCCAGCATTATGGCTGTAAGAGCATTTTGGGAGATGTAGTCCAAAACATCTGGAGTGCCAAAGGTTGCCTAGCCCTGCATTAGAGCAAGCATGTCAAACAAAGTCTAGCACAGGCCAAATAACAAGGTTGAATTTTATGTGGGCCGAAAAACAAAAAACCACCTTACATTTTCAAAGAAACTTAGGTTTATTCTGAAAAGTACAGTTAAAAAAAAAATAAAAAAATCCCCCTCTTCTAAACTACTGCATCCCCCTCTTCTAAATCCCAGTCACCCCCATTTAATAAATCCCAGAAACCCTCTCTAGCCAACAAGCAGACTCCACTCATATTGCCGCTGCCAGTATGCGACTCCGGAAACCGGCCTCTGGTATACCCCAAATGGCGCCGTCCACATCCTGTGCCAAAGAGGATCCTCCCGCTACTTCTTGAAACCCTGTGAAGGTGGAGCACATTGACGTCACGCCGGAATGTGACATGGCGTGCCTCTGTGCACCTCCAGGTATTCCACTGTCCAGCTGCGGTCATAGCTGACAACACATACAGACAGACAGACACACACACACACACACACACACACACACACATCATTCCCTGGGGTCCAGTGGGGATCTTCTATCTGAAGAACTCCATCCTGCTGCTCACTGCTCCCTTGCGCGCCGTTTAGTGATGCCAGAATATGACATTCCAGCAGCCGGCATCACTACAGACTGTGCGCGCGAGGGAAGACTGAGCTCCCTCGCTGCCGCAAGTGTCCTGCTTCCTCACCGGTCAGGTAAATTTTAGCAGAGTAGGCACCTGCAATGAGAAAGCAGGTGCCTACTCTGCTTTAACACCAAGCATGTACTTGTGGCTGGCCAGGCAGCAAAAATGTCCATTGATGGCTGCGAGTTTGACATGCTTGGATTAGAGTAAAAAGCATCTGATCACAATGCAGTTTAGATGTTTTTTTCCATTGGTTCAAGGGGTTATTCCAAGGACCATGACCACTTTAGTGATTTGAAATGGCCATGACGTGTGGTGTCTATGTTTCTTTACGAAACGCTGAACAGAGTTTAACCCCTCTGTTACAGGAGCTGTAATTCCACCTCCAGCAGCGTCATTGGCGCGTCCTTAACCAGCCTGGAACTCTCTTAATGTTAATTTAGTCTATATTTGGCAGTCTGACTCCAGTAAGCAGAGTATGCTGGCACCAAACAGCTAAGGGCAGTACCCCCCACAGGATGTGCAGCCCATATCCTCCCCTAAATCCTCTAACATCTTGTAATTGTGTCATTTATTAATTTCCCTTTTTATAATATTGCAAAGCGCTGCAGAATAAGTTGGCGCTATGTTAATGGCATTAGTAACAACAACCCGCCTTTCCTGACATCTGCCCCTCTTAAGCAAGGGGAGTGGTGGCAGGGGACGACAATCTGGCTGTGGGGAGAACTTGGTGCTGGAACAGAACTAACTTTTAGCTATATTCTTTCATTTCTGGGTTTTCTGTTTTTTTTTTGAGTAACCCTCTAATATCAGAATACAAAAAAACAACAAATTGCAATATAAGTGGCGCTTTAAAAAGTGCAATGGTGCCAAAGTGCAGCTAGTTATCACTGTGGAACCCATCACGGTAATTCCACCAATTAAAAGCACAGCAAAGTGAACAGCGTACAAAATGGATCTAGAATTGTGGATTAATTCATAAGTGCAGTAACGCACACCTCTCAAATGTGTTTACACACGTGACACGAGAAGAGAAGAAAAAAAAAACCGAAAAAAAAAAAAACCACACAGACCCAATGGTCTTGGATGGTTATCACTGCAGAAATGAAAAGGCAAAGATCTTCTCACAGGGTAGTATAGCGACCACAGGTGATCATGATTAATGATATCCCCTCAAAGCCGCATGATGGTGGCAGCAGTGTAATGCAAAAATGAAGCAAAGATAGCCCCTGAACGTACGCATCGCACCCTCGTGAGTACCAAGATGGCAGCGACGAAGGGGGCAATAGGGATCACTCAAATAGGGGCATGTTTAGGCACTCGATTTGTCGCCAAATAGGATTTCTAAAACTAGAAATGTAATATGGGACTTTGTACGCAACGAAAGTTAAAATGCGTTGTGCTGTATTTTGTTATTATGGACCTATGAACTGTTGCACTGCAGTAACTTGAATGCAAGATATTTATATTGGTTTTATAATAAATGTTACTTCTTACCTTAAAGGGACACTGTAGACACTAAGACCACTTCAGCTCATTGAAGTAGTCTGGCTGCAATGTCCCATGTCACTTAACCCGACAGTCTACAAGACAGCCAGTAGAGGGACTTCATGGTGCTTAGGACAACTATTAGTCTTTTAAATAACGCTGGACGTCCTCACGCTATGAATGAGGACTTCCAGTGTCACTGGAATCCCCATAGGAAAGCACTGAATAATGCTGTCCTATGGGGAAATCCTAATGCCATTGCCATGCATGTGGTCTCCCCTGCCAGCTGATGGCGGGGTAACTGTGGGCGGAGCCTGACCCAGCACCGAGGGACATCGCCGCTGGATTCATTTGAGTGACAGAAGGGGTTTTAACCCCTTTAGCGACGAGGGATTGGGGGCACTGTAGGATTTTCCAGTTCCAGGAAATAGAGAATCCATTTAACTTGTGTTGCCTTCTCCTGCTTCTGAGGATAAAGCTATCTATCCTGTCCGGAACTACAACGGTCACACCTATGCTGTATTACCTGAGTCAGTTATTCTAACAGGCTCATAGAAACGAGAGTGTGATACTAAAGGGGGATATTATTCAATTATATTTTTAATTTCTACAGTGATAACCATCCCAGACCATTGGGTCTGTGTGTGTTTTTTGAAGTGTATACACATTTGAATGGTGTGCACCTTACTTACGGATTAAATTAGTTATAATCCACAATTATACATCAATTTTGTGCCCTGTTCACTTTACTGGTTTGGTAACCCTCTAAGATACTCTCAGGCATGTCAGGGTTTTAGGATTTTTCTCAAAAACATGAAATGAATCCTCAGCAATAGCGTTTATGTCTATGTAAACCCATTGTTTGGACATTGCATTGACTGATGTATGGCTAGGAAAATTTAAAAAGTACAGTACACCACTAAGCACATAAGATGGCATTACAGATGTAGGGTCACAAATATACACAGGAAATTATCTTTATTGCATCGCTTTATTTTTTATAATTTTTTTTTTTTTTTTTAACAGACATTAATAGTGCATAATTATTTCAACAGAAAGAGGTGTATCCTTTAAGAGTCTGCAAGCATTTGCTTAAAATAAAACATGGTTGAAACAAACATCCACACTTATTTTTCACAAAAAGTCAATTCATGATTTTTCAACGCTCTTCAAATCTACCACCTGCCCCCTCACATCAAAACCATGAATCCTCGTTAAATAACGTGTTAAACTAAACTAAAGAGAATAAACTGTTAAACAAGGTGAATATATTCCATGTAAAGAGAGGAAGACGTAGATTATCCTACAATAGGTGTGCATGACAAAATCTAAAGGGATTAGAAGTAGTGAAAGTTTATTTTCCACGGTGATTGTAGTAATAAAAATCGCTAAGGAGGGAGCCTTCATAGAGAAATAAACTACTTTTTGACGTAACAAAACTTCAGACAAGAGCATTGCAATTTCATGCGATTACAGCGTTTATAACTGCCTGAATATAAATAAATCATGACATAACTTGGAAACAGCCGGTGGACAGATACAGAAAGAGAAAAAAAATGAAAGGAAATATTAGCTTGTGGACAAAATATGCTTCTGGCTATGAGATCAGCTCCAACTCAGCACATCTGGGTTTGAGCATTGGTATTGCTTGCTCATAGCTCCCTGATTGATGTGAATACTGCCGACAGGCAAATCGTTTTACTGCATGCTCGCAGGAGTAGGTTTTTTTTAATTTGTAAAACATGTACACACATACAGACACACGTTTACATTCATTTACATTCAAAGCACCTGTTGCTCAAAATGTGACCAAGTATTTAAACACCTGAGAACTCTACTGTTGCTGATACTCCGTACACATAGGTGTGCTATAACTAGGTCACTCTTTAATAAATAGGTATTTTAATATCAATCGTAGCATGGACATTTCCCCTAGTGTGCCTTGTGGGGCAAGACATTACTATTTGAAGCCTTAAGGTTCTGTAATGTGTAAAATGCAAGGATTATATAATCTTTATCATTTTGTAACGGACACATATGTAAATATGTCTGCCCTTGCCCCGGGATTGAAGGCGTTTTTAAGTGCCCTTTAGTAAAAACATTGTGTTTTTAATCACTGTGTAAACCCAGCGCAGGGCATATTTCGAATATGTCCAGCACTAGTTAATATATCCAGTAATTAAAAAAATAAAACCATTTTCCTTTAACAATAACATTGGATGTCAACTCTGTATGATCAAATATAAAAGCCAGCTTCCCAACTATCCCAAAGTGGGACAGCCACGATTTTCTGGTCCTGTCCCTCTGTTCCGTTTTGGGGACATCAGGGAACTGACCCTAAAAAGGCACTAGGACCCTGCAGAGATGCACTGAAACAATGCTCTCTGCCCTCAATGGCCAAGCGTGGCTAAGCCCGGCAAACCTCCCAATACATTGGATGGACCCACCCTCCCACCAGCATCCCGATTCACAGACACCGCAGTTGGTTGGTATGTGCAAGACTAGTAGAAAAACCATGAGAATCTATCGAAGTAGATACGGTCTTTCCCCAAAAAAATGCATTAGGGCTTATTTTCGGGGAATGTCCTATTTTGGGAAAAACAGTAGCAAGCATGTGCTGGAAAGCAGGTACATAGACGAGTTCACTAGGGCATGGAATCCCGCAAATCTATGTTTTCTCTCTAGTAACAAGTAGTCACACACGAACACTACAACTTATATTTTGGTTAATAATAACGACAGGGTAATTCATTAAATCATTAATGATGGAGAATTCACAAGGGAAATTTGAATCCAAGGCCAAAATAGTGTTGGGAGTTGGAAAAGAAAAGCTAACTTAAAGGAAGACTATAGCAGGGCTTAACAAATTTGCTTGAAATCTAAGAGCTAGCTAAAAAGTTAGGAGCCAGATTTTCCAACATCAAAAATACAATTCTTAAAGGGACACTCTAGCCACTAGAACCACTGCAGCTTAATGTAGTTATTCTGGAGTCTATATATTGTCCCTGTATGCTTTTCAATTTGAACACTGACTTTTCAGACTAAAGGCAGGTTTAACAAACAAACACCATAAACTCAGTGTTCTAATCATGTGAATTACTTAGCTTTAATCAATATGCAGCCTCCCAGGATCGTTGTCCACAACAAACGATCTTTACATATGCATAGAACCACAAACAGAATTGGGATACGGCTGTATAATCTATAGAATGAACATATAAAGAAAAAACAATTGTGTAATACAGTATATACAGTGAATAGTGCGCTTTTAAATAGATGCACTCACAAGATGATGGAAATAGAAGAGCGTTCACAAGGTGCCTCCCCTGATGGTACGGGGGGCTGGTAATTCCCCTTGTCAATGTAGAGCAACCAATGGAACACGGGACTCCAGGTAAAAAAAAATCAAAAAAAAAAAATCACAAACAATATCACAGATTGTAAAATAATACATCCTCACTAGAGTGACTGCTGGGAGCTTGAAAAGGGGTAGCTCAGCCTCTTTGTCAAGTGTACAAAAAATAAGACAAAGTAGTCTTTACACTGTTCGAGTAGATTTTTTTGACTCAGTAAAATTCCAACACAGTCAATGTACTTCATATTTTATCTTTATAAATAATTTGGGGTGTGGAGGTTTAATGGTGCATTTTTTTGTTTACTGAAGAAACACTGTATGGATAACACAGATATAATGGATCTAATAACTATTAGTCCGCTATTTGCTTGTGCTGAAATTACCAAAGTGACAGTTCCTCTTTACACAAGGACCAGATTACCTTGGGGGCCTAATCTCTAGAAGAAATATGAGGGGAGGGGGGGAATAAATAAATATATATATCCCCCCTAGTTGGCTCCTCATGTATTATTATACAATCTGTGATATTGTTTGTGATTTTTTTACTGTGCGGTCCCTGATAAAGTTCTTGTTTGAACGAAACGCGTTGGACCTACTGCTGCACTTTTAATTTTTATTCTTATGGTGTTTTTCACCTTTTTAAGAAAATTAAATTACTGGTTTTTCTACTACTACTCACCTGGAGTCCCGTGTTCCATTGGTTGCTCTACATTGACAAGGGGAATTACCAGCCCCCCGTACCATCAGGGGAGGCACCTTGTGAACACTCTTCTATTTCCATCATCTTGTGAGTGCATCTATTTAAAAGCGCACTATTCACTGTATATACTGTATTACACTATTGTGTTTTTTCTTTAGATGTTCTTTCTATAGATTATACAGCCGTATCCCAATTCTGTTTGTGGTTAAAGGCAGGTTTACATTGCTGTCTGGTAACACCTCTAGTGAAAGTCACTCAGATGGCCTCTAGAAGTGCTTCCCTTGCCAGTGCTGCACACATTAATGCTCATATGGATGCATTTGATTTAATGAATCTCTGAGGAGTGGATTGTTGCAGAATTGCATTATGCCACGCATGCGCAATAGTTTCAATATTTTTCTATGGGGAAGCATTGGATTGCCTGAGATCATGAAGATTGATGATCTCGGCCATGGAGGTGGAGCCAGCCATGTTGTCACCAGCTTGGTGTGGGAAAACCTTTGGGAAAGCTGGAATGAATTAGCTTTCCCTGGGGTCAAGTGGGGCTGCTGTCATTTCTGCTCTGCTCCCTAGAACGCGGGGCAGGAAATAAGTCATATTCTGGCTCCCAGCATCACTGGATGTCGCCCGAGGCAGCAGGGCATGGAGATTACAGCTCCCTCCCTCGCCACAATCTCGATCAGCCGCTTACCTCAGGGCGACCTTGGATTTGTCAAGCCCTGCACTGTAGGATCAGAAACACAAACCCTGTAGCCCCCTGGTCCCCATAAATATAGCAAATATCTACCTCTGATCTGCCTTCTTGGCTGACATCAGAAATTATTCTCTGAACCAATAACAATGCATTCCTTTAGGACTGGCTGAGATTGTCAAGGAGGCAGATTAGGGGCAGAGCCAGAACAAGTCAAACACAGCCATGGTCAATCAGCATCTCCTCATAGTAATAAATAGAATCAATGCATCTCTATGAGGAAAGTTTAATGTCTGCATGCAGAGCGTAGAGACACTGAATGGCAGTGCTGCTCACTATGCAGCACTGCTCCATGAAGAACCTCAAGCAGCCATTTGAGGAGTGGCCAGTGGAGATATTCCTAGACTGTAATGTAAACACTGCATTTTCTCTAAAAAGACTGTTTACAGCAAAAAGCCTGAAGGGAATGATTACACTCACCAGAACAAATACAATAAGCTGTAGTTGTTCTGGTGACTTTTGTGCCCCTTTAAAGAATGCTTAAAATTTGGCCTGAAACTGAAAATCCCTCTGTGAATTTCCCATTTGGCAACTAACCCTCTAAAACGGCTAATGCTTCAAGATGACAGATTCCCAAAATACTAATGGTGACGACAAATGACCAACTGCTGTTTGACATTTTAGTGATATAAGACAAGAAAATGCAAAAAAGTATATTTGAAAGATGTTCCAGCCTTACAGAAAGCCTATGTGTTCATAAAGAGTTACGTCACATTCTGAAATTGGGAACATTCTTAGGGGTTTAAGAAGTTTTTTTGTATAACTTTATATTAAGTTGTTTTAATTTATACCGTATATTTTTCAATCTTTTATTTTCAATATGGAAGGATTATCCAGAACACCTCCAGTAGTGACATAGCAGGGAAACAAACTTTTTTTGATCTATGTTATGAAAACTAGGGATTCTTTGCACATTAGATCCAGGTAAAAGCTGATACTGGGCTTGGCACTCAAAACCTTGGGTTAGGTGGTCTTGGAAACTGCTATTTATCATGAGTGGGACCACCTGTTTATTAGGGAGTATCAGGATTATTTTAAAACGACTGTCACATTTGAATATTTTTGCATAATTTTATATGGTAGATTTTGAACATGGGACAGTTTCAGGGTTATTCACCAGAGTGATAATGGTCAGGAATTAAAAGAATTTCAAAATCGTACCAAAAAGCAAAATTGGAAAAAATTCTCCAAGTAAGCTATGCTTCCAATTTGGATTTAAAATTCACTTTAAATTAAGGGGACACTATAGTCACCAGAACAACTACAGCTTATTGAATTTGTTCTGGTGAGTAGAATCATTACCTTCAGGCTTTTTGCTGTAAACACGGTCTTTTCAGAGAAAATGCAGTGTTTACATTACAGCCTAGTGATAACTTCTCTGGCCACTCCTCAGATGGCTGTTAGAGATCCTTCCTGGGTCCTGCCTAAAATGCATCCAACATTCAGTGTCTCCTCCCTCTGCATGCAGACACTGAACTTTCCTCAGAGATTCATTGATTCAATTCATCTCTATGAGGAGATGCTGATTGGCCAGGGCTGTGTTTGAATTGTGCTGGCTCTGCCTCTGTCAGTCTCAGCCAATCCTGTGGGGAAGCATTGTGCGTGGATCAGGCCACCACGTCTAATGACGTCAGAGGAAGTTCACAGGCACAGACAGCAGCTTCAGACTTGAATACAAGTAAGATTTTACTATCTTTAGGGAGGCAAAAGGGGACTAGACAGTGGTTTTAACACTATAGGGTCAGGAATACATGTTTGTGTTCCTTTAACAATTCTCATGATGAGTAAGTTGATCTAGCAATGTGTTTTTCTTTAGATTTGTATCAAGGTTAAAAATAAAGGAGAAAACAAATTGAGTCTCTTGAAGACCAAAGACCACAACAAGGTCAATGGTACATAAATTGCAAGCTATACAGAGCCTGACATTTTTAGCAAACTGAACTATTTAGCCAAGTCCTGAGTGAAACCAGCTGTATCAAGTATGAGAAAACTTTCATTTTACTAAAATTAGAGGGTGAACTGTGATTTAACTTAGAAAGGAACGTGGCAGTTTCTGAATAACTGAGGGGAAAAAGCATGTGATCTCCTGCTGATTTTTAATGCAAATCAATTTATAACTTTGACATGCATTTTTCTGATTTTTGTTTTGTTTTTTTGGCTCTCACAGTTAAAATACACCTACCATTAAACTTATAGACTGATAATTTCTTTGTTCAAAATCAGCAGATCAAAAACTTTTCCCCCCTCACTGTAAACTCCAGAAGTTGAAAAAAAATAAATCAAGATGGCCATTCCAGTAAAATACAAACAGTGCAAGAGAAATGACTAATGCACCCAGTTTAAAGGGACACTATAGGCACCCAGACCACTTCAGGTCATTGAAGTGGTCTGGGTACAGCATCCCTATATCTCTTATTGCTGCAATGTAAAAAACTGCAGTTCAAGAGATACTGCAATGTTAACCTTGCAGCACTAAATCTGCCTCCAGTGGCTTTCAACTGACTTTTGGCCTGGTAACGAACGTTGGACGTCCTCACGCTCTGCATGATGACATCCAGTGACAGCTATTTCCTCATAGGAAAGCATTGCTTTAATATGGTACTTATAGTGTTCCTTTAATATGTTTACTTATGCCTTATATTAACAAATATACATTTATGAAATATAAAATAAAAATCAGAAATAAAAACAGGCAGCCACGGTTGGTAAACAGAGAATTGCAATAATGTTTCTGTTTATCGTCCTCATTGGAATGGTGTACATCGAATGAACTGGATGATGTAATTTGATTTTTTTATACAACTAGCCACTGACTACTAGACAGTCTCCGGAGACGCTTCCAGGCTGCTAACGGACTATTGGTCCAGTAACTGACGCTGGACGCCCTCACACTCTGCATGAGGACATCCAGTGTCAACCATTTCCCCATAGGAAAGCACTGATTCTACACTTTCCTGGGGAGGCCTAATGCACATTGGTGCCCACTCGTTGCGGAACGTTAAAGCCTTGAACCAGCTCTGAGGGATATCACTACTGGGATAAGATAAGTAAAGAAAGGGTTTAACATCGGTAGGGGCATGTGAGGGAGGAGTAGGAGCTATAGTGCCACGAATACAGCTTTGTATTCCTGGCACTTATAGTATCTCTTTAAAGGGGAGCTGTCACTTTTCAGTTATTTCACCATGGCATAAAACATTGAGAACTACCTATAACTTAAGCCAAGTATTGATGTGTTGTTCCATTTTAGCATATGATATCACAATCCAGTTCAGGCCTGGCACAGATGAAGCACACCGAGAATAAGCCAAAATATTAATTCCTACACACTATGTTAAACGACAGACAATGGCAGAGATTATAAAAATAAAAGGACTGATAATAAACCCAGATGGAGGAGTCATGTTGCATGATAAATTTAGATGAACCATGTACCATAACCACTAATGGTTGACCTGGCACAACCCGCCCCTCCAAGTAATCAAACAGGATGGAAAACAATTTGACATAACTGGAATCCACTCCATGCCACCATTTCACCCAAAGAGCCAGAAGCACTCTGTGTGTGCTAAGCCAGGAAGTGAAAGGCTAAGCTCATTGGCTGATTGTGCACTGTAGTGGTTATGGTGCTTGGATTGTTTCTTTAAATTTTGGTTTTCAGTTTCAGACCTTAAGTGTATTTTAAAAGTATATCTGAAGTGGTTATGGTGCTTAGACCAACCCTTTAATACAGCTCTGTATAAGTTAACAAGCCTATTGAGCTGGCCAAATGGTTTCTGGTTTTCATTTCCCATGTATTTTATTTCTAATCAAAACAATATTAAGGGTAATATTCTATAAAAGGAGAGAAGGCATGTAAACAGTAGAGATGTCGCGAACCGTCCGCGAACTTCTCGCCGCGAACCCCGGTCAGCTAACACATCCCGGCCAATCTCCAGCAGACCCCCCCTCCCAGACCCTCCTACTTCCTGGACAGCATCCATGTTGAACATGGATGCTGTCCAGGAAGTAGGAGGGTCTGCTGGAGATTGGCCGGGATGTGTCAGCTGACCGGAGTTCGCCGCGGACGGTTTGCGACATCTCTAGTAAACAGCAGTTTCCAATTATCTATAAAAGGCAGGGGTTGGATACAGTTCAAGTAAAATCTCCCTCTGTCAGAAGCAGTACTAAAACAGGAAAAAATTTTTTATTTAAATGCAATGTCACCACACACAAGGAGACATGACGTGGGGGGGGAAGGTAATGACTTGCTCACATTAAGCAGTCAACATATTTAGATCACATACACAACAAATGATGGGGTTGTTGTATAAAATATTTGATTTATTACAAATCGTTTAAGATTATACTACAAAGTGAAAAAAAAAAAAAAACCACACATTTCTAACCCTAAATGTACTTAAAGGGTTTCTGCAATGTAAAGGAGGAAGAAATCTGGTTGTGCATTGTTACGGTTAGAAATACTACACAACCACAGATATTTGCATTATTGTACCGGAGAGCTAGTTACACCCAGGAACTCTGCTCTGGAATTCCGAACTACAATTCTGTGCAAAACTTTAGTCAAAACGCTCTGCACTCTGGCAAAATCCGTTCTGTGCTTCAACGTTAAAGCGGAAACTTGCTTCCCTTCCTCCTTTTGCCTGTTTAGTTTTTAAAGATCACTCAATCTCCGGCTCAGAGCACGTCCAATCAGAGGCTTCTATAGGAGAAGGCCTTGACAGGAACTAGTACTGGATTGGCTTTCATCCAATTTTAAGATCTCAGCCATGGAGGCAAGACCACGGACCTAGACAGCCACACCAGCACTAGTGTGTCAGGAATTACTTTTGTATAATAGTGTTCCTTTAATAGAAGAAAGGTGGGATTAACCCTATAAAACAGAGATATGGTTCGGAACAGTTTGGCACAAAACATGGGAAGTGATTGTGGAGATTCTTGCACCACTTATTTGGCCTTACACAGGCTTTGTTAGCACACAAGGTCTTTCATAACTTGGAAAAATCCACAACAGCGATCTTGCCACTGGGTGTCTGGTTGCGGCAGCAGAAGGCAAGTTAAATCTTGAGCCTGCTCCTTGTGGCTTCTGCCATGCTGTTCTTCAGCTCCTGGTACTTTATCTGCCAGGAGTCCACATCAGCATTGTACTCAGTACAACACTGAGGTCCATTGAGGACCCCACAAGACTATGGGATTATCCATAGATGCAACCTTCCCCCCTCAGCTGTCATTAGAGTGACTGCTGGGAGCTTGAAAAAGGGTAGCTCAGCCTCTTTGTCAAGTGTACAAAAAATAAGACAAAGTCTTTACGCTGTTCGAGTAGATTTTTTGACTCTGTTGGGATTTCAGTAAAATTCCAACACAGTCAATGTACTTCATATTTTATCTTTATAAATAATTTGGGGTGTGGAGGTTTAATGGTGCATTTTTTTTGTTTAATGAAGAAACACTGTATGGATAACACAGATATAATGGATCTAAACTATTAGTCCGCTATTTGCTTGTGCTGAAATTTCCAAAGTGACAGTTCCTCTTTACACAAGGACCAGATTACCTTGGGGGCCTAATCTCTAGAAGAAATATGAGGGGGGAGAGGGGGGAATATATATATCTATATCTATCTCTCCCCTAGTTGGCTCACAATTAGTGAGTTACATTCTCCAGCAGAATATGCCACCATTTGTATAACTAATCCCTGGCCACACTGGGAGTCTGCTCTAGTCCTGTGCTTACAGTATTTTAACAAACTACATTATTAACCCTACATTACGAAAAAAGTTTTACTAACCTACAAAAATATAATAGAGAAGATACAGAACATAAAACCATGTTTTATGGTGAAGCAATGCCTTCTTGGGCTTCTACACACATTTATAAAGCACACGATCTTTGGTCACATACTTACAGAACCATAATAAATAGTGCATCCATTATGCATCAGATACACACAAAGGATCTAGATCTATACACAAGTAAAGACACACAAGAGGGGGAGAGGTTCTTCCTCACATATCTGTGAAGATAATGTTTAACTCTTGAATACTTGTTGCTTTATAACTAAACTGCTGTGGAAGATGGTCGCACTATATAAACTAAAACATAGGCAAAAACCACTTCTCCTTAGAGTCACCGCTATTCAAAACGATCATCCACAAAATTAAACTCATTCACACTGACATTTCATGCAGCGAATCAAAATGTGTTTAGTGGTGATCAACTTGTAAGCATAATGTCAGGGAAATTCAAAGAGTAATTTTGCTATGGTGACATAAAAGTGACTTGGCAGTGAGTTTATGCCACCCTATTAAAATACTTGTTACAAGTATTGGTGACCGGCAGGGGAAGAAAGGGAAAATTGAGAAATCGGCTTTGCGAGGTTCGGGGGTTAGTCTAGTATAAAAATTGTTTTTCTTTTAGATTATTCAACAATCAAGAAGCATGAGATAAAAGTTAAGGCCTACTTTAGCAAAAGATGGGTTTGCAATGCAACCAATTAAGAATTATTCAATAAACTTTTTCTAACTTCAAACAATGCCTTGTGGCAGGCACTCCATCTACCAGATTACCAACAAGCTAAAAATGTATTAGAAATGGTCAAATTTATCACATGAAAATGGAAGCAAACAGGAAATATTGCAGGATGTGTTGATCTGTACATCATAAATCAAAGTAATGATATCACAAATGTTTGGACATTAAGTACCCTGCATTTTATTTAAATAACATGGAGGTGATATAAATGTTTCAGAGTACACCAAATATAAATATTTGCAGAAACAATACAATTTGTGATGCAGACTCAGATTCCAGTGGATTCACACAAAGTGTCTCTCTCCAAATCTATAAACATGTTTAAACACAATCCTAGATAGCACTCAGTGAGCAACATTTTAGGAGCGTTCGAGTAGCACAGATTTAACAACTTGCAAGTCTTCAACGATTTCCGCATCAGGTCTTCAGGCGGATTCATCTCATCTGGATAAATGCTCCCAGCCTACACTTCTTTAGAAGTTGCTTGTCTCAGGCCATGAGTGATAATATAGAATATATATTGCATGTTTTATTTGAGTTACAACAATGCAGTATGCCCTGGGACAGCAGAAATAAACACTAGAGCAAAAAAATTGCTGATCAAACTACGATTTGGAGCTGCACGTTTAACGAAAAACACCAAAGAGTGCCCTAGCACCCTAATTAATGTAAGTAGTGATGTTGCTTAGTAATGGTATAAATTTTTACATTGGGTCAGCCAGTTCCACTCCTTGTCTCGTCTTCTGGTATATACAGCCAGAAGCTCCTTTCCTAGGGGCTACCTTTAGCTCTCCAAAGCCAAGACCTGTAATGTAGTTCCAGCTTAAACCCTGCACCACCTACCGCAGGCAAGAAGCTAGCATTCATTTTGACTACTTGCACTAGGGTGGGTTCCAGGACACGCAACTCATTGTCTGAGAGTGGACTGTTTCAGCTAATGAGCTGGCCTTACATTGCAAGGCTTAGTTCAGGAGAGCAAAGACCTGCAATGTATGGCCAGCTAATTGGCTAAGAGAATCAGTATATCACTCTCAATGAGCGAAGTGCCCTGCACCACCGGGGTCAATCTGAGGCAGATAGGTTCCAGGTGCAGACAGATGGGCTCCATGCAGACCTCAGGTAAGAAGCAAAACATTGCCAGTTTGCCTACTTATATGTGGGGAGGGTGGTACTTGCACAACAATCAGTAAACGTATCAAATATTCTATATAGCTATAGTAATCAATATGTAGCTATCCAGTTCTTGAAATCCAATTACCATTAGCTGCAGCTACTTTTTTTTTCCTAATAAAGATTTGTAGTTTTAACAAAATCTAGAGAGATGTCTAGATCAACAGACCAGGTAAACTTTCTGCCCTAAAGTGACTTTAGTTTGAATACAACTGTCAAGTAGTTTAGACAATAATGGAAATTATGCATATATAGCCCTCAATGTCTGCTTTATTTTTTTACATTATATTCAGCTCTGCCAGAGGAAGACACAAGACAGGGAGGTGTGTCACTGTACAGTTTTTTGGGTGCTATGTATCCATCGGCTCCTATTTTTGTAACACTCATGCAAAAAACCCAACCAATTTTGACTTTAATCTGCATTAAATTAACTATATTCTCAGGTTTTATAAGAACCCTGTCAGATCTGTATATACACACACAACTATGTGTACTAAATATAAGACCAGCATTCTGAGAGAGATGTGTAAACGATCATTTATACATGCCGCATCAATCAATGCAATCCATTTATCCGTCCAAGATACATAAAATGAGTACCATTAAATTGGGTAATAGTAACAACCCCTGGATGTTGGGCTAAGGTAAAATCCCCAGGACATACTTGAAAACCAGAGTAATCTGAATGTATCTTTACTGGTTAAATACTTTGCTATTACTATTTGAAGGCTGGATTCAGGATTAAAGCAATGGAGGCCTGAAACCTTTTTAAACAGGCCAAGGCAACTTGTCATGAAATGATCAGTGCTGTGGAATTTAAGGTATTTCTCTCAAAGGCTGTAATGATGAATCTAAAAACTATGGGTTTCAAGCAGCTCCGCAGTTCATGGTTTACAGAATGTCATAGAATTACAAATGTAAAATTCAAGGTGTGGAAATCGGAAAGCTGGTAAAGTATAAAAAAAATATATATGCAAATAGGGGATATCCTGTCAGGAAGAAATGGCACAACATGCATTTAAACTGTATGTTTAAATAATTTATAATTTGTGTCAAATTGCCACTCACAATTTGTAAGATATAAAAAGGCCTTCAATGTGTTATATACGAATGCAGGTTCTGTAAGTAATCTTGAGGTTTGAATATCTCAGAGTAAGGAGAGACAAGGCGCAATCCAGTTACAAGGCAACGTGCCCAATGCAAATGTATTAACTTACATTAAAGTTGGTATAAGTAGATGTAGATATCAGCATGAAAGTAAGTCCTATACGTTTCATCCCATATCGGGAAAAATCAACATTATTCTTACAAAATACAATACACTTTATAATTTGCTGGACTAATTATTGATTTGTCCCTGAATGGGATTAAACACGTAAGACTTAATTTTTTTCATGCTGATATCTACATCTACTTATACCAACTTTAATGTAAGTTAATAAATTTGCATTGTGCACTTTACCTTTGTTGCCGTATAACTGGATTGCACCTTGTCTCAACTTACTCAGATATTCAAAGCTCAAGACTACAAACAGGACCTGCAATCGTATACAACACACTGAAGGCCCTTTTTTTTTTTTTTATCTCTTACAAATTGTGAGTGGCCATTTGACACAAATTATAAATAATTTAAACATACAGTTTTGCACTATGTTGTGCCATTTCTTCCCTGACGGGATATCCCCCTATTTGTATATATTGATAACTGTTAAAGATTATGTTGAGGAAATCTTCAGGGTTGTCCATCCTTGAAGGGAAGTTTATACATTTATTGTGTCTGTGTAAACCACTATATTAATTGCACGTTGATCACTTTATTGAATTGTGAAAGGCACTGTTTTATAATGCAAAAAGTTTAAAAAAAACAAAAAAAACAAGTAGACTTGGTAAGAGGTGGACAGACTTTTGTGGTGAGTTGAGCTGTAACCCAGCTCATAGCGCCTCTCGCGAAAACACAGCGGCACAAGTGCAGTGCAACGTTCATAGGTTCTGTGAGAGAAGCATTGTATTCAATGCTTCTCTATCAGAAGAAGCTTATGGGCGGGTAGCGACACTTGCTGTACATGTGCCCCAAGAACAATCAATGCTTCCCTATAGACAGGTATTGGATGATGCAGCGTAAGAGAATGCGAGACGTTGTTCCTGGACAACTTGGCCGGGCACTGGATTCAAGGTAAGTTACAAAAAAAAATAAAGAGACTGACAAAAAATTATTAGCATACATTAAGAACATTAAAGCTAAAAATAAATTTGTAAAGAGGGTTGGAGTCACTATTTTCTCACACCAAAACATGGCAGCACAAAGCAGGTGTATATTAAGTTTCAGGAATCTTAAGGGAGGTTAGCTTTAGTAATTGAAAAACAGTTTGCTAGAACGCTCAGGGGAAATAGTTGAGTGCTGGCCACCACATCAACATACAGAGAAAGATGCAACTAATTAATCTACAGCATAATTATGCCAACTCACTGGTTGATAAATACATCCCAATCCGTTTTAAATTAGCCAATTTGCAGGTGAATGATATGCTACCTCGGGTAAAGCACAACATTAAAACATTTTACTTTTCCATTTTTAACTTCAAGAAAACCATTCTTATATAAAAATCCACCAAAATATATTGAAAGTTAGAAGGAATTTATGGAAAGTAAAGCGCATATGAAGGTAGATACGGAATGCTCAAATGAGTGAGATGTGGAATGTGGGGCACGAATTTACAACTAAGACGAAACAAGCAAATAAAAAAAAAATATATAGTACCTGCCTGACAAACTTAGACGGAAGGGAAAAAAAAAAAAAAAAAAAATATCCAACAGTCCCATACTCACCCAATAATATAAACAACTAATAGGCTACGGGTAGAAACAAAAAGTCATGCAACTGAATAATCAGTAGTAGAACACTTTAGTGGGCAGTATATAAGCAATCAGTTCAACATGATCAAGATTTACACTTATGGCTACACATTGTTTCAGCACCTGGGTAACACATGCAGTCTGTGTGATGATTTGTTTTTTTAATGAAAACAACTGAACAGGGAAAAACACTGTTTAAAATAAATGCTAGGTACGCTTTGTTCTAGCCCAGGATGAGTGTGTGAGGGAAGTGAACTTCCTTTAAATGTATCGTTTACATTACATATTTCCTGGTACTTAGTTCCCTAAAATATCCAAAGGGTTATTAGTTCTCCCTGTATCAGAGTGCTTCTCAAAAACAAAACTGGCAATAAAGCACTTAAAGAAAAACTTCAGACACCATAACAACATCACTAAAATGAAGTTAGAGTTCCAGGGGGTCCTTGGCGCTTGCTAACCATTAGGGCTTAAACTGTTCATGAGCGGATTAACCCCAAAGTCTGTGCTTCAGACCGGATCATTCTACACCGTTCTTCATTTTACGAAACCCTTCATATCAAAAGGTTTAGGAAGCGTCAGTAAGATGAAAGACATAGCAATCTGGTACTGTTGCAGAGGCTTTGGAGTTAATCGGTTTGTGAACAGTTAAATCCCTTTGACATCAAGGACCTACTTGGACCATAACAACTTTGTACTTGTTAAACTGTTATGGTGCACAAAGTGTTTCTTTAAATGTCAGGTCAAAAGGGATTCAGAATATTCAATAAGCCAAGGCACTGTCAGGAAAGAATTGGTATTTTCAGAAGAGAATGGTGAAGGAGTTTCAAAGAAAAGAGACTAGTTTTGTTCATACTGACAAGACTTCTCAAAGTATAATAAAGAACAATATGTGAATTGCTATAGGTATGTTCATCACAGATTCAGTAATGGCTATGAAAATAAATCAAAGCCATTTTTTTGGGAGCAACTTCTAAAGTGCATTTTATTTACCCAAGATTTCTGAAAGCACAGTACTTGTGCATTTGTTTCTCCTGTATTCACACTTCATAAACCCCCACACTAGCATAAAAATACCATATAACCAACATACCCACTGTAACAAAATATTGAATATTATACAACACTTAAAAAAAAAAAAAAAAAAACCTTGACCACCACAATAAATGTCATGCAATTTCCAAAAATTCCTGAATGAACATAAATAATGGGCCATACTCACCTGTGGTGGTTAATACCTACCTGTATGAGGTAATTAAGTCCAACCTCCCCCACCATGAAGTAAATGCCCAAACAATTACACAAGAACATATATGCCTCAGTTTAGGACAGGTTTATCAAAGGGTCAAATGAGCAAGGCATTTGTGCCATATTTTGAACTTCAAAAGATCCCATACAAACCTCAAATTATTATTTTAAACAAAAATAAAGAAACCTACTTTGCAAGTCTTATGTTTAGGTCAAACTGGTCACTATAACTTACATATTAAAAGGTTTACATGCCCTATTTGGTCTTCTTTAAAGGGTAACCAATATAAACCATTACAAGGTTTTTCTACGAACAATGATTCAAATTGCTCATATAATTTCAATTTAAACTGCTAGGTTAATATAGGAATAAAACGCTTCTAAACAATTGTAAGCAGGTTTTAAATTATAATAGGGGTAAATTATAAAATGTTGTATTTGGCCAATTGCAGAATTGAAAAACAAGATAACTTCTGTTTAAAATGGTTTTACAGTCACCCTTAAAAGGGAGTAAGGGCATAAATTTAAATTAAACTTTTCTATACAAATTGCTAGCAAACACATAGATTAAAAGATATTTCGAGAATGGGACACAAGAAACAATTGCATTGATAAAGAATGCTTTCTTGTGGTTTCAAACAAAATCCCCTGGTTATATTAAGTTTACACCTCTATTATAAAAACAGAAATAAACTTAAAAGAAGTAAAAGTGTATTTCAGTCTTACACTATGCTATACGTTACCTTTTTTTTTTTTATAAATAATATTTTCAAAGTGCAAAGAGAAAACACAAAGCAAAACAAAAACAAAACATTGCGTATGTGCCCAATAAAAGGCACTGCACATTTAATGGCATGTACATACGCACCTGGAACACATTCTTTTTAAAGCTTCTTGAAATGCGTGAAGTAGAAAACGCTATAAAATACTCACTTTGTTGTTCCCTTTTTAGGATTGCAATGTTAATTTTTGGAGCTGCAGTACGTCACTTAAGTGCCGCAATAATACACTTTTACCTCAAAACAAAAATTAAAATCTTTTGATCTCTATATTTGCTAGCTTTGCATGGAGCTAGGGTTCCCATACCACCATGTTTTCATGGACACAACCTTTACACACGAAGGACAGCATGTAGCAATCAAATGATGAACGAGGAAGCTACCATTAAAAAAAAAAAAAAAAAAAATGGCTATTGTCCTTAGGATTTCTTCACCATATGACATTTACATGCTGCACAGCGTTCTTGTCAAGAACTGCCAAATAATGACATACATCCAGGAAAACATGGCGGACACGGCAAGCCTGTACACAGCTAATTTTTTATTTTTACAATGCACCCATATGCTTGCATCATAGGTGCACTGTCAGCTTTTATTTAATTTCAAGGCAAAAACTTCACGTCTGTTTTTATTTTATAATAAAGTTATAGGTATATCTGAGTCATCCTTACTTCAGTAATAGCACAACTTTGGCGAGGAAGCTGCTGCGCCTACAGTACCAAATACTTTATTTTATTTATTTTTAAAAAAAAAGGAAGTTATTCACTAAAATGTGAATTGAAATGGAATTCAAGCTTTAATCAAAATATCCAAACTAGCAATCATAGAATAAATATCAAACTGAACTATATATGCACTCAATCTCATTATGTAGAATGCTGAATTCCATAATTCGCACTTTAGTAAATAACTCTAAGACAATGCACAGCAGCTTCCTAGGGCAAGGGGAGGCCAGAGTAAAGCCCCACATGTTCCATGCACTACATGTCCCGTGACGCATCTCCATTTAGAATGCTGGCAAAGCATCATGGGATCTGTAGTTCTCCAAGAGATATGGGGGTCTGGCTTTGGCCACCCTCACCCTAGTTAGGCCAACGTTGCGCCATTGCTGTTTGAAACGGTAAGTACCTTCCCCACGGTACAGTCAGTCCCTCCCCGGGCTGAAGGCCTTGGCCTTAGCCCCTGATACTCACCTTTCCGGGATACTGTTCTTCTTTACCATGGTAACGGCTCACGGGACGGTAGGGGAACGGGCACCCCAGCCGCGAGTTTACAGAGAGAGGATTTCGAAAACTCTACGACGGCGGCGGCTACTACTTCCGACCGAGGGCGGCGAGTGTTTAACACCGGGCCCCAACTACGGCAAAAAAAATAAAAATAAACAACAACAAGAGCCAGCGAAGGAGTCAGGGGGTCCTGCTCAGTCAGGCTATCGAGGGTCTCGGGCCTACAGACACCTCCGTACGGTCACACCGAGCTAGTGCGGCCTAGCAGCGAGCGGCGCGGGATTCAGCTAAATCCTACGCAAGAGACCTGACTGGGCGCACTGCGCGTGCGTCCCAACGGTGCAGCCCTCGCTACGTCATCGCTGGGACTGGACTGAGCGTCTGCGCATGCGCGAGGGAGGGGGAAAACCGTCCGGATGCTATTGGCGCGCATGCGAGAGGTATTGTTTGTGCGCACGCGCAGTGCTTATTATTGCAAGGCAGGTTCTGCCTTTTTAATTTAAAATGCATAATAATAAAAAATAAAAAAAAATTGAGGTGACTTTGCAAGATGAATTTATGCATATAGTATAGTGCCTATAAATATGCTTGTGTTTTTTGTGGTTTTTAATTATTCAGTAAAATGAATACTTTTTTTATTAAAAAAAAAACGTAAAAGAAAATTTATAAAAAAAATGTTAGGAAAGTTATTCAATAAAATGAGAATTGTGAGAAAAGTTTTACATTGCACTATAGGGTGTTTTTTGGGGGGCTAAACTTTGAGTGGTAGCCATTTGCAATGTGAATGGCATAATTAAGGCTAAAATTGCCCAGCTGTGACTATTGCTGAGTTGGAATTTTTTTAAATCATTTTTTTTTTCAATTTGCTAAAATTCTTTTTTTGAACATACCTCAAAGTGTTTACTCTAAGTAGTTGCAGCAACATTTTTGCAGAAGAAGTGTTGTTGTAGAGAAATTAAAATTTTAGTCAAATTGAAAAAAAAGTCATCCATATTTTTTTTATTTGGTTATTCTGGTCTAAAATTTTAAATTCTCTTTCTATTGCTGGAAAATCACACGCTAGTGATGGCGGTGGACGGAATAACAAATGATAACATTTAGGATAAAATAGTTAAACTGGAAAAATTTCCCTAAACTCAGCTTTAGTCATAGTTTGGCCTCTTCAGAGTGTGACAAGGTCTTAGAAGGCTGAAACTATCGTCTGGGCTGTATCTCTCGTACAGAGGAGCCAGCATACCGTCTTTTTGATGTGATAAGTTTGATATGCACATGGTTTAAGTTCTCTCTGTAATGCATATCCCCAAACATTGGCATCCCAAGACGAGGTAAACAGGTCAGGCCAGTGATTGCGTCACTGGCTCCGCCCTAACGGGTAGACCCATCCGAATCCGCAGGTCAACCTGGCATGAATGCATACCATGCATAGAAAACTGCTTCTGTGCCCTCCGCAAGGTCCTAATACCCTAAATGCCGCGTGAGTGCATCTAATGATGCACTTGTGCTACACTTTTTGGTGACAATTCCCTAGTGCCCTTAAAAGCAAAACAATAGAGAAGTCGGGACAGTGGGACATGACCTGAACATCCTGACTGTCCCTCCAAAATCGGGATGGTTGCGAGGTATGGTAATGGCATAAGATTCTTTTTTTTTAATGTATTTAGTGTTTATGGTGGTATTAGTCACACTGCCAAACTGTTTGAGACAATTTTTTTATTTTTATTTTAAATAGCTTTCCTCATCTCCCGCCTCTTCACTTGGAAGTATGACGTCCTATCTATTTCTGATACTATCCAAAGCTGTCAAACCTTGGACAGCATTGATAGATTGCAAGTTATGGGGGTACCATACTTAGCACAAATGTTCACACTGCCCACAGTCTGCGCTGTACACTTACTACTTTACATTGTAGCGGACTGTAATTTCTTCAATGTTGTCACATGAAAAAATATAACATATTTACAAAATTGTGAGGGGTGTACTCACTTTTGTGAGATACTGCATCTGCTGAATATTGCACATGGCTGTCATTATCCGCTCATTCATAGATATGATGTGCACTCAAAACAAACATATGTGTGCCTGATAGTGAGTGAACTTGTGTGTGTGGCTGCTAATGAGCGAGTTGTGTGTGTGTGTGGCTGCTAGTGAGTGAGTTTTGTGTGGGTGTGGGTGTGACTGATAGTGAGAAAACTTGAGTGTGTGTGTGTGGCTGCTAGTCGGTGAGTTTGTGTGTGTATGGCTGCTAGTGAATGAACTTGTGTGTGTGTGGCTGCTAGTGAGTGAGCTTGTATATGTGTGTGTGTGGCTGCTAGTGAGGGAGCTTGTGTGTGTGTGGCTGCTAGTGAGGGAACCTGTGTGTGTGTGTGTGTGTGTGTGTGTGGCTGCTAGTGAGTGAGCTTGTATGTGTGTGTGTGGCTGCTAGTGAGGGAGCTTGTGTGTGTGGTTGCTAGTGAGGGAACCTGTGTGTGTGTGTGTGTGCCGCTGCTAGTGAGTTAGCTTGTATGTGTGTGGTTGCTAGTGAGTGAACTTGTGTGTGTGTGTGTGTGGCTGGGTGGCTGCTAGTGAGTGAACTTGTGTGTGTGTGTGGCTGCTAGTGAGTGAGCTTGTGTGTATCTGTGTGTGGCTTCTAGTGAGTGAGCGTGTGTGTGCGCATGTGGCTGCTAGTGAGTGAGCTTGTATGTGTGTGGCTGCTAATGAGTGAGCTTGTATGTGTGGGCCTGCTATTGAGCTAGCTTGCGTGATTTTTTTTGTGTGTGTGTGTCGCTGCTAATGAGTGAGCTTGTATGTGTGGGCCTGCTATTGAGCTAGCTTGCGTGATTTTTTTTGTGTGTGTGTGTCGCTGCTATTGAGTGAGCTTGTATGTGTGTGACTGCTAGTGAGTGAGCTTGTATGTGTGTGGCTGATAGTGAGTGAGCTTGTGTGTTTGTGCCTGCTAATGACAGGGCCGTCTTTCCCCACAGGCATGGGGGCCACGCCGCACTGCCCAGCCGACAGAGGAGATCCTTTGATCTTCCGTGCCGGCCAATGGAGAGGCGACCTTGTTTTCTGGCCGTGGACCCCCTCGGGCCGGTAAGGAGATCAGAGATCTCCTTCACCGGCCCAAGGGCTCTTCGATCAGGAAGAGAGGGAGCTAGGACCCAGGGCTGACCTGTAAGGCAGTCCCTGTATGTGTATTTAGCAGTGTGTGTGTATTCAGCAGTCTGTATGTATTCAGAAGTCTTTCTGTGTATACAGCAGTTTATGTATGTGTGTTTAGCAGTGTGTGTGTATTCAGCAGTCTGTTTGTGTATACAGCAGTATCTGTGTGTCTTCAGCAGTCTTTGTGTATATTCAGCAGTCTGTGTTTGTATTCAGCAGTCTGTGTGTGTGTGTGTATTCAGTGAACTGTGTGTATGTATTCAGCAGTCTGTATGTATGTATTAAGCAGTCTGTGTGTGTGTATGTTTGTGTGTGTTTGTATTCAGCGGATTGTGTGTATGTATTCAGCAGTCTGTCTGTGTGTACTCAGCAGTCTGTCTGTGTGTACTCAGCAGTCTGTCTGTGTGTGTACTTAGCAGTCTGCCTGTTTGTGTATCCATCAATTTGACTGTGTGTGTATTCAGCAGTCTGTGTGTGTGTCTATTCAGCAGTCTGTGTGCGTGTGTTCAGCAGTCGGTGTGAATGTATTCAGCAGTCGGTGTGAATGTATTCAGCAGTCTCTGTGTATGTATGTATTGCATTTGTTGGAGGTACTAATAAATATAAGCTTAATTGTATCTATAATGTACGCCCTCACACAATCAGACTCAGCCAACCTCACACACAATCACACTCAGGCACACCTCATACTCAATCACACTCAGACAACCCAACACTCAATCAAACTCAGCCAACTCCGTACACAACCACACTTTTTTTTATTACAAGTAAACTTCACACACAATCACACTCAGCCAACCACACACAATCACACTCACCCATCCTTACACTCAGCCAACTTCAAACACAAGCACACTCATACAGCTTCCACATGCAATAATGCTCAGTCACCCCATTGTCAGCCAACTCGACGCACTTAACCAACAACCAAAATCACTCATGGCTGCCATCAGGGAGAACAGCCACTACAGCTGTACAGGGCCCAAGCCACCAGGGGGTGCAGTGTGCCTGGGTCCTTTACCCCACATGTGCATATTTATATAACAAGTATTACTATGTATAAATACATATATAATACACAAGCGCATTCACCTATCCAATAAACAGCAACTTCAATGTTGACAGATTTTATTAGTTTTGTTTTTAAAGAAACACCTAATCTAGGCAAAAATAATGGGGGTTTAGTTACATTATATGATCATACATTGCATAAGCCTACGACAATGTCGATGTACCCCATTTTGGAAGGTCCTACTCTAACAGCCAAATATCTGCTAAATGAGCTACTCACTTGGGGAAATCCTTCCATCTCGAGTTCTCTACAGTACAAGGCTAAATAGGTCCCTGGGATGAGGCATCTGTGACAGGGAGGGGTGCAAAACCAAGGAGTTGGCTAGACTCCCAAATGTTTGTATGTATATATATATATATATATATATAAATGAAACCAGGAGGCTGCACTCACCTGAACATGCATAAATGGGGTGCTGCTGGGGGCCAATTTATACAATACACAAGATCCAGCGCACTCACCTATCCACTAAACAGCAACTTCAATGTTGACAGATTTTATTCGTTTTTTTATTTATAAGATGGGGCACCCCATTTATACATGTTCAGGTGAGTGCAGCCCCCTGTTTTTATATATATATATATATATTTTCACTTGTGGGCCACTGCTGTGTAAAATAGAGAAGAGAGAGCCCATGAGACTCCAGAATTTACCTCCTCCAGTATCCTATTGCAAACCATGTCTGGCAGAGCGTTGCCGCATGTTGCCATGTCAATGATACGCTGGCGGTGGAAAATGAGACTCCCAGGTCCACTCTTCATCATGCAAGCATGCTGGACCACATGCTATCCACTGTTTTCTCTACACAGACACAGACAATGCATCCACTACACACAGTACTTCCACAGCACAAACACAGACAATGGATCCACTTCACACACTACATCCACTGTAAATACACCCTTCATTGACTTATCCTTGATGGGGGACTTGGGGTGATCCCTCTGGGCATACTCGGGGGCAAGTCCCAAAGTCCATATCCTGATAAACTCTTCCTAATCCCATATTCTTTTAAATGATGTCTGCCATATTCCCATGTGATTTTTATCTAGTGGTTTAAAACAAGTGTTGAGATAACATGCAATAAAACAATCTCGGATGAGAAACAAAGTTAAATGTCTCAACATTGCTCACTGGTAATGACAGTTTTTGCAATTAAAAACAAAACTCATTCCGAGCGTGTGTGGCAAGTCTGACCCGATAGCTCTCAGGATTTATCCACAGATGGAGGAAAGATGCAAACAACTATTCAACTAAATTCTTTGTATTTTTTTTACCAGAACTGTGCAAGTGCTCCATCGTGTGGCTAAACAACACATGGCATGCACTTTAACCTTCATCACACAGGACTTTTCAGTAAAATGTGAATTGTTCAAAAATCAAACTGAATTTCAAATTTAAGGCCAAGTAGCCAGATTGAAAACAAAGTTGACTTGGGGAATATTTAGAATTTGTTTTGCCCCCCCCCAAAAAATCACTTTCAATTCCCTTTTAAACAATTCTATAACTGCATCCACATGTATTGATATGCAAAGGTAATTCTTCAAAGTTTTAAACATTTGTCAAAGACCAATGAATGCACACCATAAAGAGGCGTAGATTTTGCTTTTAATATTATTGGTTCATTTGTTAAATGGTTTCCTATGCAGTTATCTCCCACTATTTTATTAGCGCTAATATTGGTAAATGTACAACTGATTTACTTGATTTCCTTTTTTTTCCGACAATGCAAACATCTGTATTCTGATAAACATATATATATATATATATATATATATATAAATATTGGCTACAAGAAACTAGAGTGTTTCAATAGCAATTGGTAAAAATTATGATGATCAAAAAAAGGTAATGCCAGGAAGGAAGGAAGTCAACCCAAACCAATTCTGGGAGTTACCCTTGTAATGTTATTTGAGGACATTAAACATTAAGACACCACATTTTTTATTTACTTTGTATGATGTTTATGTGTCACATGAAAATCCTCTACTGCGGTCCTGTGAGGCCACACTAATATAGAAGGTTGGATAAGGGTAACAGAGTCTTAAAAGACAAAATGGGGGGGCAGGGCCGGACCGCCGAGCTGATTGGTCGTAAACACGAGCAGCTCCTGCAAACTAACATTCTTTACCCTCAAAAACCATGTCTCTCCATGAGATTACAGACCGACAGCAAGGGTCCTCAGAGCAAAAGGGGCACTGGACCCAGGGAGAGGCTGGCTCTTCAAGCTACAGGCCCCATGATGGGGCCTTCTCAGGCGGTGAGCGGAGCAGACGGCCGCTGCACCGCTATCCTGCCCAGCAGCACTCGGCCGGGGGCCCGGATCGGCGGAGAACTGGCCCTGTTCCCCCCCCCTCTGGACCGGCGGGGGTGATCTCGGTCCTAACCCAGTGGCCACGACAACAACAAGCCAACCAAGACCCAACAGCAGCCTCACTACCGCGAGCTGTAGCCTAAGCACCTCAACTAAAATGGCGGCCGAAGACACCGAGAGGGCCTGCAACAATCTAGCGCCCACTACACAAAGCGCTCACAAGCTCAAGCCAGCCCTATACCCAAAACAACCAAAGGGAAACTCACAGCAAAGTGCCCCGACAAGACACATACCCTCTGGGACACGATCCGGTGCTCTGACCCCAGCTCCAAGGCGGGCCCAAAACATGCGGAAAAGCCGGGGGCACTGCAAACCAGTACCCGCACCGCAAGGGATCACACTGAAGGCACACAAGCGAACACCTGCATCCCAGACAAGCCGGGGAGCAGGTCTCCCACACAATGAGCCGCACACCACTCATGGAAAACCACACTTTAACCAGCATGGAAGACGCCGCAAAGCAACACAGCTTCAACACAACAGAGAACCAAGAACCCGTGTCACTCCACTACCCTGGCGTCACCTCATCAACGGTGTACCCGAAAATGATTAACTTTTTTACCAAGGCACAGATGACAGCGACAACAGACTACCATGATACTAGGCTCTACGGGATAATAATGCTCCACGCCTGCCTCAACATACCAACCGGGGCAACAAGCAGAACTTGTAAACCAACGCATTATAACAAATTATAAATGTCTGTGAGCATAATGTTTTTTACCTAGCCTAGCTTAACGAATACCAAGCAATATATGGTGGGGCTACCTTCCTAACCACGTATGTACCATTGCCTCCCTTAATTAGAGGTTTAGCGCGCCCCTGGGGCATACAACATCTTGCTGCCCCTGGGGCATACAACATCATACTGCCCCTGGGACATACAACATCTTGTTGCCCCTGGGACATACAACATCTTGTTAACTATACATAGATATTTGGCTGGCCGCCCTATAAGATGCAATCCCATCGACCTGTAACCCACTGGGCATATCTCCATACATTACACATCACCCTGAACACAACCAACTGTCATGCAAATCAGACACCAATCTTTATGTATAATAGGGTTAACATTCTTGCATCTTAAAATGTGCACACAACCTCAATCTAACTGATAGCAACACGATTATATAAACGACACCCAATCGACTATTATTCATGCTAACAGACAAAAATATGCACAATATCTCGTTTAACCAAGCTTGTTCTAAATATATAAAAATGTGCGAAATTTCATGCCACTGCCTAACTTCTGTAAACCTTGAATCACGCTGTTGTGGCGTATGTCGATATCCTGTAACCATCTGCACAAAAAAAATAAAAAATTCTCAAAAAAAAAGACAAAATGGGTAAGGGGTTTACAAGACTCACAAGTGGTGAGGGAGTTAAGAGACAATGGGTGAGGGATTTTAATAGACACACAACAGGTTAAGAGACACAAAGACAGTTAGGGGATTAAGAGATACAAGAGGATCAAGGAGAGTTAAGAGAAACACAAAGAGACAAGGGACACGGAAGGCGTACAGGGACAGTAGTGAGACATGCAAGGGATGGTCATTGGATACAAGATGACCCGCCAAGGTTGGTGCAGACAAACAACTCCTCCCCTGGTGCCGAAAACCCTAGGTTCAGCATATTTTCCTCTTTAACATAGATAGAACGGAACTGACTAATTAGAACTTTTTGCCATTTTGCATTGTAGATATTATTAACATCTAGATTATCAGCTGTCGCTAACTCCATCTCTCATTTAGTAGTATGGGGCTACTGTTGTAGGCATAAACAAGAGGTATGTCAGGTGTGCCCAGGTTCATCCTAATGAATGCAAAACTATCCACCCTTTCCCTACCATTGAGTCCCTAATGCAATTTTCTGTCTCATTTAAAAATAAAAATCATGAAAAATAACTAAAATGTACACAGAAGGATGACATTAGAGAAAAAACTATTAATATTTGTGTGCCTAGCTTACCAGGTTTATATTTTATAAATAGTGTTGTTGAAAGTTTAAAAATAACACCATTTTACATTTTGTTTCTTTGATAAAAAAAATTTGATGAAAAATGTCAAATGTGACTAATTTATGATCATCTACTAGCTGTCCATTAAAATAAATTGATTAAATCCTGGGTGCACACTATTTAGTAGACGTTAAAAGAAACAACTTTTATTGGTTGTCTATTTCCCTGAGTAACTGCAAGGGGTACAAACTTTCTTGTGTGGTCACCGCTAACACAGTGTCTTCAGCAAACAACATAGTGTAGAATATTTGTCAACTGGAATCTAGAGGAAAAAGAGATAAACTTATGGGAAATGGAGCTATGAAAAAACTCCAATTTGATGAGTTTGAACAGTGCAATCCATGCTTAAAGGACCACTATAGTGCCAGGAAAACATTTTTTCTGGCTCTATATTGTCCTTGGGTCCCCGTCACCCTCTGGGTCCCCTCTGGGAAGGGGTTAAATTCACAGTGAGAAGCGCCTCTAGCGGCTGTCAATGAGACAGCCTCTAGAGGCTGGATTAACCCATTTGTAAACATAGCAGTTTCTCTATGTTTACAGCAGGCAGGGTTAATCCTAGATGGACCTGGCACCCAGACCACTTCATTAAGCTGAAGTGGTCTGGGTGCCTATAGTGGTCCTTTAACTCCTTAAGGACCACACTTCTGGAATAAAAGGGAATCATGACATGTCACACATGTCATGTGTCCTTAAGGGGTTAAGGATATGAAGTGTATTACTTGGTTCAGGTTGGTGATCCAAAATATGCAATAAAAACAAAAATAGATGCTATATAGCATAGCAGATTTGGATCATATGAGCATTTATAGTAGGTGAATGAAATTACACGTACATGTGCTGGAGCAGTCGTCCAAAATTTGAAATCCTACTTAAAGGACAGTATAAGCCTACAACGGCACCTTAAAGATCTGAAATGGGATCCTAATTTTATCCTAGTTACAAGTGATGTACAGTCCCTCTGTATACAATTATTGTTCACAACATATACTGTGGAGCAGTCAGGAATATTTTAGAAAGACATGGGAAAATCCCCACAAAACAAATAGATTTTATTATTGAAGGAACAAAAATTATTGTAAAAAACTATTATTTTAGGTTTTACAAGTCCTTCTTTTTAAAAACACAAGGCATAGCTATGGGAACCCAATTTGCCCCCATGTGCGCCAGTTTATTAATGCAGATTGGGAAGATACAGTCATGTGGACTAGCCACAATTGGACAGCAAACTTGGTCCTGAACATACATACTCATAGATGATTTCTTTTTATGTGGAATTGTTCTGTCAGACACTCACTGACAGACACACACACACTCACTGACAGACAGACACACACACACACTGACAGACACACAAACACACACACTGCCAGACACACACATATACACATTCTTGCACACACTCACAAATTATTTTATTTATTGTTCCCTACCTTTGGAAGCTGGTGTGGGGATCTTCTCTCTGGAGGTCACCCTTCCTGCTCATCACTGCTCCTTCACGCACGCAGTTTAGTGATGCCGGACCGGAATGACGTCATATTCAGGCACCTGGCATCACTACAGAGGGTGCGTCTGCGCGTGAGCAGTGAGGAGCAGGAAGAACAAACTGAGCTCCCTCGCTGCTGCCAGCAATCTCTCCTTCCGGCTGGGTAAATTTTAGCAGAGTAGGCACCTGCAATGTGGGGAGAGCAGATGCCTACTCTGCCTTAACATGCCAAACTCGCGGCTTGCTGGGCCTCAAAGATATTCATTGTGGGCCGCATGCGGCCTGCGAATTTGACATGCTTGATCTAGTGCAATGCAAAAAAAATCTAAGTAAGGCGCTATTCCCATTTCTCCCTACCAATATCTCCTAAAAAAAAAAAAAAGGCTCCTTAATGGGTTGTTCGGTTGATATCTCTTATTCACCAGTATTTTTTAATGCTAAACCTTGTTTGTGTATTTTTTTATGAACACAATACCATTGTCAGATCTATATGGGACTGTGTTGGCAAGAATTTTGCAGTGGTTAACACTGCATCACTTTTGTTTTTCAAAAAGTATACAGATACTACTTCTGAATATTCATCAACGAATGCCAGGACTTATTTGAAACCTTCTGTTCTGTGTAGTTCTCTGAGACCTGCTATGTCAGTATGCACCAGTTCCAATGGTGATGTGGCTCTGTCATCAGGCTCTCTGATTCTACTTTGAACAAATTTTCCATAAGCGCACATTTTACAGTTAAAACCTGACCTATTATGCTTAATCTTCATTCCTACTACAACACTTTGTAGCATTACAATGTCATCATAATCACAGTGGCCTAGAATTTCATGCCAAGCTTGAATATTGTAACATGCATGGCAGCTAACTTCATTTTTGGCAAAAGTATTTAGATAGCAAAGTCTATGGTATTTTTGAATTATAAACATGGTGCTATTTTTGAAAAATGACCTCACCTCTGCCTTGTCTAAAGCTTACTGATGCACCATTGTTTATTGCTTCCTTTACCGAGAGAATGTCTGGAGGGTATGAAGCTAGACACAATGCTTTCTTTAAGGTTGCTAGAACCCGATTTCCATTAATGTCAAGTAGGTAAATGTCTGCGTTACCCGCCTTTAGTGTCACACCTGCTGTCTTTTTTCCATCTGAAAACTCTATGATGTGTTTCTCTGGTCTAAAGGTGCTACCAAAGATTTTGAATTTTTTAATCTTAGTAGTTTTGTATCATGCTGCCCCAGGGTCGGCCTTTTTGTTTAACATTTGTTTAACATTATGTTTTTTCTTGTGCCTACAATCTATACGTTACACTGTCGCAGTAGTTACACCACAGTGACTGACCGCCATTTTGACTACCAGAGCGCGATCTGGCTCTGTGTCCTCTTTGGCCTCAATAGTTACAAGTAATAAATCATCTAACATTCTAAATTAAGAAGTCACAATGCTAACTTTTAACACTCTATCATCATTTGAATTAGCACAGTACTTTTCGGTGTCTTCAAAACTTTTTAATTGCACCTTAAACTCTACAAAGGGAATCTTTCCATCACCATGCCTAATATGAACTGAAAATTGGCTTAAATGATTCAGGCAAACCTTTTAGGATTATTGCAATTAGCAATCCGTCACATAATGTTTTCCCCGTTTTTCTCAATGCTGTAATGCCTGTCTCTACTCTTATAACGTAGTCCGTTACACTCTCATTTTTGCCTTTCTGAAGAGATGTTAATTCGGTGTATAAACTGATTATGGGCTTTCCCTTGCCTGCATGATAATCACTTAATATTTAAAGTGCTTTTCTCACATCATCAGTTTCCTCCCTCATTATTAAACACAGACTACTATTGTCTAAAAATGTAATTAGTTTGGCTAAAGCTTCCTCATTCTTACATGTGCTTTCATCCTCCTCATCGTTGTATCCCATAGCTCGAAGTTCTTCCCATCTCTGCCAAAATTCAGCCTGTTCCATTGGTTTCCAGGATACCTTCTGGGCCCATAACCATTTGCATTCTGAGGGTAGGAAAACCGGGTAAGTGCAGACAAAAATGGAGGAACACACAACACACGTGTTTTAGCGCTTCACTGCTCCTCACTCAACACTCAACTTTTAACCTAAATTTTTAAAATTCAGTTTAAAATTCCAGCAATTTTCACTTTAGTGAATAAGCCGGTGTGTGACCTTTTTCTATGCTCGATGCACCATTTATGGTGTATCTTTTATATATGCTTGTGTTGCCTATCAGATACAGATTATGCATTATGTGTAATAGTGAGTGGAGCAAAGTTAAACACAACTTTAGAACAATAATTGAAAATTGTATACAAACTCCTTGAATATTGGATGATTCTTCCAAAAAATAGTTGTAATATGTAAGAGAAAAAAAATAAGAAATGCAATGATAGTGCACATGGTTTTAAACTAACAGCAATTAATCAATCAATTGTTTGCTTAATAAGTCTTTTTTGTAGACAGACAATTAGATATCCCCATTACATTAATTAGCTTAAAAAGCCAGAATACTAGAAAAGTATAACAATAATTTATTGTCTGCTACATGCAGAGTTAAAACCAACACATTGATACAGTAAAAATAATGATATAAAAAACAGATGGTTATTAGCCCTTTACTGGATACGATGGTGAGTTAAACCGGCATCCACCGTTACTCACTAAAACAGCTTGTATAGTTCAAAGTAGCGGGTGAGCTGCTATCTCTCCTCCGGCTCGGCTGGACTGTAGATGTACCGCTGTAGTCAGTGGCGCTGGAAATTCATTAAAAAAAAAAAAACGCTCTGGAGTCCGTCTAGTGCAAGCTCCCCCCCCTTGTATGACGTTGACGCGTTTTGCCGTATGACGGCTTCCTCAGGACGTGCTCATGGCTGCCATGTTTGTTATGGGCATATAAAGGCTGGAGTCTTAATCTGATAGGTTGTCTCAAACTGCCTTCATTAATGTGCAGTCCGTTATAAATGCTGCCTTATAATTTACATAAAATAGCCAGCTGTATATTGAGTTACAGATTTACTAGTGACATCAAAGTAAAAACAAAATCAAATACCAAATACAATAAAGTATATTAACACAAATCAAATGCATAATATGCTCATTCAAAATTAAATACGAGAAAATACAAAGGATTCCTTTTTGCTGGCCACTTTTAAAGGGGCAGTACCATTTGTATATTATTATACATAAATCATCGTTGGTGGTCAAAAAACGGATAAAAAATAGAAATGAAAATCAACATAAACCTATCTAAAAAATATGATACTCTAACCAACAACATAATGTCCTAAAATACATCTGTACTTAAATACAATAATTTGGACAATTTTATCATACAAATTTGAGGTATAAACATATATAGTTACATACAACTGATCTTAATAGGATGTGTGGAGAATCCCAGAACCTGCTCAAAAAATATATACAAAGGAAGAGAACAAATAGTGAATATACAAATAAAATAAATACGGTCTCTATGAATAAAAAATAAAAATTTATATCATAAATAAAGGGATGTACAGTACACACAGTGCAGTATGAAGATAAAAATATAGAGAAGGAAACATGCATAAATATGCAGAGAGGTGGAATTAAAAATATCAGTCTTAAAAATTGGTGGGTAAATAAAATAAATATAAAAAATTATTATATAATAGAAGTAATAATTTTATGATTTCATAATTTATGGTGTTAAATTCTGAAAATATTAAAATATACAATTCAATTACTTTTATAAAATTAATTTCTTAAAAATATATATAAAATTTAATTAATATACAATTAAGATATAGTAAAAAATTCCTAAAATAGATTGGTGCCACAATCACCTGTGTGGGCCACACCACCACAAATAAAATAAGTGATATAATAAAATACAACAATGGTGAGAGCACTCAAGAATAGTATAAATTTTACCCAAACTCTGTCAATCAATCTGAAACATTAAAACAGAAGAGAGAGACATAGGGTAATATAGTTTAGATAGAATATGTGTGTAACAATTTATGGTCTAACTCACATATACAGAGCCACTTAAAAGCTGGCTCAAACTTCAGGCTTGGAAAACAGTGGAAAACAGGACTTCACATGGGAACTTCCAAGGATTCTGTAGCTGGTACCCTCAATTTCATTCAGGACGCCAGAATGAAGGTGGTTACAAATAAAATAGACGAAATTCCTGTTCGAATGCCCAAGTGTTTAACTGGTGTGTGCGCAGGAATTTCATAGTGCTATCAAGTGTGGGCAGATGACGTGTCCCACAGGGACTTCATCTACCCACACAAAGATGGCAGCGCCCTGAACATAGGTCCGGGCACAAAATAAAGATTTTTTAAAAAGATAATATGGGGGCCTAGGGGCATTTGGGGGTGACTAGAGGGACAATTATATGTAGCAGAGTCAGGAGGGGGTTAAAAAACAACTGGATTCAGCCATGACAGTACAGCCCCATACCTAGCCTAATCCCCAAGCAAACCCCTAAAATAAAGCGTCCTTCTCTATCCATTTGAAATTATGGGAGGTAAATTAAGCTATAGTGATTTTGGTGTTTGCAACGAGCTTTTAAAACAGCAATACTTGTTTTAAACAAAACCTTGCAGCATATCTTGCATATCTTTCAGTTAAGCAAAATAAAACAGTTTGAATTTTCTGATCACTCTAAATTGACATGTATTTACTTCACCAATCCATGGTCACTGTCCATCTATCCTTCAGTCTTTTTTAATGATTGCCATTATTTGTACATCATTAAATGAAGAATTGTGGAGAAATGAAAATGCAAATTAAAATTCCAAATGTAGGCATTAATAATCTGGCTGGGAATTGAAGCCCACTTGGAGATATATTTCCCAAACCAGCTTAGTTCAGTAAAACACGATACATATTTGTCTGAGAGTTTTGATAAGTTTAGTTTACAAACAAATGCCATGTCACATTTGGCAATGTAAAAAGCTAACATTACGCACTGCATTCAATGCAGTCTTTGTATTCAGGGTGCGCCGTGACATATTTATTTGAATAATGATGGATTTTAAGGGAGCCCATAAGCAAACAGTGTGTGCATGCTTAAAATAAAACAGTATGGCATTCTGGTAGTACTATTGAGATACCAGTATTGTGTTTATGCAGAGTAAATGGAAAACAGGGCATTCAAAGCATCTTAATGTTTTGGTTTTGGTGCATAAATGTTGCCCCTTTTCCCAGACAATAGCAAGCAGTACTATTTCTGAGAATTGGAATATTTACATTTGGTCGAGAACATGATTCTAATAGCTGTCAGACAGCCACTAGAATCGGTTTCTCCTTACATTTTTTGATTTTTGGTGTCAAAACACACAGTATGATGACGCTGAACACAGCTAATGCTTCTTATAGAAAAGTGTTGGATTCAATGTGTTTGTCTGTATAATACAATTAGTTCCACAATTAGTTCCATGATAGCATACCTCCCAAATGTCCCCTATTTAGGAGGGAGAGTCCCTATTATGGGCCTGAATCACTCTGTCCCTTTTTTTTGTCCTAATGAGCCTCTTTTCTAGAGGCTCCATCTTGTTGATGTGTCTGAGTGTATAACAGAGATGCAAAGCAATAATACACACATTAAAGGGACACTACAGGCACCCAGACCACCCCAGTTTATTGAAGTGTCTGGGTGCAGTGTCCCTGTCCCCCTTAGTCCCCCTTAGTCCTGCAATGCAGATAGTTTCAGTGTTAGAGAAACTGCAATAATTACATAGAAGGACTAAGACTATCTCTAGTGACTGTCAATCAGATACACACTGGCACATACACACACACAGATACACACACACTGGTATATACACACACACACACACACACACACAATCTGACATACATCATAGCCACCCTCCTGTTAACTTACCTTGTGGTCCTGGTGATGTTGGCTGAGGTTGATGGGAGTGAGCTGCTGCATGCTTACTCCAGCCTCTCCTCTGCCATACATGCTGCTCCCTCTCTGTGCTGCCGTCTCCAGTCCCCTTCTCCCAGCCGGACGATACTACAGGGGCCTGGTCAGGTTCCGCGGCCCTTTATCAGCAGGACCGGGCCCCTGTTAAGCGATCAAATCGTGGCGGCCATTTTGTTTGGCAAAATTACAGCGGAAGGCCATTTGTTTTCTCTGCGGAACACCAATTGGAAAACGCTGCCTTACACTATAGAATCTCATTAACATGTATTTAAACTACAATAAATATGTTTAGAAATCATTCTGTGTAAATAAGATACATTATCCTTGTACTAAATTACATTTTAGTTGCATAAATTGTTATTAGTAAGTCACCTAAACTGTATCAGAACAGCCAAGCCCCTGGCCACACCTTCAGTCTTTGTCCATTTGAAATATTGGGAGGTATGTGATCGTAATTAAAATATAGCAAAAATAAAAGATCTAATAGCTTAAGACACTAGCGAATGTTTTCTCCCATAATAGTTTATTACTGCACATACAGATTCTACATGATTAAATTCAGACAAGTAGTCGATTCTGATCTGTCTTCAGCGCAATTCACGAAGGGACAAAGAACAAACTGTCCCACGGAGCATTTTTCTGACGGGATTCTGACGGGAACAGCTGCAAGATGAATTTCAGTTTGTCACTGAACACGAGGTGGAACAATCCAAACATTTTCAGCTGCTCATCCAGAGAAACGTCAGCCCGAGAGAATGAACAAAAGAATATTTACTGGATTTTTCACTAAAGCAGGAAGTGTTAGGAATGGATCAAGAACTTAGAAATTTTAGGATAAAACTCCTCGAGTTAGACAAACCACTGAGTTGGAGAATTTTTGCAAGCCAGTTGTTTTGGCCTATAATTTGGAATTCCCAGGTCAATTCACAACGTTTCATTATTTAGCAAATAACTCCTGAAACAATAACAAGTTGAGAATGTAACACACAAGATAAATACTAAATTCGAAGTAAGATGTTAGTATGCAAAAAAAAAAACGAATCCTCACAGGTCCGCATTAACCATTCATTGGTAACTCGATATTGTCTTGTTGAATTGGATACCATGCCTGAGATAAATTGCATCCTTTGAACAAAGTAAAACAGTAAATATAGTCTTAAATGATGTACGAAAAAAATAATGAATTTACTTCTGCAATCTCTAAGAACATTCCCGTCACGTGATTTCCAGTAATAAAATGTTTGTTGTGATGTAGCACGTTTCTGTCTATTATTATCACAGTTAGAAAAGTGAAGATGTTATTACAGATAAGAAACATTGTGGCATTTAAATTATTACATGTTAAATGGTCAATGCATCATCACCATTAACAACAGACCCCATAGATCAGAAGTCTCATTCTGGTGCTGGAGGGGTCCGCCTGTAGTTGCAGAGGTACCTACTAAGCATTGATTCTGCTTGAAACTTTTGAGGGATGTATTTTTTTTTTTATTACATTTTTTTTTTAATGGTATCATGTTTTCAATACATTATCTATATATCTATTAAAATAATAGAGGGTCATTTTAATACCATAGTTTCCCTTTACAAGCTGGAAAGACCTGGAGCATATTGAAAGTGAATGCAAGCTAGTTAGTGATAAACTTAATAACTAGTAACGTAATATTAATTATGAGTTACTAACAATGTAACTGTAATTTGCTACATAATATCTTGGCATTATATAAAAAAGAATTAGTTACCCTAATAGAAACACTTCAAGCACTTTGCCGTGGTTATGGTGCCAGGAATACCCGGTTACCCTCCTTCAGGGCTGCCATCAGAAATTTTGGGGCCCCTGACACAGTTCAAAGTGTGGGCCCCCAAGTCCGCCCACAAGGATGCCCTGTGTGGTGTGTAAAATGGATACAGATTGCACATTTGTATAATGGATGTAGTTTTGTGTGTTTTAGATAAAGTGTGTGTTTGTGTTGTGGTTTCAGTGTGTGTATGGTGAATGTAGTGTGTGTTTGTGTTGTGGTTTTAGTGTGTGTATGGTGAATGCAGTCTTTGTTTTTGTTGTGGCTTTAGTGTGTGTATGGTGAATGCAGTGTGTGTTTGTATTGTAGTTTTAGTGTGCGTATGGTGAATGCAGTGCATGTTTGTGTTGTGGTTTTAGTGTGTGTATGGTGAATGCAGTGCGTGTTTGTGTTGTGGTTTTAGTGTGTGTATGGTGAATGCAGTGTGTGTGTTGTAGTTTTAGTGTGTGTATGGTGAATGCAGTGTGTGTTTGTGTTGTAGTTTTAGTGTGTGCATAGTGAATGCAGTGCGCATTTGTGTTGTGGTTTTAGTGTGTGTATGGTGAATGCAGTGTGTGTTTGTGTTGTAGTTTTAGTGTGTGTATGGTGAATGCAGTGTGTGTTTGTGTTGTGGTTTTAGTGTGTGTATGGTGAATGCAGTGTGTGTTTGTGTTGTGGTTTCAGTGTGTGTATGGTGAATGCAGTGTGTCTGTTGTAGTTTTAGTGTGTGTATGGTGAATGCTGTGTGTGTTTGTGTTGTGGTTTTAGTGTGTGTATAGTGAATGCAGTGCGTGTTTGTGTTGTGGTTTTAGTGTGTGTATGTGTATGCAGTGTGTGTTTGTGTTGTGGTTTTAGTGTGTGTATGTGTATGCAGTGTGTTTGTGTTGTGGTTTTAGTGTGTGTATGGTGTATGCAGTGTGTGTTTGTGTTGTAGTTTTAGTGTGTGTATGGTGTATGCAGTGTGTGTTTGTGTTGTGGTTTTAGTGTGTGTATGGTGTATTCAGTGTATGTTTGTGTTGTGGTTTTAGTGTGTGTATGGTGTATGCAGTGTGTGTTTGTGTTGTGGTTTTAGTGTGTGTATGGTGTATGCAGTGTGTGTTTGTGTTGTGGTTTTAGTGTGTGTATGGTGTATGCAGTGTGTGTTTGTGTTGTGGTTTTAGTGTGTTTGTGTTGTGGTTTTAGTGTGTGTATGGTGTATGCAGTGTGTGTTTGTGTTGTGGTTTTAGTGTGTGTATGTTGTATGTTTGTGTTGTGGTTTGAGTGTATGTAAATGTGGAGGGTGCCAGCCGCTGTAGAATGTAGACGGGGCCAGCCAGCCACATCTCCAGCAGCTCCTGTGCCTCTAACTCTTGCGAGCTGTGCCTGCACGCCGCACGGAGCGTTGCCATGGTAACCCGTGACAATGCTCTGCTGGCCGCGGAGCTCACGAGAGTTACAGACACAGGAGCTGCTGGAGAGTTTGTCTGGCTGGCCCCCGTCTACATTCTACAGGTAGCCGGGGCCCGAGGTGAACATATAGATAGTGATAATCGCTATCTATATGTGCACAAATGGAATGTGGGGCCCAGGACTCCCAGAGCAGTCCGGGCCCCCCGGGACCGCCGGGTCCATGACAACCGTTATGGTTGTCATGCCCTGATGGCGGCCCTGCGCTCCTTCCCCCATTGTTAGTAGTCAAACTGTTTTCTATTGGTTTGACTTCTTAACTCGGGTCCGCAGGGCCCTGCTCCTTGCCCCTCAGAGAGCCGGACGCTCTGTGTCTGAGCTAAACACAGATAAAGGTGAATTTTTAATTGGATTTATATATATTTTTTTTAATTGTTGATAGAGTTGGTGAAATCAACCCCCATGATTCTGTCCTTAAACCATTGGTAGCTCCTGCTGGAGTCAAATCGGTTTACTCCCGTACCCTATCTGCCCCTCCAAATTCTCTGTGAGATCTACTGTACCTTCTGCCAATTCCATAGCAATGTGTGAGACATTTAGAATTTTGTATTGCAGTTGGCTGAAACGTTACAGTTTTGCTTGCCATGGCAACATATCTCGGTATACCACAGCTGGCTTTTTTTTTTGTGTACTCAAATAAATCTGTCTATTTGAAGTTATGAATATGTTCTATAGTTACATAGTAATCTAGGTTGAAAAAAGAGTCAGGCCCATAAAGTTTTACTTTTAAAACGTATTCTTTTCTGTTGACCCAAAAGAAGGCAAAACATATTAATACATATTTTAATAATGTCCTTAAATATTGTATTGTTTTTACACCTTTTTTCCAGTCTCAATGGGTGACCTCCTGTTTGTTGTATAGTCCTGCTTTTAAACAGGTTAGTACATAGGAGTTTGTACTGACCCTGTATATATTTGTATAGTGTGATCATATCCCCTGTGACGCACCTTTTTTCTTAAGAAAACAAATGTAGTTCTTCTAGCTGTTCTTCATAGCTAATGTTTTTCATCCCCCTTAATAAATGGACTGTGCAGTACAGGAACCTAAAATATTGGTTAATTTCCAGGAAGTGTCTAGGAAGGTTGTGCAAGTCACATGCAGAGAGGTGTGACTAGGGCTATATAAATACATTATATAACTCCTAAATGGCAGAGGATTGAGCAGTGAGACTGCCCCGCGATCTATACACCAAAACTGCTTCATTAAGCTATAGCTGTTTTGGTGACTATAGTGTCCCTTTAAATCACCTTTGTTTCTGTTTATGCATCCCTAGCTACACCTTCCACCGAAAATAGTACCAGGGCATTCGCGACTAAGTCCCCCTGAAGTTTATTCGCGGTTTTGGTCCATGTGAATGGGAGCTAGCATTCGGTTCAATGCGCATGAATGGAAAGTGCCGAACCAGGGGCAATAAAATATGGGTCTTTACAGTCGCTGGCTTGGCCCATAGTCGGTGGGCAGGAGGCCAGCT
>OW240922.1:87750267-87805091 GCA_933207985.1 Pelobates cultripes
CCCATTTACTGAACCAAGTGGGAAATAGCCAGGCAGGCACAAAGGGTTTGCACCAGGTCTGGGGACACAGGGGACACCGCCTTAAAGGGGCAGTGTCCCCAACAAGTCTGGGGACACGGCCTTAAAGGGGCAGTGTCCCAATCTTCCCGATGTCCCAAAAAAGGTGTTTAAAGGGCCAGCACCAGTCACATAAAGAGTCCATAAGCCCCAATATGCCCACCGACAGTCTTAAAGGGCCATACACACCAAATAAAAGTGCATACATTTTCACAATCTCCCAGGGGCCATAGTCATGCTGGAGGAGGTTGGCAAATAGGCTTCTCCACAACCCAGGGAAGCAGGGCAATTTGCCATTTAAAGGGCCCGTTACAAATAGCAGTTTGTAACAAGGTGTCAATCCATATCTGCCAAGTGACCCGATGTAGGGGGAACAGTCCCTATTCTGCTCTGTGTCAGTGTATCAGGGAACCTTAGGACAGTATGTATATCTGCGACCATGTAGGGGAACAGTCCCTATTCTGCTCTGGTGTCAGTGTGTATCATGGTCTCTGAGGACAGGTGTCAATCCATATCTGCCAAGTGACCCTATGTAGGGGGACCAGTCTCTATTCTGCTCTGTGTCCGTGTGTATCAGGGGCTCTGAGGACAGGTGTCAATCCATATGTCAAGGTGTCAATATGTCATATGTCAGGTGTCAATCCATATTGATTGTGATTTAGGAATGTTAGGTGATTTCTGCCTTTATGGATTAAAACCAGACTCTGTATCAACTGTGTAATTTTCCATGGGAGTTTTGCCATGGATCCCCCTCCGGCATGCCACAGTCCAGGTGTTAGTCCCCTTGAAACAACTTTTCCATCCCTATTGTGGTCAGAAAGAGTCCCTGTGTGTTTTAAAATTCGCCTCCCCATTGAAGTCAATGGCGTTTCGGGCGGTTCGCGAACACTTGCGGAAGTTCGCGTTTGCCGTTCGCGAACCGAAAATTTCGGGTTCGCGACATCACTAATCAACACTTAGAACAGTAGTAGGCTATTATACAAGTATGTAGAGTCAATGTGTAAAACAAGCGAAATTAGTCAGATGGACGATAAGGTTGTGACTCATAGATTGTCAAACTATAAGCGGTATGCTGAGTTTTACATATTTGAGGTGTTCATCATGACTTTTTGGGCATCAGACTTTGCCTTATGGGGGATGTGCAGATTATTTGAGGTCATGGGTACACGGGCTTTCAAGTGTGCTTAGGTGTGCGGCCTTGTTGGCCAAATGCGCCTATTGTGTCCGGTGGAGTTGTCAGGGGGTGTCTCCGCCCTAGCATATTGGGTGATGTGTGTTTATCTGATCTCTTCGGGACAGTCCACCGTTTAGGTCTGTTTATCGTGGATGTATCGTTTTATGTCTCTGTGGTGAATGTCCCCGTATCGCTCCCCAAGTAATTAGATGTCTTGGCTGTGCCGGCTGTGTAGTTACGTTTAGTATCCCTTTTTCACCCATGGGCCTAATCCCTTATGTGATGGTGAATGCTATCAGACCTAGGTTGGAGGTCATTAGCTGTTTATGTGTATTCCCTGTTTGTATTTCGTGATGTTGTGGTTGAGGTGTTCGTCACTAGCCAGATGTATGGGCGTGAATATGTGGTGTGTCCGTTGGTAACCTCGGGTTGAGTTAAACTGCTTCTGCTATTCAGTAAGCTTATGTTTCATTGTTGGAGAACTTAGATGAAAGACGAGTGAGAAATAAGAGAAGAAGATGGGGGGGAAGGAGGGAGCGGTATGAAGAAGGGGTGGGGAGGGGTGTGTAGAGGGGTAGGGGAGCCCATTGTCTGTGCCTGTGGTTACCGTGTGTGTCGTATCGGGTCTCGTTCTCCATCTAGGAGGGGGCGCGGGGTTCCTCAGGCATGCAGGCGTTCGCTCCCGTCTGTGTTTCGGTCCTCTATATAGATCAGCCATGGGCGCCATCTCTCCACATGTTTTTTCTCAAGACCCATAAGGGCGGCCTGTGTTGATTCTGCTCTGTATATACTATTTAGCTTTTAGTGATTAAACCTCCTAGGTATCATTATATGCGTCTGGGAATATTTAAAAAAAGCATTTGATTTCCACCAATTAATATCTACAGTACTTTCTTCATCGTGCTTTTATTAAAGGTTTTTGTTTTTGTTAAATGACAAAAAATGTACACAGTCCAGATCAAATTAAATAGAACTCAGCTGAATATCATTTAGGCTGTTCGTCATGTTTTACAAAGTACCAATTTTGTTTGTGCATTATAATCTTGTGTATTCCAAGCCTATATCAAGAGTTTATTTAGGTATTCACTTCCTGAATTATTTATTTAGGACAATGTAGATAGCTTGTTTTAAATTCAATTCCAGCTAATATACTTTCTGGGTGTCCCCTGTCAGTGGTACTCTCAGTTACAAAGTTATTCACCAAACTCACGAGTGCATTCCAAATGGCAAAACTGGTGTAAAAATTTTGATTTGGAAAAACCCAGCTATAGTCACATTTTGGCTATTATTGCCTCAGTTATGCTTTTCAGAATCAATTCATGTGAACTCTGAGTTTAATAAATAACCCTACTAGTCTCTCCTCGACTCACCCCTTCAACCAGGTGTAGACAGTTCCCTGCTTTCTTTATGATTTTGAAGATGCACAAGAGAGTCATAATGTTCGTATCTCTGGCCCTTCATCAACAAACAGAAAAATATTGAGACCCCTAAAGTTATAGTTACATGTTTCCAAAATCAGTACTATTTTTTGCAACATGAAATCTTAATGCCTCCCAATTAATGAGGTGTCTGAAATGTACATTCCACCAGTATCATTTAATGGTGACTTGTAACGAAGCAATGATTGCAGTGGAAATTTAAACTTTTTTTTTTTTTTCATTCTTTGTTTTTGCATGGCAGATGAAAAGATACAACAATAATGGCACAGCCAAATATATTCCACATATTGTCAGGCATTCTTGTATGCTAAGTTATTTACAAGGTATGAGGACAATCATCTATGAGATATCATCACATGTAAGGTTTGCAAATTGGTTGCCATGGTTTTTTAGTATAGATTCCCTTAAACGGACACTCCAGGCACACAGACCTCTTCTGCCAATTGGAGTGGTCTGGGTGCCAACTCCCAGTTAATTACCTTGCAGGGTTAAGTCCTCCTCTATTGGCTGTCTATCAGACAGCCACTAGAGGGATTTCCGTGTTCTTAGAACACAAAAAGTGTTTTAAACGACGCTGGACATCCTCACGCTCTGCATGAGGACCTCCACCGTCACCGGAATCTCCATAGGAAAGCATTGAATGCTTTCCTATGGGGAGGTCTAATGCGCATGCGTGGCCATTGCCGCGCATGCGCATTAGGTCTCCACCCCCGGCTGACGTCAGCAAGGGAGGAGCGTGGAACCTGACCCAATGCCGAGGGACATCGGCGCTGGATTCAGGTAAGTAGCTGAAGGGGTTTTAACCCCTTCAGCAACATGGGATGGGGGGTGGGAGATGGCCAGACCCATGTGGGGTACATGGTTCATCACCTCCACCGCGCACATGAAAGATGTGGGTCCATGTAACAAATTGTACTCTATAAAGCCAACATAAAATGTATTTTAACTTCTCGAACCATGCATCAAGTATGAGAATATACAGAATTGCATCAACAATTGAACAAAATAAAATTACTATGCTTCAGAAACCCTCAAGAGTAGGCCTTGTCACTATTTTGGTGCCACCTGTGGACATTGAAGCATTTATTACGATAGAATTATTTAAGCTGGTTTACTTTCTTCAAACATTTTGGAAATGGTTATAAATTGTCTATAGATTGCGCTGCCTGAGATATTACTTGTCAATGACTGGTGACAACTGATGATATATTAAGCACATTAACCCGCTGCCTTTCAGCTGCCCTTTCTGGCAAATTGGCAGGTGATCAGTCTGAATATAAAGCTTTATGAGGCATGATGAGAAGCCAGTCTATGATTTTAAATTAATTAAACTTTGAGCGCATTAAAGCAGGAAGGAAGTAATCCAAAAAAGACAATGTATCTGTGATACAACATGCATTACTGCTGATACTGCAGGTAATGCGACTGGAACCAAAGCATGCCAGAACAGCACAGAACTCATGTGCAACCTTTCTAGCAAGCTGTCTGATCACATGCAGGGCGTTGGAGAAATTATCTTCCATGGCTTTCATTCTACAAAACTATTAAACATAATAGATTTTAGGCTCCTAGCCATGGATCTCTTTTCCTTTAATACCAGTTTTTAGAGATAGATATTGTACTGACTTCATCGCTATCTTTGTTATTGTATTTTTATTAAATATACTGCATGTGTGGAAAATTATTAAAGGGACACTATTGTTACCAGAACAACTACAGCTGAATGTAGCTATTCTGGTGTCTATAGCATGTACCTGCAGGGTGAGCACTATAAACACTGCCTTCTCAGAGAAAAAGCAATGTTTACATCGCAGTCTGTTAATGTCAGGATTACAGAATGATCCAGCACGTAGAATTGTATAACACAGAGGACTGATAGGTAACGTATACCGGATCTTAGAATGGCCGGACTAAAGTACCAAAGAATAGTCAGGAATAGCCGAGGTCAACGGATACAGAAAGAGACACAATGATAAGGAAAAGCCAGGAGTCAGGGATGCCAGAAAACAGGGAAGTCAAAAACAATGCCAAAGTCGAATAATCAGAATCAATATCGCGCTCTCGGACAACCACAAGGGAAACCACGACAGGGCACTGAGCAGGATGAGAACTGGGCCTAAATACCCTTCCTCTAGATTTGATAGGCTGTAACCGGCCTTTGACCCCAAAGGCAGTTACCAGGTTTTCATTTGCATAATTGCTGCTCATCATTAACCCTTCTGTGGATTTGGTTGCTGCTCGGCACAACCTTTCCTGTGTGGACAGTAAATGCCATTAACCACATTTTTATAAGCGGATGAATACGTGACAGTTAACACTTCTAGTGGTAGTCACTCAGACAGCCACTAGGGTTGCTTCCTGGGTCAGTGCTGCCCTGAATGTTCCCTATAGCGATGCAGTGATTCAATGCATCTCTATGAGAAGATGTTGATTGGCACAACACGGTGTTCTTCTGCAAAAGCGCAAAAGCCTCCCAGTGCTTCATTTTGGGAAAACACTGGATTGGCTGAGATCATCAGATTGATGATCTCAACCATAGAGGTGGGGCCAGATGGGGCACAAAGCACCTTTCCCATGCTATCGGAGGGTGGGCTGTCACCTAAACACTTCAGGAGTAAAGTCTCCGTAATACATGTTTGTATTCCTAACACTATAGTGTTCCTTTAATAATGTAGCAGATTTTTTTTTTTTGTCAGAGGTTTGTTTTTTTAACATTTTTAAAAAAAATTTCAACTTGCATTGAAGCTCCACCCTCTACTGTCCGTCTGCCTTATAGAAAGGGTGAGACGCGTAAATATATGAAAATGCTTGCTTGAATAGGTGGAGGGCAGCTATTATGTGTTTCAGTTACATAAATGTTATCAGTAGGTGAAGACGTCACATAAAATGTTCTGGAATAGCCCTGCCTCTTGACCGCATTCCCAGCCATCTCCCCTAAAAATGAAATATTGGAATTTATAACTATAGGTAGAGAAGAGTCTTTCAGAAACCATATAGGAAAATAGTTAGGTATTTTATTGTAACGGGCCGTAAAGTTATAAAGGATCGGAGTGCTGCATGACTGTTACAGAAAAAAAATAGACAGTAAAAGTAATAAAAAAAAGTTTTAATTACCTTATTAACACTATGCTTCTGTTGGTAATCTGTCAAACGTACAAGACTTCCAGATTTACTGCAGCGCTCTGGGAGTAAATAAAGCCAAATCATATCTTTTTATAAATACTGAAAGGAAAACAATTTCATAATGTATTGTTGCTTGTAAATGGCGAACTTAAGGGGCCACTCCAGGTACCCGCACAATACATAACACCCACATACATCCATACCATGGCTGCTATTCAGGTTCACTGTACACATTAAGCTTTGCAGGCTCCTGTACAGATATATCATTTACCTTACTGTTACATAATGTGAGAAGCTAACTAAAACCTGGCAAAATAAATTAGTTTCTCTGTCCTTTGAGGATCAGTGTGGCAGTGGAGGCTAACTATGAGGGGGTTTTATGTTTAATATAAAAGGTTACTCCAACCACCACAACCAAATATGCTTTTTGAAGTGTTAATAGTGGAACGAGTCTGGATTTGCAGTTTTTTCAGCTTGAGATTTTTTTTAATTGTGTGCTGCGGGCAAATTGCATCCCCAGCACACATGATTTAGGCAGCCCAGAACTCCGGTTTAGGATCAGGCTGCTTAATGCCAATTATGTGCGTAAAAAACATCTGTCGTCAGAAGCTATTGTCTCTCCTCCCTCCCTTCCTCCCACACAGATTGAGGCCTTCTCTCCTCCTCATCCCCACCGCACTTTTTTTAAACCCCTGTCCTCCCTCCTTTTGCGGCTCACAGCACACGCATACGCTCTGAGCCTGTTAAATCCTCGAATTAAAGGCTTCTCTGTATTGTTATTGGACCACAGTGCAGGTCTCGTGACATCACACAAGGGTGCGCTGAGCAGCGCTTAAGAACCCGGCGTTGGATTAAGATTAGTTAAACTTTATTTATTTTTACTTAACCTCCAAGGCAGATTTCGTCACCTCTGCCTATTCCGCTGCAGCCCTTTTTCCAGGCAGGTATGGTCCCATTTGCCTATTTCGCTGCAGCTCTGCTTACAGTGATTATAGTTATTGCCTTTACAAAGGCAATTGCAGCTCTCATGCCTAGCTCTCTTGATTTATCCCAGGGCTAGAAGGATACTGCAACCAGCAAACAGGTCTGAAGATACTGTCACTAAGATCCCTTAAAATCCACACAGAACTCAATTTCCAAAAGGAACTGATATACAAAATTTTATTTTTCTCGGCACTAGCCCATAGACTCATTACATAAAGATTTAAAAAAACAAAAACAAAATAAAATACAAATAACCAAATCATAGCAGACAACATACAGCAAATTATTATAACACAATGACACATTTATAAGGGGGTGGGGAAGATATTAATTAACACAAAATATCTCTCCTGCCTGCACAATTAGCAATATGCAAATCTACCCAAATATGCAAATTAGCAAGCCTAGCTATTCAGGTAGTGCATATAGCTGTTGCTGCAACCAACAGAGGGCGCTATACATGCTCCATAGCCAAATCTTCCTAGTTGGTAGCAAGCATCAGCAAGACAGGAGAGCACACAAACAAATAACAATAAATACATAATACACATACATTATACACACTCTGTACCTACAATGGGCACAGGGTGACTTAGACATAGGAGTCATGCAGGGATATAATTAAAGTGTCCATCTTATGTTCCCAGTGATGGTGACTAACGTCACATGTATAAATAAATTAACTTTAATATATAGCAAAAAAGAAATGGAGTGGGGGCGGAGCCAACATCGGAGCTGAGCAGACGTGCTAACTCGACTTAGGAGCGAAAAACGGGCTACTGCCAAACTCAACAGCCACTCACCCTATGCAGGATAATTTGCTTCCAGTCCAAGCAGGATAAAACTCTCCTAATGGTGGTTGCCCGAGAAAAGGCTCCTTTGCACTTCGAAGGAGCCGCGCTGACCATGTTCCCAGACCTCACTAGATGCACCATTGAGTGGCACAGGGCACTGCGGTCGCTACTACCGCTGCTCCGAGACAAGGGCATCCAGTATCGGTGGGAGACACCGAGAATCCTCCTCTTATAACATCAGTGCACAACTCATCAAGCCCGTGGCTTCTCTGAGCTGGAAACTCTCTTACACAACTTGGGATATGCGGACTCTCCTCAGGTGACAACATCAGGTCTGTACCAGATAAATCCCTCTGCGGTGAGTTTCTTCCTAGATCATCCAGACGACCAACTTCCCCACGAGAGAAGACCTTAACAAATATGAGTCACCCAGGACTTACCTGTCAAACTAGGGGATACATAACACTCAGTCCGCAGTTTCCTCACTAGCAGCTATCCATAGCGGCACAGTTATAACATGTTAATGCTTTGTTTTTTATTTTAGTTATCGTTTTTCTTTATATATAATTCTCACTTGCAGCTATCCATAGCGGCACAGTTATAACATGTTAATGCTTTGTTTTTTATTTTAGTTATCGTTTTTCTTTATATATAATTTCCTTGCTCCAATCTACACTGATAGGAGTAATTGACCTTTCATACACCACCCTTCACATTTACACATACCTCCACAGATAGCTCCATACCACTAGCCGACACTTACGATACTTATGCTGTCTTATTGTAGACCCCCCTCCCTCTCACCCGGCAATCATTGATGTTCCTTCCACTCATGCAGGTAAGACTGGGAGATAGGAATTTCCCTCCAGGGGAGTAACAGTCACTACTAGGTTCAATCGTTAGGAACTACTCGACCCTCCAATGGGGGAGACTATATTACAGCCCTCACGTACAGTTCCTTAAGCTACAACATAACTATATATAAAAATGTTCCACATGCTCAATAATTATTGTTGATGACAAGATAGACCCTGTGCATGCACGTATGACAATTCTGATATGTGTCACTGTATTTTTCTCTGTGGAATGAAAAAAAAAAAGAAGAAGAAAAAAAAAGAAAAGAAGTGAAGTGTCCTATGAAAAGAAGTTAAAGGGACACTTCAAGCAACATAACACATATGACAGAGATTATTAAAAATTTAAATTGACAATAATATGTGTTGTGTGAGTGAATTCCAGAGCTCCAAATCAATTAAACTGATAATAAGGCACATAATGCTTGCGTTTATCACTGAACTCCACAGAAATAAAACTCACAATAATTCACAGCATGCATGAGTGTATCACAGAGCTCCACAGCAATAAAACTCACAATAATTCACAGCATGCAAGAGTGTATCACAGAGCTCCACAGCAATAAAACTCACAATAATGCACAGCATGCAAGAGTGTATCACAGAGCTCCACAACAATAAAACCCACAATAATGCACAGCATGCATGAGTTATCACAGAGCTCCACCGCAACAAAACGCCCAATAATACACAGCATGCAAGAGTGTATCACAGAGCTCCACAGCAATAAAACTCACAATAATGCACAGCATGCATGAGTGCATCACAGAGCTCCACAGCAATAAAACCCACAATAACGCACAGCATGCATGAGTGTATCACAGAGCTCCGAAGCAATAAAACCCACAATAATGCACAGCATGCATGAGTGTATCACAGAGCTGCACAGCAATAAAACCCCCAATAATGTTACATAGTTACATAGGCTGAAGAGATACATGCATCCATCAAGTTCAGCCTTTCTCACTTCAGTATTTGCTTTTGATTCGGAAGATTTGCAATGCACACCCTGATCCGCAGCAACAAACCTCACAGTAATGTGTTTTATTTTTTAAAGTATTTTGATATGTGCATGGATTACTTTGTGTGAATAATAAATTTACATAATCCAGTGACGTTTATAGCTGTAAATAGAGCAGTGTCGGGCCTCCATCCTATGTGTATGTATGTATTTGTTTAATTCTGTTCTGCACCATTGAGACACTGTCACAGGATATCATTATCTAAAAGAGAGATAAGGCAGCTGAAAGATGTCTCCAGAATTCAATGTCTGCCATGTTTGCCTATCTCCTCAGCAATCTCTACATAAAAGCCTGTAGCTCACCTCATGTCTTAATTCTGGGATAAATAATGACTTGGCTTGATTGATTAACCAATTCCACAACTCACACATACAGAACTGTGAAAACTTTTTAAAGTTAGGTGTTTTTGTCAGGTTTGGATACATAATAAGCCTCGGTGGCCAGACAGGAAAGGTAAAATGAAGTGAATTAGTTTTAACAATGCAGCTCATTATGTTAATCCATTTAACACTGCATAGAGAGATCATTCATCTTCTACTCCTTTAACTTCAATTACTGGCTGCAGGTATCCTGTGAATTCAAATGCAAACTTGTGCAACAAGATCCTCTGTATTTCAAGTAAACATGGTACATAAATAGCAATTGACATCACTCAGTATTGCAAGAAATGAGTCCACAGATTTTTTGTATTTTTTATTAATTTATATTTTACACAAAGAGTTTGTATAACTGTTACAGTCTATGTATTAACACTGAATACTTCATAATACATTTTGTGGTGAAACGCTGAGAAAAACGTACAGAAAAAAACAAAACAACAAATAGAGAAATCCAGGGCTAATTTTGCTTTTATCGGAATTACAACAGACTTTAAACTTCTTAAAATATTTCAATAAAAATATGTTTAGTAAAACATTTCAACTTGTGTGCTAAGTTTTTCGTTATGTAAGTATATAAAATGGATTCGGGTCTAATCGCCCTTCTTTGATTGCTCCTTGTCAAATAAGTGGGATAAGCATAATATGGAATGTAGCTTACAACAGCAATGGATTGACATAAATATAAAGATTAAATATGCAATGTTCCAAAAGGATATTCGGTCCAAAATGGCAGATGATAATTGATGTGTTCCTATTTAATTTTACCCCATTTTTCCCTATATTACTTATTTCTATATAAAGATTGACGCTGGAAAATTAACTCCGTCTCATGGTTTTCAGAATTCTTTTAATTATTTAAAGGGACTCTACCGATTACAGAGTTTGTATAGATCTATGTGTCACATAGTCACTGACTGCCAGGATTAATTATTATAATGTGAAATTGTTGGTATTTTACACCAAAACAAAACAACTAAAAAAACGAATGTCCAACTTTCTTTGAATTAACGCCAGTTGTATATTTATATAATTCTGAATCTTATTTTATATTTATAACCAGGGCTCTTTGCCTTTGTTGAATTGTATATTTTAATTATATACAATACAGTCAATGGTTTACACATATTTTTCGATTTGTAAAATCAAATTAGAATGTCGTTTGTAAAGTCCTATTGTACAACATGATGTCAGTTATTGCATTCTCTCACAAGATTCCCAGTGTACCATAAGTGCATGTAATGATATCAAGTGTTCGTAATAAAAATTTATTTACAAAAACAAAAATGTACATGGCTGTTTTTTTTGTTTTAAGCGATTCGGTTTATCTTTCCATTCTCGTTTCCTCCTGTCTCACACGCCACAGTTGGATTGCAAGTGTCTTTTCCTATTCATTGATATTTTAAACTTTACCCTTTTTAATTTGCTACATAGACTATTATTCACCAGTCGTTAATATGTTTCAAAATTCGAATATCTTTTTTTTTAATTACAGAATTAACAATGCATTGTATGTGTTTAATTTCGGGTGAATTTTGCCTGCCATATCATGTCCTCTGTGGGTAATACATTAAAATAATGTGTTACCACAAATAAAATAAGCGTTCATGACCTCTAAATATTTCTCCTGTGTAGCAAATTCCTAATGTCTGATGGTCATCGACTGATAAAATATCAATAAACCAATTGGAACTCGATTTAATAAGCCTTAAAAATGATTCAATACTGTTAGAAAACCGTTCTAAATTATCTACTTTCAGAAATTACCATTCAAATCTATCTTTTATAGGTAGATCATTCTGAAGGTTTTTCTAAAAGTTTTGAATCATTTGAAAAGCTTTTTAAATCAAGGCCTTAAATAGGTATCACAACCAAGGCCTGTTCTCCTACTGAAACTAATTATTATCATTTATAAAGCGCCAACAAATTCTGCAGCGTTGTACTAATGAAAGGAAGAGATAATTAAATGAACTATGCTGCAGCAAGATTAATACAGTGTAGATGTGTGTAGATGTGCGGTCAGCCTGTGTTGAGACATTGTAATTGAATATCTGACAAATGTCTGTATGAAGTTATGTGTATGAGTGCGATTTAGCTGGTACAATATTTAGGTAGAATTACTCACTTGAAGTAAACATTCACATTAACACATGGTAAATCAAAGATCCAATTAAATGTATTTAGCATTTTATACTGCCAAGCTCATTTAAAAATCCATAGCCAATACACTGCTGCCTAGCAACATTCGTTAATAAATCCTACCGCACTTAACCATCTTTCCATTAATATATGATTCAGAGTACTTTATGATTATTTATAAACGTAGAAATTGACAAGGAAATTATACATTTTAGGCCAATATAGCTCAATTGGAAGACAAAAGATTGAAAAATTATTTTTTTTGCAATATGCCTGTTTTGGTAGCCTGGATTTAATTCATTCTGTTTAAATGTATTACACAAATATTTTTTTTTTTTAAAAAGACACAAAACAAACAAACAAAAAAGGATCTGGCACAAACTTCACAGCTGTTCCTCATTTAGGTGCCCAAACTGAACATGTGAGGTTTCGGGATAGAATAAGGGTAATTTTCAATAATTCCCTGGATTATAGATTAGTACATATTAATTAATAAGCCCTATTTAGCCTGTTATATAGTTCAAGTATTGAGTTAATTAAATTAGAAAAATAATGGAGTGTTAAAAAATCCTAGCATGTATTTTGAATGAGATGTTCACGTAACACCAGACGTAGGTTAAATATTCCTAAAAGTTCCTAAAACAAAACAGTTGGAAAGGGATTTAAAATCTCTATAAATTTTACACATTCCTGCTTTAATTACCAATCATACACTGCGTTAGTGTGCATTGCATGTGTTTTCCTTAGACGGTCACTGTTCAATTTACTTAAAAATCAATAGGGGGGAAAGACCATTGGTCACATCCAACTCCCCCACTGTTTATGCTGTGATTCTGCTGTGATTCCCAGGACAAATGCCATTCAAACCAATCACAACTCGGCCTCTGAAGCAACTAGCCTGGTGCAATGCATTCGATTATTGACACATTCCTCTTTTTACAAAACAAAAATCTTCTGTTATTGATCTCAATGTAAAGAGTGTGTGTTCTAAAGTGACATGAATATTAGGACTGGTTTCTTGTTAGGACATGTAAATTGTGTAGCTCAGAATGCAGTGGTTAAGAAACTCGAAGAGGTAACTTTCTTGAATAGTTCTTCACATTTCACAAGATTGCTTAATGTTGCTGCTGAGATGCGGGGGGAGGGAGGCGATTGGCAGGGATGCAAGTGACGCAACTTGTTTTAAATATTTTTTATTGTCATCTCAAGATAAACGCGGATATCAAACATATAATCGTTGAGGCAAATAATCGCCTATGCAGAGGCATGCTTATGGAGACCATAAATAACTTGAGGGCTAACATTGGACAGATTGATCAAAGTAGCATATGGTTGCCTGCACAAAGTCATAACAGTCGGATTGATCACGCAATGACCGAAATCAAGTTTGCATGGGCTTCACAAAGTTAGATATGTCAACGGCCTGCTAGGCATATGTTGATAGGGCCTGTTAGTGTCGTGCACTGGTGTTATTGTCACGTGTGTACAGCTATGCCTGACGAAATGTATAATTCAGGTTAATTACAATTAAAGGTGCTGTGTATGCATGGGCTGGTTTATCGATGTATATACGTGAAATTGATGCGAGTATTACACACTAGCGCGTGTGTGGATCATGGGTCAAGCTACATATTCTCAGGAAAAAATAAGGTTTAGTTCAGCCTGTTTAGGCCGGCGTGGCCATGTGCCTATGTCTTATGTTAAGTTCATGTAGGTATTCCTAGTGTGCCTAGCGAGCAGTATGTGCATCACCTTAAGTGATCTGGGCGTAATTAAGAGTCCTCGTATCAGCTGTCTTAGGTGCTGCGTCCATGCGGTCGGATACCTATGTAAAAAAAAAGTTTTACGTGGTATGTATCCTGTCTGTTTCTATTGAGTAGGCAACGATCTACGACAGTGTATTTTATCCCTTTGAAGCACTGTGACATTAATCTTACATTCAGTTTTAAACAGAATTAAAAATAGATATATGCAAAAAACAATCCAATAATGCTGAACTTGTTTAGAGTCTACTGGTGAAAGAATATAGGAGCAAACAGATGCTAATACTAAGCACTGTGCATGTTCAGTATGAAGGGCTTCGTTAGGCTCAAATAACCGCCTATAAGCATGGTACGGTAAACATGTATGGCAGAAATAGCATATTAGTCAGGCAATGTTACATCATATCTTTAACATTATAGCAGCGTCTAGTTAATTGCGAAATAGGCCTGCCATGAATCAAGTGTATTGATAGTAGAAATAATTATTATTTTAGCAACATGTTATATACTGATCTGCATCTGTGATGCCTGAGTTTAAACCCGTAGGTATTCAGTACACAATGCATTCACAATCTTAGGTAATTGTTGCCTGGAGTGTATCCTATGTACAGCTGCTTATGCACATGAAAACATTAGCGTGGTTAGCCCTAACAAAACGAATTTACACTTTTAGCATATTAGTCACTTCGCTGGAGGGGGAGTAATGGCGCCTGGCACGATGAAGCCTTCTGAAGCGAAATTGACAGCCTTCTTCGTAGCTTTTGTTCCCTCTGGTCAGGGCCGGCGCTACCTGTAAGGCGGACTAGGCAGCCGCCTAGGGCGCCCCTTGGGAAGGGGCGCCGCCAGAAGCGCCGGCCCCCCTAATGCTGCAGCCGCCCGAGTGCTCTGTAGAGAGCCTCAGGCGGCTGCAGCTTTGCCCGGGCGGTGCGTCCATGAGGGCGGACCGCACCGCCCGGGCGCAGCCTGAGGAGAGGGGCTGACAGGAGGGAAGCGCTCAGCGCTCCCTCCTGTCACTCCCTCTCTGTAGCGTGGCCGAGCCCTCTATTGGTCCGACCGGTACAGGGAGCATCTGTCTCCTGTACCCGGCCGGACTAACAGGAAGTGAACACTGAGTGTTCACTTCCTTTTAGTCCGGCCGGGTACAGGAAACAAAAGCAACCTGTACCCGCGGACCAACAGAGGGCTCGGCCACGGTACAATAGAGGTAGGGAGGGTGGGGGGAATAAATGGACGGGGTGGGGGGAAGAAATGACGGGGTGGGGGAATAAATGGACGGGGTGGGGGGGAATAAACTGACAGGGAGGGAGGGGGGGGAATAAATGGACAGGAGGAGGGGAGATAAAACGGACAGGAAGGGGGAAATAAATGGACAGGAGGGAGGGGAGATGTCTGGATGAGGGGAATAAATGGACAGTGAGGGGGAATTAAATGATGAAATATGACAGGAGTGGGGAAATAAACAGACAGGAGGGAAACAAATGACAGGTGGAGGGGGAAAGAATGGACAGGCAAGGTAGGAAATAAATGCAGATCAGGGGAATAAATGGACAGGCAGGGGAAAATAAACGGGACAGGGGGTATTAAATGGATAGGCAGGGGGGGGAAATAAATGACAGGAAGGGGGGGAATGAAACGACAGAGGGAGGGGGAGATGAATGGACAGGAGGGGAAACAAGGCCGGACAGGAGGGGGAATAAATGACAGGGAATACATGACAGGAGGGGGGAACAAACCATCAGGAGGGGAAACAAACGGACAGGAGGTTAGATGCGGAGGGAATAATGGACACAGGCAGGGTGGGGAATAAACGGACAGGAGGGGGGGGGGAAACAGCGTGGATTGCGCTTGGGGAATAAACGGACAGGGGAAATAAAACGGGACAGGAGGGGGGGAATAAATGGACAGGGAGGTGGGGGAATAAATGGACAGGGTGGGGGGGATAAATGGACAGGCAGGGTGGGGGAATAAATGGACAGGCAGGGTGGGGGGAATAAATTGACAAGGTGGGGGGGAGAAATTGACAGGGAGGGGAATTGACGGGGTTAGGAGGGGGAATGAGAGTGGGGAGGGGAGAAGAGAGTTACAACGGGGGAGACGAGAGTGACAAGGGAGGGGGGAGAAGAGAGGGACACGCAGGGGAGAAGAGAGTGACAAGGGAGGGGGGAGAAGAGAGGGACAAGAGGGGGGAGAAGAGAGGGACAAGGGGGGGAGAAGAGAGAGACAAGGGGGGGAGAGAAGAGAGTGACGAGGGAGGGAGAGGGGGAGAAGAGAGGGACAAGGGAGGGGGGAGAGATTGACATCCATCACACACACACAATGCACCCCTTGCACACAGAAAAACACACAATGCATTACACACACAGACACACACACACACACACAAGCAATTCAACCCTTACACACAATGCATCCCTTACACACACAGAAACACACAATGCATTCCTTACACACACTCAATGCACCCCTTACACACACTCAATGCACCCCTTACAGATGCACACACTGCATCCCGTACATACATAGAAACACACATTACAGCCCTTACACATACAAACACAGATTCACACAATGCATTCCTTACACACATATCAGGACATCCCCTACTCCTGTGAACAAACTAATTGGTGGAACATGAAGGTGGACCCTGGGGCCCAGACCTTGAGCTGTGTAAAGGGCCTTAAAAAAATGGAGCTGCTTCCCGTTCTCCCAGAACACAAACAGCCTCCAGAGAGCCTGTTCTACACCAGACGAGTGGAGCCAGACTGCAGCTAGAGCCCATCACCATCCTCATCTGATTGTAAGTAGGCAATCTAGTATATTATTCGTGGCACTAATCTCTAATTTACCTCACATTAAAGGGACACTATGTCCCCAGAACCACTGCAGCTTAATGTAGTAGTTCTGGTGTCTATAGCCTGTCCCTGCAGGCCTTTTAATGTAAACACGGCGGCACTGCAGCACTTGCGTTAGTTAACATGGGGCATTGTGATGTCATATGGGGGGGGGTGGCAAACTTTACTTTTGCCTAGGGCGGCAAAAATCCTTGCACCGGCCCTGCCTCTGGTATGACCTCCCCATGGTTACCTCTGAATGGTACTGCACCTGGTGGGTCAGTTGTACCCCCCTGAGTCTCTCCGATTCCCCCGGGTGTGACAGTCCCATCCCTTTTCCTCCCCAAGGTGTGCTTCCATGTCTTTAGGGGCACCACCCCCGCTGTGGGCACTCGTCGACCGGAGCTGTCCGGTGGCCTCCCCACCTTAGAGTCCACTGGGCTCCCGCCCCCTGCACCTCTCCAGCTTCGGCAGGGCCTCCCCGGGGCCCCTGCCCTGTCTTGCCTCATCCTCCTCTGGCCACTTACATGTTGCCGGCGCGAGCACCCCGGCCACTGGTCCGCCGGTAGGCCCGCGCTTCTCAGCTCCATCGGGCTCACAGTGTTGGGGGCTGTTTTCTCCCGGACCACCACCCAATCCGGGGTTCAGGGCTGGCTCTCCATCGGCACGTCCGCCGCCCATGGGGGTCCAGTCTCAGCGCAGGGACTCTGCTGCGTGTGCGTGAGTCGCCCCGTGGTGCAGTGTTAGTACGGTGTATCCGTCGGCCATTGTAGCTCCGTATACCGGAGCGTCATGCACCAGGCGTGCCTCCTCCTCCAGCCTCCGAAGTTCAGACTTTGGGCCGGGATCACCCCCCCCGGCCAGGTGGGGGGGAGCAGGGCAGGGCCCGGCCCCCCGCGCCTTACTTGCGCGCCGTGCGTCCGTCTCATGTAGCGTGGTTGAGGCCTCAGGCGTCGTTTTGTGAGCCGGGTGTTCAATATGTGCTTTAGCGTTGCACTCCCCGGTTCCTCTCCGCCTGATTTCCTCTATGGTTTCGGTTTTCGGCAGGTATCGTGGGTATTTTGAGAGTTTCAGGCTGTTTTATGCTTTTCTCTGCCGGAGCCGGCGTGGGTTGCAGCCGCTCAGCTCGGCGGCCCGGCCCCGCCCCCAGTGACGCAATTTGTATCACAGGTGATGGGTACAACTTTAATGGGATCATGGCACCCATGCATAAATCCATTGAACCACTCAGTGCATTTGTGAGGTTTCCTCTCATGAGTGTTCACAAAAGCAGGACAGGGAAAAATAAATACATTTAAAAAAATGGAAGGCTGGGATAAGAGTCCAGAAATGATGCTGTCCTGATAAACTGTGGCCAGTTTATTTTGACCAATTTATGCTTCGTCTCAAATGTAAGCATTCAATGTCATATTTCACAAAAGCTGACTTTATTTCAGTTGTATATCATTTCATCCTGGTGTTATAGTGTTACTCGAAGCACCGTGATCAATTCAGTGATTTGAAGTGGTCATGGTGCCTGGGGTCTGTATATACAATGCTTAGCTGTGAAACTCCACAATACACCACAATACAGCGTAGTGCATTAGATTTACTGCTCGTAGTTTCCAATGTTGTGTAAAACATAATAAACTGCTACAGTGGTTATGCTCCAAGCATGTCTCTGGACCTGTCCCGAATCAGTATCAAACTCTTTGAGAGGTTTGATGCAAATCAAGGTTTTCCGGAGCGCCTGTGCTTAATCATTTCCACAGTTGTTATTTGTCATGCATAGGGCCAGACTGTGAGCAGCTGGGGTACCCTCAATTTGTGTCAAACTGCTTGAAAACCCTTCAAACAGATCTTAAGAATGGAATAAATGTTTAAACATTCTATATATAAAAAGAAAAATATGCTTACCTTTAAAGAGACACTTTAGCGCCCAATTGAATCTGTTATATAAATGACAATAATAATAATAAAGGCACCAACAACTTTAGCTTAATTAAGCAGTTTTATTGTATAGATGCCCTGGCAGTCTCACTGCTCAATTCCCTGCAATTTTAAAAGTTAAATCACTTTTGTTTCTGTTTATGCAGCCCCAGCCACAACCTCTCCTGCTTGTGACTGACACATCCTGCATGAAAAACAAAATGGCTTCCTTTTCAACCATATCTTAACTAACTTTAAATGTTTATCAACTGCTCTGTAAATGTAACTTTAATCACATACAGGTGGCTCCTGCAGGATCTAGCAAGCTATTAACATAGCAGGAGATAAGAAATTCTAAATTAAACATAATTTGCAATAAAGGAAGTATAAACATTAGATGACTCTTTACAGGAAGTGGTTTTTTTTAGGAAAGCTTGCAAGTCATGTGCAGGAGGTGTGGCTAGGGCTGCATAAACAACGTGATTTAACTCCTAAATGACAGAGAATTGAGCAGTGAGACTACAGGGGCATGATCTATACACCAAGATTGCTTCATCAAGCTAAAGTTGTTTTGGTGACTATAGTGTCCCTTTAAAGCATTAAAGTACCTGTATACACTATACTAGTCCAAGTAGCCTCTCATGTTGGTGTACGGGACAGTATTACAGGCTAGAAACCACCATGGTTTACCATCATCAGTTCTGATGATTATTATTGCCAAATACACAGAGTGGAAGCACTGTATGGCTGAGATTTGTTTTTTGATAAACCTGTTCAGAGTTTTGTGTACAAACGGTGCACAATTTTCTATGAGGCTTCCCAACATGCATGTGCACAACTAAGGCTAGGCTGGTAGCCATCATGTTTATAGAATTCAGAAAGGTTTGGAAGTCAAATAAATAAGAAAATCTTCCTCCTCTGAGATCAGAGGCACAGTGTGCAGTCTTCATAACCACATAAATTTCTGCAAATAGCTGCAGTTATAAACATGTATATGCAGGCACACAATGACAGGGGCCCATAGTGCAAGTAGTGGTCATAGGTTGTTATGGTACTTAAATTATTTGCGCAATATTTAAAGCAAAATATTTTCAAGTTTGTTTATGGTCATGTAATTCCAACCAAGCTTCGATCCTCATAAATGCTGTATGTGCTCCATCACAAACTAAACAAGGTAACATTTCAAAATGGTATTCTGCATTCTAAACCATTTCATTACTTTGCCGCAATTTTGAACTAAAATTAAAATGATTTAAAATGTGAAATTTTAATCATCACGAAGGCACACAACTTTTAATGTCAGATGATGTACAATTAGTTTTATTAGTAATTATATATTTAACCCCTTAAGGACCAAACTTCTGGAATAAAAGGGAATCATGACATGTCACACATGTCATGTGTCCTTAAGGGGTTAAAAGAGTATCTACCATTTGGCTTCATAACACATACTGTGAAACGTTAGTTTTCTAAATAAATAAAAGGAATCCCCAAGTTAGTTTAAAAATATAGATGTGAAATGCTATAAATTAGCTACAAAGCTGGCATTAATTCCTTAGTCCAACTAAAAGCTGCTCGAGTTTAACCCTGTGATTTGTGACAGGATATTCCTTTTTGCAAATGTCTTTTGAAAATAGTCTAAATGTAGAAGGATGCGAGTGCTTAGTAGATCAATTTTCAGAGTAGAAACAAAGCACTAAGCTTACAGTGGGGATGGTGTGTGACTAGGAGATTTTAACAATGCATTGTTTTTTTTGGTCATATATTGGAGGCAAGTGGGGTGTCCTATAGAACAATTTAGAAAAAAATAAAAATGAAAATAAATCGACATATGTACAATACATGCTAAGGGCTTAAATATTGCAGATGAAAGGTTGAAACAATGCAAATTTAGTAGCTCTACATTCTACAATAATTATAATTAACAATAATAATAATTAAGAGATTTAAAGGGACATTATAGTCACCCAGACCACTTCAGCTCAATGAAGTGGCCTGGGTGCCAGGTCCCCCAGGTTTCAATACTTCATATGTAAACATAGCAGTTTCAGAGAAACTGCTATGTTTACATTGCAGGGTTAATCCAACCTCTAGTGACTGTCTTCCTGACAGACGCTAGAGGTGCTTCCACAACACTCAATGCGAAAATCGCATCCACCATGCAGAACGTCCATAGGAAAGCATTGTTTGAATGCACGCGCTGCTCTTGCTGCACATGCGCATTCTACTCCACTCGGGAGCCGACGTTGGAGTGGGAGGAGAGGTCACCAGTGCCGAGGGAGCCCGATGCTGGATTAAAGTAAGTAGCTGAAGGAGCTTTAACACTTTCAGCACCAAGGGAGGGTGGGGGGGGACCTAAGGATGATATAATGTCAGGAAAACAAGTTTGTTTTCCTGACACTATAGTGATCCTTTAATGATGAAAAAAACCAAAACAAACAAAAAAATACTTTGTAATGCATACCATGGTCCATCTAGGAGGTAATTGGAAACAAAATAAACAATTCTAAAGGAAATTACTCTTATTTACAGAAATAATACTAATGGTAACGTTTAAAGATACTCTAAAAAGAACATATTTTGAAATGAGTTAGATGTGTTCCCATCTTTAAAGGATCACTATAGTGTCAGGAAAACAAAGCGGTTTTCCTGACACTATGTCATCCTTGGGGGATCCTCACCCTCAGGGTCCCCCTCCCGTGGCGCTGAAGGGTTTAAAACCCCTTCAGCAGTTTACCTTAATCCAGCGCCAGTGACCTCTCCTCCCCCACCGTCAGCTCCCGAGTGGAGCGGAATGCGCATTCTAACAGTCTATAGGAAAGCATTTCTCAATGCTTTCCTATGGACGCTTTGCGCGATGGATGCGAAATTCGCATCCAGCATCGCATGTGCGCCTCTAGCGGCTGTCAGGATGACAGCCACTAGAGGTTGGCTTAACCCCTAATGTAAACATAGCAGTTTCTCTGAAACTGCTATGTTTACATCTGAAGGCTTAAAGCCTGAGGGACCTGGCACCCAGACCACTTCATTGAGCTGAAGTGGTTTGGGTGACTATAGTGTCCCTTTAAAATAAAATCAGAATATAAAGAAACACCTTAAATTTGCCTATAATGCTTCACAGTCTACTAGCTCTAGCTGCTCTGTCTATTCTGATATTTTCTCATAGAGAAACATTTGCAACCTGTGTTTCATCGTATTTTTTTGTAAATATAGTTTTTGTTTTTTTTTTGCAATATTTATGGTTATAGTTTTGATAGATTACAACATATAGAGAAATACAGGTTGTCAGTACAAAGCAGTAGGATCACAATTTTGCATAATATTTGTCAGTTTGTTTCAATTAGTCTCATAAAATAGAAAATAGATTATCCCCATTAGCAATTGTCCAATGGCATTTTATGTGGTTAATACAATCCCTTTCTTATAGAAATACCGGTAAAGGAAAGTTATAGATCAGATAAAATTTGAGAGAGAATATAACCCCAACCTTGTCACACTCACCAACCCTCAGCCTGTCATAATCACTCCCCCTCTCTCACAACTACCCCCACACTGTCACACCTACCCTCAAACCCTGGGGGAGGGTGGGCTCAATCTGGCACCTTGCCTTGGGCCCAGGGAAGCCTTAAATCAGACTCTGAATATAGTCCATCCCCTGCTACACCACCAAGGCAAGGCAGCAGGGTTTTTATTTTTAATTGTGATAAAATGTATTAAAACAATTCACAGAGCACCACAGAAATATTTTTTTCATATGTGGATCCCTGTCTTCATCTAATCACCCATCCCTCTCTGCTCCTCCTCTCCTACTCCTGCCTTCCAAAATGCTCACCCATCTACTCTTCCTTACCCTACCACATCCACTTATTTCTCCAAGACTCACCTACTTGTATAACTAACTGATGCCTCCCTCTACTGCGCACACACATATCACTCACAACTAGTGATGTCCCGAACGGTTCACCGCGGACTCGTTATTGAGTAAACTTTGACCCTGTACCTCACAGTCAGCAGACACATTCCAGCCAATAAGCAGCAGACCCTCCCTCCCAGACAGCTCACTAAGAATGCAGCTTCACAATGAATGGTACTCACAGATCACACACAGACAGCTACAAACACTTACAGCCACCCCGCATCTACACAAAACACAGCTCATCCCCTCAGAGTTTAAAAAAAAAAAATATTCATCTTGTATACATATAAAAAAAAAAAAAAAAAGTGAAGAGAGAGACAGAGACAGACTCTGGGTGAAAATGTCGGCTCGCTCTTTCACACCCGGACCCTTGGGTACGCCGTCTCGCTCTTGTACTGCCAAAGAGGCCGGTGCCAGTGTCGCGTTATGTTGAGCAAGCTTGCCAAGAGTCTCTCAAGGTTAAATACCTGGGATTTCTTATGATTGAATAAGAATTTATAGGACATCTTCATACAGCTCAGCCCTGATGTATCTGTGCAGTATGGCAGTCAGGCCCATTCACTAATGTATTTTTTTTTTTCTGTCCCTTTTACATTATTCAATTACCTTCCTTCACTCCAATCCTTAAAAATTCAAATAAGGTGCCACTTAAGATTGATGTCCAGTTTATCCTTGCTTCTTTCTTTTCTAGAACTATGCTTCACAATGGGTGCAGGGGGAGAGGGATGTAGGGACACTAAGCACCATAACCACTACAGCTCATTATTAGAGTTTATATGACAAATAATCTTTGATAGGTATCCCCCAGTTTGTGTTGTGCTCTCCCAGCACACCAGGGTCGGTCCCAGAGCTCAGGCGACACCAAGTCAATAAGCACAGCCCTGCATGTTTCTTTAAAACATCAATGTTTTACATTGCACTGCTAAGTGGTGCAGGAACACTGCAGCCAGACGACTTCAATGAGATGAAGTGGTCTGGGTGCCTATAATGTCCTATTAATTTTGAAGTTTATTTTAAATCCTGGCAATTCTCACTTTATTCCAAGATTGCTAGGTTGTTCTTCACCTATTACCTGTGTCACTATAATTGTGTACTTCAATTGCTTGCTGTAAAATATATTCTAGAAATGTAAAATGCTGGGAAAAAAAAATTGGTGCGCTATACAAAATTATAATAAAATTACCCTGACGGAAATATAAATGATCCTTTCAGAGCAAGTGCTCTATTAAGTTTATACTTTGGCGAAAACAAATAGACAAGTTAAACAGTATGCCATATAAAATTAACAAAATAAAACCACACAGTATTTAAGCAAAGAAAAGGTTTATTAAAAATGAAGTGCATAGCACTCATTCAGAAATCTCAGTTGTGGCAAAATTGGGCAATTTTCCATATATTCTGATGAAAAGTCCACAACATTTTGGCTTCTGCTTTGAAACAGTTCTCATAATATGTGGTAACATCATCCTTTTTTGAACAGCTGTAACAGATCACAGTGCACACATACCTTTGGCTGTTTAAATCATGATCATGTAGTTACACAAAAGAAGGCAAATCTACACAATAAATAAAACATAAGGGGCCAATATCGGGAAATGTTGTAAAACTAGAGCAATCGCCGTAAAAACTGAGACGCTCACATTGATTGCTCCACTCGGCCCCGAATTGCGCACCATTAACAGTGCCCCCATAGTGTATTCAAGTTGGTTCTTACTGCCTATATTGAAAAAACAAAAAACCCACAAATGAAGATGGAACATGTACAGTAGCAATGTATGGAAGACATCAAATCCATACATTTCTTTTCCCCCAATTGCTTTAAATCCTCTCCTCAAAAGAACAATTCCAGTGTTCGCAATTTGCTCTTAGGTAACAATGTTCCTGTTGCTCAAGCATTACAAAAAAAACCCCAAAATTTAAAAAAATAAAAACAAACAATAACACTACCTCTGCTGCATTGAAAAAAAAAAAAAAGAAGTTGGCTCACAGGTCAGTTGAAATTCAAGTTGTCATCTCTAAAAATCGGACAGACTATGGTTATTATTATGAGGTAGTTAAAGAAAGAATTTTATAAAGTCATCATATGGAATGCTACGAACACAAAAATCAGTTACCCACTTTGTTCTGGCGCTACCGAATTGTACATAAGCTTTCTAAAACGTTACTGTATAAAGGATCATCAATTTCAAAAAAAGTTAAGAACAAAAAAACCAAACATAAAACTAAACACTACCAAGACAGAGAGGGGGTATAAAATATATCCCTGTGACTTTAGGACTTCCAATCCAATTCTACTAGTCTAGATCCATTCCTAAATTTAAAATAGAACAAAGGGTAACATGGAATGGAAACAACTTTTTTTTTTTTTAACCAATTGTAGCAAATTGCAAACTGTACTAGATAAGGCCAAATCAATGATACGATTCTGTGTCATTATGCCTGTAAATGTAATTAACATGTTATATAGGTATATACATTAATCTAAAGTACAGTATTATATTCCCTACCTATACAAAAAACAAACAAAAAAAAAACCCCACTTACTACCAAGAGGTTTGGGTATGCTTTCCCCGAGTCACATTTAACCCCCTCTCAACAAAATGAATAAAGATCACCACATTCTCTAAAAAGAACTAAAATTTAAATGCTGGGTTAATTGTTGAAGGTTATACATTTTTAGGAATGCTGTACAATATAAAATTAGACCTTAGCTAATAGAAGCGACTCTTAACACGTCGAACCCTATGTTAAATATACACCAGCAGCATGATGGATATATATTATTGATTATTTCCCTGAGTTAGTATGGAATTATTGCTTTATTTCCTCAGAAATATTTCCGGTGAGGTATAAATTGAATTAGAACATCACGGTTAATAAGTATTCACCTGTATAGATTATAATTACACAAAGCTGCAGTGATTGAACCCCTAGATTTTACATTTACAGACATACATTTCAACGTTATAGAACCAAAAGCCACTTTTAAAAATGCATTTTGGAATTTGGAAAAATATGGCAAGCATTTTTTTTTTTTTTTAAACTAAGGACCAATGACATATCATGGTACAATTTGAATATCCTGTCCTTAAAAGGGAAATCCACCATAACAACCTTGGCTCTTCAGTTCAGATTATTGTACTAAAGCCTACTACCCCGCAATCTGAAATCATAGCTTTCCCATGGCCAGTACAAAGTCTTAAAATGTGTACGCACATCATGTCCAAAGAGATAGTACTGGTACCCTTATAGTTTTCTATGAGTGAGCCTGCACAACACACTTTGCAGCTTGCCATTTGCATGCAGGGCAGATTATTTTTTAAAATAATTAACCTACTTGTGACAGTTCAATTACAAATTTGCCCTCAAAAGGGAGAAGTGGTTGAAATCCAACCTGGGTTGTTTAATTACCCTAGGGCATCTACCAGTGTATTTCAGCAGGAAGCAAATATGGAAGAAGAGAAGGGAAGGGTGATGGGGTGAGAGACAAAGAAGAAGAAAAAAATAATAATAATTATATAAAAAACAAAACACCTTCCAAAATGCTTTTTAGAAATAAACTTTTGCTTCCATTAAAGCAAAAACATTTTTTTGTTTTACTTTAATGGCACCTCCAAGAACATTAGTTGTGGAGCATTTGAATGTAACCCGCTATAACATACGCTAACCACAGTACAATGTACACAATTAATACTGCAAATGTCCTTCATAGAAAGAAGCCATGTTGTGTAACACACGAATTTCCCTGATTTAACCTTTTATAGGCCAGACGTTCTGCACTCTAGCAGCACAAAAAGTGGTTTGGTTCTAGAATAATATAATGTAGTATAAATCCAGATTCATCATCTTTTTGTAACAGACACTTTGTGGCATCTTTAAGATATACTTCTGGAAACATAAAAAAATAAAAATAAGGAAGAAAAAAAATAAAATAAAAAAAATAATTTCCAACTTGACTTTCGCATTCACAGTATGTATTGATCGGCAGTTAGTTCCGTTTTCACATTTGCTGTTATCACCTATCGAAACATTGTGTAATGCAGGGGTAGTGTCCGTTCACTTGGTAGCTCCTATTGTATGAAATGCCTATGCAAGGCTTCACTTCTATTGGTACAGTAGCTAACGACATGCTGCCAGCAGTCTGTATGTGACCCCGGGCCTGGATGGTGGGTGGGTTACTGGATATACAGGTTTGCAATGGAAATGTTGATGAATGGGCGGTTGATACAATCTGTGGACAGCTTTGCTGCTGAGGTGTTGGGTGGTGAAACGGCAGCTGGTGCGAAGGCTGAGACTGCAGATATTGCGGGATGTGCTGTTGCACATGCGACTGTGGAGGCGCAGGGGACGGAGGAGGAAAGAGACACTGCGTTGCTGCATGTCCCAGTTGTACCTTATGCTTGTTAGCTTCCTTGACATCACCGTCATGAGCACTGAAAGATAAAATTTACAAGGGTCATATTTGGCATATTTTAATTACCTCATTGGTAAGTAGATGTGAAAATACTTTGTATATCCTACAGCTATTGGATGAAACAAAACAATCTATAGGTTTGTATGTATCCAATATAGCTCCAAAATAAACAAAACTCACTGAAAACACTAGTAAAATGAAAAAAAAAAAATAAAATAAAAATGTATGCACAATAATAAATGGAATTTGGCGATTTGTACAGTCTGGCGATTTGTACTGTGTAAGTATTAAAATCGCTAAATATTTTTGGTGTCTTTATACTATATACAGAAAAAGAAAGAAAAAACAAAAACACAAAAATAACTACAAAGTCCACATGATATTCGGACCTTCAGGGCAGAATATAGGAAATGTTATTGCAAGATCCTGAATGGGTTTATTTATTTAAAAAAAAAAAAAAAAAAAAGTATGCTTCATGGCCATCATAGACTTAATAGATCTATGGTGATTCTCCTATTAACTTTTTCTAAAGGGAACAGGAAAGCCCCAAATTTAGGCACCAAAATAACTTAATTTTCAGTCTGGAGCCAAGCTCTGTCCACTGACAACCTGTATATGCTGCGATTCCAAGATTCTACAGGGGTTACGTCTAGAGAGGCATTCTGGAGCTTCTAGATGTAGAGCAATCGCCATGGAAACCAATGGAACATTCCTGCTTATTGTTCTACATTTAGAATTTAGCAGAAATCTATATATTTTATACATAAATGCTGCGTGCAATACTTGCATTGCTATAGGAAAGATTCTAGAAATTCAAGTAGTTACTCATATTCATTTAGGCAGGAATCGATGCGGTATCTTGGGCCTTTGTATGCCAGGTATAAAAATACGCTGAATATTGACATTTTCTAACCAGGGCAACATGAAAGCATTAACCGTAGCATTAAATGCTTCCACGGTTCTTTCAATCTGGGAGTGCTGATACAAAGACTGTGCCATCGTTCCACCCAGCCTTCAAACCTAGTGCACTCGCTCAGAAAGAGCGCAATGTGAAAACAGATGCTGCTGTCGCAGTGAAAGGGTAGCTGTATACCCAGATGTAGTACAGACATTTAATACAGCGTGTGTGTGGAGCACACAGAAATCTGAGAAGTTAGCATCCTGTGGGTGTCGTTTTGATTATCCATCTGCCCCAGCTATGGAGCCTCCTCCTGTTTTTGGATTCACACTGTTCTGCAGCGCGGGTTGCAGAGTACATTACAAAAGGGACTGGAGAAACATGGAAAGACGGTTTAAACAAGACCCTGGAGGTCTTGAAAGCGCAAAGCTGTGTTTCTAAGAATCTTAGTGGGAGTTAAAGAGGAAAAACACTATAAAACCAGATATGCATTTTTAACCCCTTAAGCACCAGATGTTGCAGAGACTAAAATCTCTCCCCTTTAAAACAACAATCAAGAGTTATCCAGGGAAAAAAAATTTGAAAAGACAGACACATTCACCTAACGTGAGGATTAACATTAAAATGGATAATGGTTTGCAGTATGGCTGTTTGTATAAGTTGCCCTGTAAATAAGGCGTGAGTATGCACAGGGATAACAGAACAGGATAGTTACCATAGGTATATTAAAGGATAAACAGTGCCAGAGGTACCATGCTGAAAAAGTTGCATTTAAAAGGAGAACAGTCACTGAAAAAACATCTATAACTTGTGTTTGGGCTGTATTTAATCCAATTTATATTAAAGACTAAGCAAATGACATTATAAAATCAGTTTATAAAGTGCAAGACAAACATTTTAACTGAAGAGAACAAACATTTCTTCGTCTGCTTTCCTTTTTTGCTGACAACAAGGTGCAAAGGACAGAGCTTATAAAACAATGAATGCCGAGGAGTTAAGATGGAGGTGCCCGTTGCCAGATAATGGGGTCGGAATTTCTACATTTAAAGTTTAGTTTTTGATACATCACAAATACATATTAGTTAAATATAGGGATAAGTACACAAAACATAACAAATCATGGTAGTAACAGTGTCCTGTTAAGAATGTGATGGCAAGTGGCAAATATTCCTTAGCTTGGACACTCCCTGTTTGTCCCTTGAAAAAGGCATTTGCAGAAAAGTTTGGGGGGTGTGGAGGGAATGCACGTGAACAGTGGGATGACATTAGGGAGATCCAGGCACCATAACTGCTTCAAAGAGAAAGCGGATATGATGTCTACAGTGCAGTGTGCCTTTAAGGTAAACCCCTCTTCCAAACGAATGGGACAGCAGACAAATACAACAACTTGCAAGACAAATAGATTTAGACAATTAACCATAACGAAACTAGGCAATACACTTGCAACTCAGAATACTTTTAAATTTCCCTCTACTACATAAAAAAATAAATAAAAAAAAAATAAAAAAACCACACAAAAAAAAACAAACAAAAAAAAACAACCACCCAGGCCTCCCCCCACACACAAAATCATTTCTCCTCCTCCTTTTCATCTATGTGTGCTCATCTCATTCCCAGACCTCATGCTCTATAATGACCCTTGATCAATATTACAATGTGTCCATATGCGTTAAAACCAGACCACTTTAAAAAACAATAACCCCCGCTTCTCCCCCCCCAAAAAAACCTAAACGTACAAGAATTATATTAAATCAATTATGCCTCACAAATTCGATGGTACTTACACCAGTAGCCTCTCGATGCAAGGCACAAGGATTTCCCAAGTATACACAGTAAGGCGATTTAACCTTGAGGGCCAGGATGGCGAAAGTCGCAGGATAATCCTAGACGCCGCTATGCAAGCAGCTGCCACGAGCGATGGAACGTAATTTAAAAACACGTGATCTGCAAAAAAAAAAGGAAAGCCAACAATAAGATCTAAAGCACAGGAGAAAAACAAAACAAAAACAAATCCTCAACATAATAACAATGCCAAGGTGGATGTACCTTGCAAAGAAACTTCTAGAAAGTAATCAGCATATTTTGCCATATAGATCTTTGTCTTCTCTAGACAGATCATGGGCCAGCCATCATGGAGGTCAGTATCCTGAACAGCAATGGACAAGTAGTATTCAATAAAATGGGCTGGCGTTGGGAGGCACAAGTTCCACTCGAAGGTTTCTAGCAGCAGAAGCTCCATGTGAAGTAGATTCTGTTTAGTTAGCACCAAATTCATGTTGGTCATGCACCCCAGGCTATTCAGCTGATCCAACTTTGGCACACGATCTTCTTTGTCTTCAAATTTACCTGAGGAGAACAAATAAAAGAATTAATAAGTAGTGTCGAGGTCTATGATACGTGGTTTCTCGACAACCAAACATCATTAGTCAAGTGTGAAAACACTGTAGGTTTATGGAAAGATGAAAGACTAAAGACTGTTTAATAGACGTTATCGTGCCTTGAGGTAAAGTATTCATTTTAGCTTAACAGCTGGAGGGGTGAATGGACTCAAAAGTTACAGAATTATCCTGCAAGCCTACAATGCAGGGTATAAGCATTTTTACACCCCTATATTTCTGCACGAACCCATAGCGAGATTTTGCTTAGTCTCCCCTGAAAGTGATAGCTTCTCTTGCCTTCACCCCAGTGAATTTTACTGAAATCCTTACTGGGTTGAGCAGTATAACAGAGGTACAAATTAAAAAAAACTTATGTACGCAGCAGTTCTGTATTCCGAGCGACACTATTACCCATGATGCTCTAGAAAAATTCATATATCTGATGAGAATGCAGAATATGCGCATGCATGATAGTGTGACATGCACGCAAGTACCCTCACTGCAGAATGGGGCCTTACAGTCTCTTGCATGGCAGGTCTGGCTGTGTCAAGGCAGCCATAAGAAAAAAAATGTGTGCTAAAACTGCATGTTGCAGTTAAACTTGAGGTAGTAATAGCCCACTGCTAAACTCAGCCCTGACATCCAGAATCTGGGGGGGGGAATCAGATCTTTAAACTCTAAAATACAGATTTTGTTTACTACATTAAACATATAGATGCACAACACTCCTCAATATCTACATGTATGGAAGGTACTGCTCTTTTTAGACCATTGAGCACTTGAAATACTCTTAAAGGAACACTATAGTCACCTAAATTACTTTAGCTAAATAAAGCAGTTTTAGTGTATAGATCATTCCCCTGCAATTTCACTGCTTAATTCACTGTCATGTAGGAGTTAAATCACTTTGTTTCTGTTTATGCAGCCCTAGCCACACCTCCCCTGGCTATGATTGACAGAGCCTGCATGAAAAAAAAAACTGGTTTCACTTTCAAACAGATGTAATTTACCTTAAATAATTGTATCTCAATCTCTAAATTGAACTTTAATCACATACAGGAGGCTCTTGCAGGGTCTAGCAAGCTATTAACATAGCAGGGGATAAGAAAATCTTAATTAAACAGAACTTGCAATAAAGAAAGCCTAAATAGGGCTCTCTTTACAGGAAGTGTTTATGGAAGGCTGTGCAAGTCACATGCAGGGAGGTGTGACTAGGGTTCATAAACAAAGGGATTTAACTCCTAAATGGCAGAGGATTGAGCAGTGAGGCTGCAGGGGCATGTTCTATACACCAAAACTGCTTCATTAAGCTAAAGTTGTTCAGGTGACTATAGTGTCTCTTTAAAATTGCTTTTGACCTACTAACCATATTCTTTGTGACAATCTTTGTTTTGCCCTAAATTAAAAAAAAAGAAAAGAACAAAACCCCACACAATCTGTTCTTTGATACAGCATGACAACAGACAAGGGTTACAAGGTGTTTGTGAAACAGTAAGGAATTGGAAGATGCATTTTGTTACATTGTATTCAAAAGAGATAATTGATGTATCTCACTTTCTTTGTGGACCTCTCAGGTGGCACATAGCGTAGAGGCGCGAACTAGCTCCCGTCAAAACTCTGCCAAATTCAATAAAGATGGCGCACCGCCCATATGCTCCTGGTCCTCAAGGATGTAGACAAACCTCATACACAATATGGCCAATGCTAAGACGCAGCTGACCTCCCTAAACATACCTCAGGACATTGCGTTAAACACTGGGCCCAGTGAAGCAGAGCAAACACCCCATAGGTTGAATCCGGCAGCGGTGGCACCGTTCATTCCCAGGAAGCCCCATCTAGACCCTCCTGCAGTGGACACTACCTGAGTCACTCAATTGGGCACAATGTGCACACACACCATGTTTATTTTACAGTTTCTTTTGTGTTATGTTCCACTTTTGTTTAAATGCACAGCTAGTATAGGGTACTTACGCCCTGTCCACTCTCAGCTAGATAGGTTATTCAACCTAAATGATATCTCCCACCACCCCCTCCACCTTTATGCAGTATCATATGTAGTTATAGCCGTAATGGCCTGTCTAAGGTGATGAAGATATAAACTACATCTGTCATCCAGTATAAGACTATTGCCGCTTCCACTACAGAACCCGTAACCCAACCACTGACTACCCACGCTGCAGTTTAGCCGGATGACCCCTAGCTGCTCTAGAACCAAGTTGTAAACTAGAATAAAAAAATATAAAAAAACCCATCATAATAATAATAATAATAATAATAATAATAATAAATATATATTTATTATTATTATTATTATTATTATTATTATTATTATTATTATTATTATTATTATTATGATGGTTTTTTTTTCTTCTAGTTTACAACTTGGTTCTAGAGCAGCTAGGGGTCATCCGGCTAAACTGCACCGTGGGTAGTCAGTGGTTGGGTTACGGGTTCTGTAGTGGAAGCGGCAATAGTCTTATACTGGATGACAGTAGGCACAGTATATCAGTATATCAGAATTATTCCCTAAATGGACACTCCAGGCACCCAAACCACTTCTGCCCATTGGAGTGGTCTGGGTGCAAATGCCCACCACCCTTAAGCCTGCAAGTGTAATTATTGCAGTTTTTATAAACTGCAATAATTACCTTGCAGGGTTAAGTCCTCCTCTAGTGGCTGTCAGACATCCACTAGAGGGACTTCCGTGTTCTTAGAATATAAAAAGTGTTTTAACCCCTTAAGGACACATGACGTGTGACATGTCATGATTCCCTTTTATTCCAGAAGTTTGGTCCTTAAGGGGTTAAACGACCTCACGCTTTGCATGAGGACCTCCAGCGTCGCCGGAATCCCCATTGGAAAGCATTAAATAATGCTTTCCTATGGGGAGGTCTAATGCGCGTGCGCGGCCATTGCTGTGTATGTGCATTAGGTCTCCCCCGCCGGCTGACTTCGGTGGGGGGAGGAGCGTGGGCAGAGCCTGACCCAGCGCTGAGAACATCGGCGCTGGATTCAGGTAAGTCACTAAAGAGGTTTTAACCCCTTCAGCAACATGGGATGGGGGGGTAGGAGGGAGAGAGGCACTGCAGGCTCCTGCAGTGCCAGGAAAACATATGTTTTCTTGGCACTGGAGAGTCCTTTTAACAAAGAACCTATTTGTTTATATATCATACATATCATATAAATAAATAAATGGTAGAATTGGATTACATGGAATAAAGGATAACGATTAACGAATCAGGAACTGTGCAACCTCTCGCCCAGCCATTCTAGTACTAGTTACATTATTTAATTATGTTATTTTAAGCTTTAACAATGAAGAGGTTTTAAAGCTAGAGAACAGTCTTTTTATAGGTTATGGGGCTAGGGGACTCCTCTGTCTGCTGCTTCTTTACAGTCCATCACTTACATCTGATAACATTTAGAATCTTTTTTATTTATAAAATTGAATAAATCCTAATATCTGCAAATTTAGCAGTGTTGGAGGTCCCCTTAATTTAGTTTTGTCGTCTAAATGTTTCACAATTCCCTTTTTTGACTTTCCGCTGTGAAACAAATTGTTGTGAAGTTTTTACCAAAGCCATGGAGTTTCTCCTAACAGTATGGAGAAAGCCATTTTCCATCAAAGGTTTGACATTTGTTTAAGTGCAAACAGTGAAGCACTTCTTAAGGATGCCAACCTCCATGTGACCTTTACAGAAACAATCTAGCTAAATTCTATAAGGAAACCAATTCTATCCTATTACTCTGAATATTCATTGCTCCAACATTCGAATGCATTAATTGGCTAAACAAAAGCCATCTCAATAAGATTAATATGCTGTGTGGGTTTTGCAATAAATTTTATTCAAATATATGCAACACACAGCGAAAGATAACAGTGCGTCTTAGTGACCAAAATGCAGTTTTAAATTAACGCCACTTAATGGTCATAAAAATATGAGCTATGTTAATGTAGAGGGGAGGGATACGAACTGGCAAAACAAAATAGGTCTTTTAATTAGAAAGTAAAATCAACAAGAATAGCTACACAGTTGGAGGCGACACCACCCTGTATTCAAAAGGACTCAGCCCTTCTAACAAGCACATGGATCCAATAAAACAATTTGAAATCAGATCTTTAAAAAGAATTAAAGTGAAATTTTAAACACGGTTTTTCACTCAACTGAGTTTTTGGGAAATTCAAAGTGAATTTAAAATTTCAGACCAAAAAGCTAAACATAAAACATAGTAAACGTGGATTAAAGTTTTTCAATTCAGTTATTGAGGCCCAAAACTTGAACTCGCTGAACTTCTGACAAGTTACAATTTACTGAATAGCCTTATAGGGTACTTGGTTAAAAAGCAGGTCAGTAGGTTGCCAATGCTGAATATCTCTTAGATTTCTGAGCACTCCAAGTAAACTAGGAGCAGTCTCACTCTGGCAAACGAAGAAATAAAGTGATTCATTCTGAAACTCAAAGAATAGAGGTGCCAATCCCTACCCTGTGTCATATACGCGTTTTCAGACATTTCTTACGTATTAGTCATGTGATAAGTTATTAAAGCAGCAGAGACACAGAGGACAATCTTGGCACTCTGAGCATTTGGCAGCGTCTTTTCCCATAACAGTTATTAGAAATGTAGTTCATTAACATCTCTAGTGCAAATATCATTAGCCGCTGTGGATTAGGAAATCTGCCACTTAGAAGTAATTAGGTTTGGATAAGAAAGTTGAAAGATTACATAACTCAATAGCAGTGTTTTAAAAACTTATAACTAAAATAAAAAAAAAAACAATTAAAATAAAAATAATGAATATTTGTAGCTTTGCTCACCAAGTACACAATTTCTATTAAAAACAAGACACACACACTGCAATACAGTTTTACAGAGTCTGGTAACTTGCAAATAGTACAAGTCATGCCTCAAAATTGCTAGTCGGCTTCAGCGGGTTGGCGATTACCCAGGCTCACAGCAGCAAGTAACTTGCAACGCATGGATAATATGGTTTAAAAAACAAAACAAAAAAACAAAAAAACAAGGTAAGCCCTGTGATGCACAAAATGTCAATATTGAAAAGATACATCCCAAGCGGCAATTCACACACTTTATGCATTATTTAGAAAGTGAATTAGAAGGAAAAAAAATAAATAAAAATTATACACACACCCTGCTAAACATACTGAAAATCTAGCCTTTTACATCCAAGCTGGTTTTTGGAGTGCCCCTTTAAAGGTGTGATTAGTATACAAACTTGAGGGCTGCTATAAGAAATCACACCTTGAACCCAAAAACAAAAAAAAGGCATGATTTATAAACACACCTGACTTTATTGGGAGGTGATTAAAACAGAATTTTGTGGAAGTAATTAAAGATATCCACAAAAGCACCACCACACCAAAATTAAAAGACGTGAAAAAAATAAGAATTAAGGTTACATTTCTTTCCCCTGTTCGATATCAAAAGAAAATTATATTAAAAAAATAATAATTGTCATATTACAGTTCAAACAGCATTTTAGAAAAGTTGCATTTAACTTCACATAATAATACTTACTTGCTAAAAGCAAGCAGGATAAAGCCACAATATGTAGCTGTTGGATAGAAATGTCATATCGGTCCATAAACAGATCCAGCAGGTAAACCGCAAGGTGTCGGGCTGTTGGGCAGAGCTTAAAACGATTACTGACGATAGCGATCAGGTCTGCAAAGTAGCGTCTTAGGGTCAGCTGCGGAGACTGCCCTTTGTAGGAAGGAAGCCTTAGTTCCTAAGTAAACAGAGATAGCACAAAAGATTAGGAAACATTGCTATGATTACACTAGGAATTTTACAACATCAGTAAAGTGAAAACATCCAGGGGAATGTGAATTGGGAAGAATTGACAAGGGAATTGCAAACATTGTGAACCAAAGTAGCCAAAATAGATGAAGTGAAAAAAAATTAATGTTTGGGCTTAAACTTTGTCTTTATTGTCAGTTCTCTACAATACCCAGTTGGAGAGAATATCATAAATATTCACAAAAATTTGATGTTTCAGGAATTCAATGTGAATTTCATATTTTACAACAAAATAGCCAAAATTGTAAAAATTCTCAGTCTCCCCTTTTTAATTCATTGGTGTAAGATTGGACATTCACACTGTAAGGAATAGACTTGATATAGGTTGAATGTCCCTCAAATTAAAATGCACATTCCATTCAGTCACATTGAGGAAAAGCAAATGTCTCAACAATTATATTCCTTTATCAGAGCTGGTCCATCAAAATGGAATAAAAGAAATAATAAACCATGTATAAAATGATTTTGGAACTTTAAAAACAAGAATTGTGAGATTTTGAGTTTGAAATAGCTGGGCATTTTAAACAGCTCAGTTCGAAAACAAACTAAAAAGATCAAATTCCGCTAGAAGAGACTGCTGTAAACCAAATAATGTCTACCAGTCCATTACATACTGTATTGCAGTCATACACTGTTACATCATCATGATCTATTACCCCTTCAGATATTTAATACAATTTATTCAGGATTGCAATTCACATCATCCCAGCCAAGTCTCTGGAGGAAGATTAGAAGACTTTGAAGTGTTGCATACTACTCTATTTTAGCATAAACTTAAACCGCTGCCTGATTGTTCTGCAACTTTCAGCTCAATCACAGCTGGATGTTCCACTCCACCCATTGTAAAACCTATTCTCCCTTGTTCTACAATAGGCATGGGGGTGTAATTCACCAAGCAGTGAATAAGTAATGAATTGACAGCTGGGGATTATTCACTAAACTTGAAGTTTTTGTAGAGTTGAGAAATTAATAGCAAAATTGGAAAAAAGTAAAAATAAAAATCACATTTCTATCACATTGAAATTCTGCAAAATATGACATGTTTCAAGAACATACGCTCTGATTTTAAGGTGATCCATTAATGTACCTTAATGTTCCTTTTCGACTATGCAAACATTAATTTATAGAAAGAGCAAGTGGATTCCAAAAAAAGATTTGAGAGAGAACGTGCAATCTCAATGGATTTTGTGACAGTGAATTCATAAAGAAGTATGTAGCTCTACAGACAAGCATATGAGTGCATGAAAAATAAATATGCATTTATTAATTTCAAATTGTTTAATAGTGTGCAATTTAGAAAAAAAAAAAAAAAAACAAACAAAAAAAACCTACAATTACACTAAAATCCTTTTAACAAAATGTTGTTTAAAAAGCACAGATATTTGGGAGCACTAAAACAGTCCAGCAACAATTCATTAAATAGGAGTTATTAAAAAAACAATGTTCTTTGCTACAAAAGAATAAAATAAAACCTCACACAACTAATCATTTATTATGTAGGTAATATGCCAAGAGCAGCAATTCAGTTGTCCAGATTATAGACATGCTTGGCGTGTAAGAAACCACAATTCATCAAAAATAATTAATGTGGGTTGCCATGGCAATATAATCCACTCAGTTGAGTGGCCGTTAGAATTAAAAAGGGAGGTGACAAAAAAACAAAAAACACAACGAACGAACAAACTTAAATGATGCAAGCAGCTATAGGTTACAAATCTCACAAACTTCTAAGTGATCTGTTTTCAGCCTTTGATTAAAGTGAAAATCCACACTACGCTCAATAAAAAGGACCTTTGCAAAAACAAAAGGAATATGTCTGTTTGAAATGCTGGCCAGTTTGCAGTTATGAGGGATGTCCTTGCCTGCTGTTAACTAACAAAAGGATTTAAAACCGTGAAAATCTATTTGCTGCTGCAGCACCCCTCTGCCTGCTCAGAAAGTATTTTCAAACAGATATGACCTGGGGGATCTGCAGACACCATGCTACTTAACACTGCAGTGTGAAATGGGAGAATTGGGAAACTACCAGCTGGTCTAAGCAGAGCACAGGCAGGAGACCCACAGGACAATAAGACACCAAGACCCAACCCTGGGGCAATATCCCTTACAGGAGGATCAACTTGGGTTATTACCTCCCATGCCAGAATTTGACTTTAGTAGGAAGAAAGTCAAATAAACAAAAAAAATAAATGACTTGAAATAAAAAAAAAATTAAATAAAAATAATACACAATGACAACAATTATTAGAAAAAGAAAGATCAACTCTGATAGTCAAATCAAAAACACAGGAGATCTATATTTTTGTTTCAACAGCCAAAACACAGAGGCTACTAAAATATTGATCATCAACATCAGCATTTAGGAAATGGAATTCAAATCCAAAATGTGAAATTCTAAATACAGGAGAGGAAAATATACAAAATATATTCATGCAACCATAAGCCATTTCAGTAAGACAGGACATACTGCATATCTCCCTGTGAGAAGAGAGGGTGCCATTCTATATGAATGTAAACATAGACCACACACAGGCAATGTATCTAAATGATTAATTCTCTGCGACAAGACAGACGTGCAGGTAATAGGACACAAACTTACTTTATATCTCAGTGTCTGATGGATATCAGCAGCTAGCTGCCCCTTCCACCATAGCCCCTCCAATTCCATTTCTTGGGCGATCAGAGGGTTGAGAGCAGCCAAAGTCACTCCTGGAACATAAAAGGTAAGTTGGAATGAGCAGGTTTACTCAAGGGAGCTAAATTCAAGTACTTCAGCTTCAGTTTACATACAAAGAGTTCCTCAAATGTGATCTTACAAAAACCCTACCCCTATCCTTATTTGCACTTAATTAAAGGCAACCAATGGATTAACCCTTCAGTCTCAAACAGGGGGGGGGGGATGTCCAGACCTTACTCAGCCCACCTGTAATCGATTCAAATTAAAAAAAAAAAAAAGAAGAAAAAAAAGTGGAATTTCTACAAATCTACATGTTTCTGCAATTGCCTTACAAGGATAAAAAAATTGACAAAAAAAAAAAAAATCAATGTCCTTCTCTCTATAATCTAAAATGTAATTACTCACAGTAATGCATTTATATGGTTTAAGAATTAAGTATTTTTTTAAAAATTTTTTTTTAACTAAAGCAAAAATGTTGAAATGCCAAATAATATATTTCATCAGACACAACACCAAAATCTCTAACCCCCCTACTCCAAGTTGTCATAAAAAGAGAGAGTTAGAGAATGTTTAGAACCAAGATCAACCAACAGAAATTAAATAATAGATACTGTATCCATCCATCCATGTTTTATTTATTTTTGTTTGGTTTTTTTTTGTTACAAAATAGGGGGTAAAACATACTGGGGGCTGATTTAGTGGGATGCAAGTTAAGATGTTAGTAATAATATTATATACACATTGTGGTGGTGATCCAATATACACTATAGCTGCACAGGAGGTATATATTAAATTAAATATGGGTGCAGGCCAGGCTTGCAGTGAGTACTAGGAGGGGGTAATCAGGGTCACACATAGTTTATATATGTGGGGGTCTCTCCTGTAGCCCCCCTCCCCATAGAAGTTCCCTAAACAAGCCCCATGTAGCCCCCCAGCTCCCCCCACAGACCTGAGTCAGTGATGAGCTCCAAGACCCCCAGCTCATGTCGTAGCCCCCAGTCTGCGAGCTGCCCCAGTCCATCAGTCCGCCTGGCTCACACTATCCATTGTTAAAGGGCCGAGCTCCAGCCACTGTATACAAAGCCCTGCACTCTCACACATGCCGCTGGGGCACTCCGCCAATCACAGCGCGGCTTACAGTCGGCGCGGCGCCGGCCCTCCAATCGCGGCTCGCGTGACAGATCGGCCGCGGGGACTCGGGAACGCGATGCCACCGCGGTCATGTAGTTTGGGTCCTTCGGGGAGCCGTAGGCGTCTCGGTTAAAGGGACCGGGTGAGGGCAGGGAGCGGCCTGGGCTGAGAGGGGGGAGATTTGGGGATGGGAGGGACAGTGTCTGGTTTCAGTCAGGGGCCAGCTGTGCTGTGAGGGGATGGACCAGGCAGGGATTGTAGGTTACATAGGGACACAGTGCCTTATAATATTATTATTATTATTATTATTATTATTATTATATATAGGGTTATTCACTAATAGGGACACAGTGACTAATCGCAACACTTTATATTATTATTATTATTATTATTATTATTATTATATATAGGGTTATTCACTAATAGGGACACAGTGACTAATCGCAACACTTTATATTATTATTATTATTATTATTATTATTATTATGTTATTCACTAATAGGGACACAGTGCCTCATATTATTATTATTATTATTATATGTTATTCACTAACAGGGACACAGTACCTTTTTTATTATTAGATTATATGTTATTCACTAATAGGGACACAGTGCCTTATAGCAACACTTTATATTATTATTATTATATTATTATTATGTTATTCACTAACAGGGACACAGTACCTTTTATTATTATTATTATTATCATCATTATTATTATTATTATATGTTCACTAATAGGGACACAGTGCCTTATATTATTATTATTATTGTTATAATAATAATGTTATTCACTAATAGTGACACAGTGCCTTATATAATAATAATAATAATAATATAAGGCACTGTGTCACTATTAGTGAATAACATTATTATTATTATTATTATTATAACAATAATAATAATATAAGGCACTGTGTCCCTATTAGTGAACATATAATAATAATGATAATAATAATAATAAAAGGTACTGTGTCCCTATTAGTGAATAACATAATAATAATAATAATAATAATAATAATATGTTATTCACTAATAGGGACACAGTACCTTATAGCAACACTTTATATTATTATTATTATTGTTATAATAAAAATATGTTATTCACTAATAGTGACACAGTGCCTTATTAAGTGTTCTTGCATAGCAAGACCATTTATTGTTATCTCACATATATATTATTATTCTTATTATAGCCAAATTTGCCACCCTAACTCCTCCCACAGTTTTTACACTACATAGACAAAAATTTACCAAAACGTGCAGATTGTTCCCGATCGGATTGCTATTACTTTGTGGAACGTTTCGCCGAATGGTTCACGGAATATCGTCGTTCTTGTGGCGAAATTTGTCCCATAGGAATGAATGGCAAAGCTAGAGTGGGAGCTGGCAAAAGCTGAAAAATCAGGACATGATTTCTAAACTGCCACCACTCCCTTATTTTCAGGCCCACCTACACAAATCTTATATCAAAACGTTCAGCTATCCCTGCTGCCACTAAACATGTCAATGGCTAAGCCATAGTCCTGATAGTTTTCACAATATAATCATTTGTTTGCAACTAACGCCGACCATTGACATTCATTGAAACTTCACTCTACAAAGCTCACATTTGAAGTGCAATTTCTAAACTGTGACTGTGCCTTCATTTTTAATACTTCAGAGACATACTATGCATCAAAATGTAGGTCTGGGTCTTGTGATTCTCACAATATAAAGCTCTTCGCTGTAGGATGTATAGTTTTTAAAATACAACCGTTTGAAGATGGCAACTGCCAAAATACTCTGACCTGTGCCAGGCTGCAGCAGCAAGTGATGTCATAGACAGGGCCTTTTGAACACCTGCTAATGTTTTTATAAATGTATGGTTTAATGTAACTGTGCAACAACGTTGCAATTAAATGTGCTATATAAATGATAACAGTTACTCCGCCCACTCCAGTTGTAGACTACTGGTGGAGGCAAGAACACTTCACACAATTTCCCCAGAAATTGTAGCTTTAATAATAATATTATTATTATTATTTTATTAATAGCCTGGTGTTCCCATTACAAACCAAAAATCATTGTGCTCTCAGAATCATGGTTAACGGCTAAAATACCAGACACCGCCATTGCAATATAGGGTTATTCATGTTTTAGAAATGACAGAGCAAAGAGACTAGGAGGCATTGTTATTTATGTTGACAATTCCATAAAGTTTACCCCTTTACAAAACCTTAGTCCTCCTGCCATCTTTGATTTCCTTTCTGGCACAATTGAGATCCCATGCAGTAAATCAATCATTGTTGCAGGAATCTACCGCCCACCTAGCTCCCCTGTGCATTCCCTTTCTGACATAGCCCATCTCCTTAGTGAAACCATAGCTCAAAACCCAAAAAGTGAACTGTTGGTCTTTGGAGATTTTAATATTGATTGGCTGAACCCTAAAAATAATAGTTCTTGCACGCTGTTTAAGACTTTGCAGCTAACACAATTAATCTCCTCCCCAACTCGCATAAACATTAAAAGCCATAACCATACCCTGCTAGATTGGATTCTCTCCACTTCTCCTGATAGAATCCAGGAGGTTGGTGTTCTCCCAAACACGTTCAGTGATCACTGTTTAGTGTACTGCGTGCGCAAAATAAAGGCTATTAAATCCTCTCCCAAGGTTAAAATAACTAGGTCCTTCAAAAAATTTAATCTTGAATCCTTTTTAAATGACATCAAGAATCTCTCATGGCACAGATTAAACATTATCCCAGATCTAGACTGTGCTGTTGAATACTTTCAGTCTGAACTCCTACAAATTTGGAATTTGCATGCCCTGCATGCGTAAGGTGAGGGTAAAAGGAGCACATATGAACTGGATCACAGCTGACCTCATCCAAATGAACCAGTTTCGGGATTCTTTGTGGTCAAAGTTTAAGCGTACTGGCTCTATGAATGATCACCGTGCATTTAGACAATGGCGAAATATATGCACAAAACAGACAAAACTGGCCAAGGCCCAATATTTCTATGAAAATCTGAACAGTAATATCTCAAACCCTAGAAACTTTTGGAAAGTCATAAATAAACTACAAACTCCCCCAATCCACTCCCAACCCTCCACTGTCAAAGTGGGTAACCAAACCCTGCAACTTCCCTTAGATGTAGCAAATGCCTTTAAAAATTATTTTGTCAGATGCTCTACTGCCCTGATTGCCAAGCTAATAAATGACACGCATCCTGAAACTACAAATGTGGATCAGGCCCCACTAAATTTGCAAAGGCCCAATATAGATAAGTTTAATTTTAGACCTGTACCTGTTAGTGTCATTAAAAAACATCTTAATAATCTAAAAATGAAAAACCAGTCCGGACCTGATCAAATCCCAGCAATGCTGTTGAAGCTCAGTGCGCCGGCAATTGCTAAACCCGTCTCAACTCTAATTAACGAATCCTTGGTGTCTGGATACATACCCAAACTTTGGAAGACTGCGAGAGTAGTGCCTATCCATAAAAGTGGTGACACTACTTTGGTTTCTAACTATCGCCCAATATCATTGCTCCCTGTATTGTCAAAAATCTTGTGTCCATACGCAACTTTGTGAGTACTTCCAACAATTAAACTATCTGACCCCTGATCAATCGGGCTTTCGCCAGAATAACTCCACTACAACTGCCCTCCTAAAAGTTTGCAATGACATAAACTGGCATGGAACAAGGAGCCCTAACTGGAGCTATTTTCCTTGATTTTGCTAAGGCCTTTGACACAGTAGACCACGACATTCTACTGCACAAACTCGAAAACTCAGGTATTGGTGATCATTCGCTAAACTGGTTTCGATCCTATGTATCGGATCGCTTGCAATATGTGTCCATTTCTGACAGTTACTCCCTCCCTCTCCCAGTCACGTGTGGTGTTCCCCAGGGTTCCATTCTCGGCCCCCTACTATTTACATTATTTATAAATGATCTGCCTAATGTCTGCCAATCCTCAAATGCACACATGTACGCAGATGACACGGTAATCTATGCGAGCAAATCCAATCTACCGCAACTTGAGGCTTTGCTCCAAGACCAGTTTACAGAGGTAGAAAAGTGGATCTCAAAAAACAAACTCTTCCTGAACACTGACAAAACTGTCACAATGATCTTTGGAACAGTACCTAAATTACACAAATTGCACAATTCCCACCTATCCATCAAAACAAATTCAAATGGCACACTGACCGCAGTCCACTCTTTCAAATACTTGGGTATGATATTAGACCCCAATCTATCTTTTGGCCTGCACATAGAAAAGCTTGCATCTAAACTTTATCCAAAATTAGGTGCTCTGTACAGAAACAAAGCCTGCCTAAGCCCTACAGTAAAGGAAAAGATTGTACAGCAAATGCTGATGCCAATCATTGATTATGGGGATGTAGTATATGCATCTGCATCGCAATCCCACATTAATAAACTCAACACATTGTATAACTCGTTCTGCCGATTTGTGCTACAATGTAATTACAGGACCCATCATTGTGACATGCTAAAGGAACTAAACTGGCTATCGCTGGAATCCAGACGCACCCTTCATCTTTCCAGCCTTGTTTTTAAGAGCTTTTCTGGGAAACTCCCACCCTACCTGAACAAAATGCTTTCCCCAGCTGTTCCCACTTTCTATAAGCTCCGATCCAGTACAAGCACTTTACTTAGTCTACCTCAATACAAAAAGAAAGCGGCCCAATCCTCCTTCTCCTACAGAGCACCACAATTGTGGAACGACCTCCCGCACAATTTAAAATCTTCCCTAAGCCTAAAGTCATTTAAGAGATCCCTCTCTACATACCTCAAAACAGAATGCACATGTCATGGTTGATTATATATTTCCTGCCTGTTCTATGTTAAATTTTGTATATATTGTGTATTAATATTGTTTTTGTATTTTGTTGTACCTAATGTAACAATGCAATGATTTGTGGACCCAGGACATACTTGAAAACGAGAGAAATCTCAATGTATCTTTCCTGGTAAAATATTTTATAAATAAATATATGTTATTCGCTAATAAGAACACAATGCTTTATAGCAACACTTATTATTATTATTATTATTATTATATATGTTATTTGCTAATAGGGACACAATGCCTTATAGCAACACTTTATATTATTATTTATATATGTTATGCACTAATAGGGACACAGTGCCTTATTGCAACAATTTATATTATTATTATGTTATTCACTAATAGGGACACAATAATAATAATATTATAAGGCACTGTGTCCCTATTAGTGAATAACATATTATTATTGTTAATAATAATAATAATATAAGGCACTGTGTCCCTATTAGTGAATAATATATATAAATAATAATAATATAATAATAATAATATAAAGTGTTGCTATAAGGCACTGTGTCCCTATTAGTGAATAACATACAATAACAATAATAATATTATAAGGCACTATTATTATTGTATGTTATTCACTAAAAGGGACACAGTGCTTTATATTATTATTCTTTTATAGTATGTTATTCACTAATAGGGACACAGTGTCTTATAGCAACACTTATTATTATTATTATTATTATTATTATTATATATGTTATTCACTAATAGGGACACAATGCCTTATAGCAACACTTTATATTATTATTATTATTATTATTATTTATATATGTTATGCACTAATAGGGACACAGTGCCGTATAGCAACACTTTTTATTATTATTATTATTATTATATATGTTATTCACTAATAGGGACATAGTGCTTAATAGCAACACTTAATACTATTATTATTATTATTATTATTATTATTATTATTATTATATATAGGGTTATTCACTAATAGGGACACAGTGACTAATAGCAACACTTTATATTATTATTATTATTATTATTATTATTATTATTATTATTATTATATATAGGGTTATTCACTAATAGGGACACCGTGCCTTATGGCAATACTTTATATTATTATTATTATTATTATTATTATTATTATTATTATTATTATATATAGGGTTATTCACTAATAAGGACACAGTGACTTATAGCAACACTATTATTATTATTATTATTATTATTATTATTATTATTTATATATGTTATTCACTAATAAGGACACAGTGCCTATAGCAACACTTTATATTATTATTACTAATTTTATTATATATAGGGTTATTCACTAATGGGGACACAGTGTCTTATAGCAACACTTTATATTATTATTATTATTATTATATATGTTATATATGTTATTCGCTAATAAGAACACAATGCTTTATAGCAACACTTATTATTATTATTATATATGTTATTTGCTAATAGGGACACAATGCCTTATAGCAACACTTTATATTATTATTTATATATGTTATGCACTAATAGGGACACAGTGCCTTATAGCAACAATATATATTATTATTATTATTATTATTATTATTAAATATGAGGTTCACTAATAGGGATACAATGCCTTATAGCAACACTTACTATTATTATTATTATTATTTATATTTATATATGTTATTCACTAATAGGGACGCAGTGCCGTATATTATTATTATTATTATTATTAGTAGTAGTAGTAGTAGTAATAATAATGTTATTCACTAATAGGGACACAGTGCCTTTTCTTCTTCTTCTTCTTCTTCTTATTATTGTTATTGTATGTTATTCACTAATAGGGACACAGTGCCTTATAGCAACACTTTATATTATTATTATTATTATTTATATATGTTATTCACTAAAAGGGACACAATGCTTTATATTATTATTATTATTATTATTATTATTTTATAGTATGTTATTCACTAATAGGGACACAGTACCTTTTATTATTATTATTATTATTATTATTTTATTATATGTTATTCACTAATAGGGACACAGTGACTTATATTATTATTATTATTATTAATATATATGTTATTCACTAATAGGGACACAGTGTCTTATAGCAACACTTATTATTATTATATATGTTATTCACTAATAGGAACACAATCCTTTGTAGCAACACTTATAATAATTATAATTATTATATATGTTATGCACTAATAGGGACATAGTGCTTAATAGCAACACTTAATAATATTATTATTATTATATATAGGGTTATTCACTAATAGGGACACAGTGACTAAAAGCAACACTTTATATTATTATTATTATTTATATATGTTATTCACTAATAGGGACACCGTGCCTTATAGCAATATTTTATATTATTATTATTATTATTAATAATGATTTATTATTATTATTATTATTATTATTATTATTATATATAGGATTATTCACTAATAGGGACACAGTGCCGTATAGCAACACTTTATATTATTATTATTATTATTATTATTATTATTATTATTATATATAGTATTCACTAATAGGGACACAGTGCCTTATAGCAACACTTTATATTGTTATTATTTATATATGTTATTCACTATAGGGACACAGTGCCTTATAGCAACACTTTATATTAATATTACTATTATTATTATATATATTGTTATTCACTAATAGGGACACCGTGCCTTATTGCAATACTTTATATTATTATTATATATAGGGTTATTCACTAATAGGGACAGTGCCTTATAGCAACAATTTATATTATTATTATTATTATTATTATTATTATTATTATTATTATTATATAGGGTTATTCACTAGTAGGGACACAGTGCTGATAGCAACATTTTATAATATTATTATTATTATTATTATTATTATATGTTATTCACTAATAGGGACACAATGCCTTATAGCAACACTTTATATTATTATTATTTGTATTATTACTATAATTATTATTACAATAATTATTATATATAGGGTTATTCACTAGTAAGGACACAGTGCCTAATAGCAACACTATATTATTATTATTATTATTATATATGGTATTCACTAATAGGAACACAGTGCCTTATAGCAACACTATATATTAATATTACTATTATTATTATATATATGGTTATTCACTAATAGGGACACAGTGCCATATAGCAACATTTTATATTATTATTATTTATATATGTTATTCACTAATAGGGACACAGTGCCTTATAGCAAAATGTTATATTATTATTATAATTATGATTATGATTATTATTATTATTATTATTATATAGGGTTATTCACTAATAGGGCCAGAGTGCCTTTTATTATTATTATTATTATTATTTATATATGTTATTCACTAATAGGGACACAGTACCTTATAACAACACTTAATATTATTATTATATATGTTATTCACTAATAGGGACACAGTGCCTTATAGCAACACTTTATATTATTATTATATATGTTATTCACTAATAGGGACACAATGCCTTATAGCAACACTTTATATTATTATTATTTATATATATTATTCACCAATAGGGACACAGTGCCTTATATTATTATTATTAACAATAATAATAATAATATGTTATTCACTAATAGGGACACAATAATAATAATATTATAAGGCACTGTGTCCCTATTAGTGAATAACATATTATTATTGTTAATAATAATAATAATGATATAAGGCACTGTGTCCCTATTAGTGAATAATATATATAAATAATAATAATATAAAGTGTTGCTATAAGGCACTGTGTCCCTATTAGTGAATAACATACAATAATAATAATAATATTATAAGGCACTATTATTATTGTATGTTATTCACTAATAGGGACACAGTGCCTTATAGCAACACTTTATATTATTATTATTATTATTATTATTATTATTATTATTTATATATGTTATTCACTAAAAGGGACACAGTGCTTTATATTATTATTCTTTTATAGTATGTTATTCACCAATAGGGACACAGTGCCTTATATTATTATTATATATGATATTCACTAATAGGGACACAGTGTCTTATAGCAACACTTATTATTATTATTATTATTATTATTATTATTATATATGTTATTCACTAATAGGGACACAATGCCTTATAGCAACACTTTATATTATTATTATTATTATTATTATTTATATATGTTATGCACTAATAGGGACACAGTGCCTTATAGCAACACTTTATATTATCATTATTATTATATATGTTATTCACTAATAGGGACATAGTGCTTAATAGCAACACTTAATACTATTATTATTATTATTATTATTATTATTATTATTATTATATATAGGGTTATTCACTAATAGGGACACAGTGACTAATAGCAACACTTTATATTATTATTATTATTATTATTATTATTATTATATATAGGGTTATTCACTAATAGGGACACCGTGCCTTATAGCAATACTTTATATTATTATTATTATTATTATTATTATTATTATTATATAGGGTTATTCACTAATAAGGACACAGTGCCTTATAGCAACACTATTATTATTATTATTATTATTATTATTATTTATTTATGTTATTCACTAATAAGGACACAGTGCCTTATAGCAACACTTTATATTATTATTACTATTTTTATTATATATAGGGTTATTCACTAATGGGGACACAGTGTCTTATAGCAACACTTTATATTATTAACACTTATTATTATTATTATTATATATGTTATTTGCTAATAGGGACACAATGCCTTATAGCAACACTTTATATTATTATTTATATATGTTATGCACTAATAGGGACACAGTGCCTTATAGCAACAATTTATATTACCGGTATTATTATTATTATTATTATTATTATTATTATTATTATATATGAGGTTCACTAATAGGGACACAATGCCTTATAGCAACACTTTATATTTTTATTATTATTTATATATGCTTTTCACTAATAGGGACGCAGTGCCTTATATTATTATTATTATTATTATTATTATTATTATTATTATTATTATTATGTTATTCACTAATAGGGACACAGTGCCTTATATTATTATTATTATTTTATTATATGTTATTCACTAATAGGGACACAGTGCCTTATAGCAACACTTTATATTATATTATTATTATTATGTTATTCACTAATAGGGACACAGTGCCTTATATTATTATTTTATTATATGTTATTCACTAATAGGGACACAGTGCCTTATAGCAACACTTTATATTATATTATTATTATAATATGTTATTCACTAATAGGGACATAGTGCCTTATAGCAACACTTTATATTATTATTATTATTATTTATATATGTTATTCACTAAAAGGGACACAGTGCTTTATATTATTATTCTTTTATAGTATGTTATTCACTAATAGGGACACAGTGCCTTATATTATTATTATATATGTTATTCACTAATAGGGACACAGTGTCTTATAGCAACGCTTATTATTATTATTATTATTATTATTATATATGTTATTCACTAATAGGGACACAATGCCTTATAGCAACACTTTATATTATTATTATTATTATTATTATTATTATTATTATTTATATATGTTATGCACTAATAGGGACACAGTGCCTTATAGCAACACTTTATATTATTATTATTATATATGTTATTCACTAATAGGGACATAGTGCTTAATAGCAACACTTAATACTATTATTATTATTATTATATATAGGGTTATTCACTAATAGGGACACAGTGCCTTATAGCAACACTTTATATTATTATTACTATTTTTATTATATATAGGGTTATTCACTAATGGGGACACAGTGCCTTATAGCAACACTTTATATTATTATTATTATTATTATTTTTATTAAATATAGGGTTATTCACTAATAGGGACACCAACACTTTATATTATTATTATTATTATTTATATATGTTATTCACTAATAGGGACACAGTGCTGTATTGCAACACTTTACAGTATTATTATTATTATTTATATATGATATACACTAATAGGGTCAAAATGCAAAATAACAACAATTTGATAGTATTATAATAATTATTATTATTATTATCTAGGGTTATTCACTAATAGTGCCTTACGACAACACTTTATTATTATTTATATAGGGTTATTTACTAATAGAGATATTTTTATTTTTTATTTATATTGTGCGAGTGGTTACAAACAGGCTTCATATGCCACAATAGCTATACCAAGCAGAGTAAAAACAATCATGAATTGTTATTAACATGGGATTCAGATATACACAGATACAGATGAGATATCATGTGTATCTAGCTATGTGAGGTGGCAAGATCTGATTATGGTATGTACCTCTGTGTACTGCCAGAAGCAGTTTAGCGCTGCAGTAGTCAATAGTTAGAAAGTCTGGAGTTAGAAACAGACATACAGATGAGATTTGGAAGGGGAGAAAGAGACAAAGGGGCTGGGCCAAGACATACACAAAAGGGGCTGAGCGAAAGAGAAATACAGAGGCTGGAGAAGGGTAAAAAGAAACACAGGGACTGGGATGAAGTAAAAGATACACAAGGGTCGCTGTAAGAAAAAAAAAGGAGACAATTGGAGACAAGATACACTAAACGCGGTAAACGTAATAGACGTAAATTGATGTGATCCTGACAGTAATACACACACACACACATATATATATATATATATATATATATATATATATATATGTATGTATGTATATTGATGTGTGTATTAGTAACATATATAATTATGCCTATAATATTTACACATATAGTAATATACATATATATATGCATAATACACACATAAATGTCATTAATATACAGGGAGTGCAGAATTATTAGGCAAGTTGTATTTTTGAGGATTAATTTTATTATTGAACAACAACCATGTTCTCAATGAACCCAAAAAACTCATTAATATCAAAGCTGAATATTTTTGGAAGTAGTTTTTAGTTTGTTTTTAGTTTTAGCTATGTTGGGGGGATATCTGTGTGTGCAGGTGACTATTACTGTGCATAATTATTAGGCAACTTAACAAAAAACAAATATATACCCATTTCAATTATTTATTATTACCAATGAAACCAATATAACATCTCAACATTCACAAATATACATTTCTGACATTCAAAAACGAAACAAAAACAAATCAGTGACCAATATAGCCACCTTTCTTTGCAAGGACACTCAAAAGCCTGCCATCCATGGATTCTGTCAGTGTTTTGATCTGTTCACCATCAACATTGCGTGCAGCAGCAACCACAGCCTCCCAGACACTGTTCAGAGAGGTGTACTGTTTTCCCTCCTTGTAAATCTCACATTTTGATGATGGACCACAGGTTCTCAATGGGGTTCAGATCAGGTGAACAAGGAGGCCATGTCATTAGATTTTCTTCTTTTATACCCTTTCTTGCCAGCCACGCTGTGGAGTACTTGGACGCGTGTGATGGAGCATTGTCCTGCATGAAAATCATGTTTTTCTTGAAGGTTGCAGACTTCTTCCTATACCACTGCTTGAAGAAGGTGTCTTCAAAGAACTGGCAGTAGGACTGGGAGTTGAGCTTGACTCCATCCTCAACCCGAAAAGGCCCCACAAGCTCATCTTTGATGATACCAGCCCAAACCAGTACTCCACCTCCACCTTGCTGGCGTCTGAGTCGGACTGGAGCTCTCTGCCCTTTACCAATCCAGCCACAGGCCCAGCCATCTGGCCCATCAAGACTCACTCTCATTTCATCAGTCCATAAAACCTTAGAAAAATCAGTCTTGAGATATTTCTTGGCCCAGTCTTGGCGTTTCAGCTTGTGTGTCTTGTTCAGTGGTGGTCGTCTTTCAGCCTTTCTTACCTTGGCCATGTCTCTGGGTATTGCACACCTTGTGCTTTTGGGCACTCCAGTGATGTTGCAGCTCTGAAATATGGCCAAACTGGTGGCAAGTGGCATCGTGGCAGCTGCACACTTGACTTTTCTCAGTTCATGGGCAGTTATTTTGCGCTTTGGTTTTTCCACACGCTTCTTGCGACCCTGTTGACTATTTTGAATGAAACGCTTGATTGTTCGATGATCACGCTTCAGAAGCTTTGCAATTTTAAGAGTGCTGCATCCCTCTGCAAGATATCTCACTATTTTGACTTTTCTGAGCCTGTCAAGTCCTTCTTTTGACCCATTTTGCCAAAGGAAAGGAAGTTGCCTAATAATTATACACACCTGATATAGGGTGTTGATGTCATTAGACCACACCCCTTCTCATTACAGAGATGCACATCACCTAATATGCTTAATTGGTAGTAGGCTTTCGAGCCTATACAGCTTGGAGTAAGACAACATGCATAAAGAGGATGATGTGGTCAAAATACTCATTTGCCTAATAATTCTGCACTCCCTGTATATTTATATATACATATATGTAATGAGCACGTATTGGCCCAGTATTGTTGCTAGTTGAATACTCATGCACAATAACATATTCAAAGTGAAGAGCACACCGATAGGACTTCAAAATAAACAAGATCACTTCATTTTTTCCGGTTGTGCAGCTGCAGACATTCAGCATTTCAGTACCATTACTAAAATGTCCTTAATAGGCCAAAGTAGTTGTACTGAAACATTGATTACATGCAAATGTACGTCTGCTTAAAATCAAGGCGCTCTTTTGTTTATTTTGAAGCCCTATATGCGTTCTTTCGTTGGAGTAATAGTTTTCAATTTTAAGTTATTTTTTCACCCTCTATATCAGCACACTATGCTGGCGCAACGCATTATTGGGCTGGTATAGAATTTTTTTCAAGGGCTGCTTTTAGTTCCCAGTCCGGCCCTGGTTACAGGGTGATCTTCCACCTCCTCGTCTGGGGACTTTTCATCGGAGATTTCAGAGTAGGTCTCCCGGTAGTCGGCCACCTTAGGTCTCACTGAGCCATGTGCCTGCCTCAGCATGTCTTCAATATTTAAGCCCATCTGTGGCTTTTCGGATTTCATTGTCTTAGTTTTGCGTCCCATTATGTTTCCCCTCGCCCGTGGGTGTTTTCCTTGCTGTTTTTGTCCCTGTTTTAAGGTCTCTCAAAGGGTTTATACTGTTTAATTGTTCAGAGCTCTGTATGTGTGCAGCCATTTAGCTCTGCTCCCTTATATTATTATTTATGTAGGATTATTCACTAATTGGGACACTGCCATATTCCAACACTTTATATAAAGGATTACTCAACACTCTGTAGATGTGTGCTCAAGTCATAATAATTAGAATACTTATCTCAAAAATGTCTCAATATTCTAAATATACAGTGTAGTGATGCTCAATATAAGTCAATAACAAAATGTATCTAATAATAAAAGTAACGTCAGTAGAACAGATAAACTATGGTATGGTATTGGCAATAAAGAGGGAAAATAATACTTTATATAGGTTTATTCAGTAAAGTGTGAAGTGTCTGCAATTCTAAAGTGCATAACAACAAGTAATAGGTTGACTTGGAATTTTTTTTTAAAAACCCCGCTATATTTACATCTTTACTATTTGGGAAAAAATAAAATAGAAATTCACTTTTAATTCCTGCTAATTCACCGTTTACTCAAAACCCATGAAACATTCTGACATAAAGCCAACATAAGTGGTCATTGGGATACTTACTTAATCCGTTTTAGTGAGTCTGGCAATATTTTTTGTGTTTTGTCAGGAAGATAAAAAGGACAGAATTATAGTAAATATACAGTAATAAAAATATCTAAACCCAAGGTCATGAATGAACACTATTTACACGATAACGTACAATTCCTAGTTTATTTCTTTTGTATTATTTTAAATTTGAGAATATATTCGGAGTTCTGAGATTTACTAATGAATATTAATAACAAATGTAATTTCATAGATACATTACTGCGAATGCTAAATAAGAAAACATAATTATGCATTGATGCTTATGCGTTTTAATTTTCTTGCATTCTGTTATTACATCTTCGGTTATGTGTAAAATATCAGATGTGTACCCCTGCTGTGTGTCCCATACTAATATAAATTTACAGGGTTAGCTCCAGGTCCGAGGTAAGAGAAAAAATGACTGTGCTGATCAAGTAATGCCGGAAAGAAAAAATATGCATCAAGATATGTTCACCGCCTAGCTCTTATTTTACTATTGCCCAATCAATTTAGATAAGATTTAGATTAAAGGGATACTCCACTGCCCAAATACAAAAATAAATAAAAAGCACTGTTTAGTAGATATACCCCAAATGAAAACGTGCATGCATTTGATTATGCATTTTTTCATTGGGATACCTAAAACCGGCTTGCAAAATCTGTGGTTCTCCACTTCCAAG
>OW240922.1:87805191-87931526 GCA_933207985.1 Pelobates cultripes
CTCTCAGCTAATCAGTAACTCCTCATTCACAAAACTGGCTTGGAAAGAAACGTACCTTTTCTAAGCCAGTTTTGTGAATGGGGAGTCACTGACCTCTTTCAGCCAATCAGCGACGCCCCTGCATGGAGACACTCCATGCTTTCTGAAACTGAAATTTCGGTAGCTGGGGGGAGCTTGTGGGAGCTGAGGTCACTACTGGAGGCAATTTTGGGGTTAAACCATTTAAGAACGCATTAACCCCTTGAGGCAAGAGTCCCCCCAGGGGCCTCCTTTCATCATAACAACTTAATTTAGAGGGAGATATTTTGGTGCCTGGAGTGTTCCTTTAAAATAATGAATTCACTTTAGAATCATTTGGTTTTCTGACAATTCATACACCGTTATTCATTGAAGCGAATTGTATCAGAATGGAAAAACTGAGCCTAAAATTACCACACTACCACATTACAATGGCAATAAACAAACAAATTAAAGGGACACTATGAGCACCCACACCACATCATCTCATTGAGGTGGTCTGGGTGCCGTGTCCCTGTCCCCTTAGCCATGCAATGTAAAACATTGTAGCTTCAGAGAAACTGCAATGTTAGTATTGCAGGCTTAAGACTGCCTCCAGTAGTTGTCTCTGAGAAAGCGAATAGTGCCGCTTCCTGCATTTACACGGATTTTAACACTTTGCGTGAGGATGTCCAGCATCTTCAAAGTCTCATGGAGCCAATGTGCGAGGGGCTAACCGTGCATGCACATTAGCTCCTTCTCCATTGCCAACGTTGGGGGAGGCGGAGATGGAGCCTGCACCAAGGTAAAGCAGTAAGTGTAAAAGTTTAGTTTTTTTCATATAGCCTTATGGCTGAGGGACACAATAGTGTTACCAATACACTTTTAGATTTGTAATGCTATAGTGTTCCTTTAATACAAACAAGGTAAAAAAAAACGAAGGAGAGGCCATGTTTAAATACGTTTAGAATTTTAATAATCCCTGTGGGGTTCAGTAAAAAAAAACAAAAAACAATGAATTGTGGTGAATTGAAAACTTATTTGGAATTTCTAGGCCAGAAAAAAAAACCTTGGAAAATACAGGTGAGCTGCAGAATCTTATCAACTGAGCACGTTTGGCCTCAAAATAATAATAAAAGATATACATTTGAAGAACCAATGGATGCAAAGGAAATTGCTGTAGAAAATGCAGTTATCAGTTTAGTTTTATTGTTGTTTTATCTACAGAGTGCAGTTAGCTTTATAATCCTATTGCCGTTTGATTAGAGTATATATAATAACATTATCCTATCTTCCACCTTGATTTTATGCAGATTGTAAATAACAGACTGTGACCTTTAGAACGTCAATACTCATATTGACTGTGTTGGTATTTCACTAAAATTCCATCGCAGTCGAGAAATATACTGAGACAAAGTAGGGACTACTCTGTCTCAGTGTTTTTATCCTACTTGACACTTCTTGACGCTGGACGGGTACTGCTGTCTTTTGGGAACCTCCATAGGCCTCAAAGCTGTACTTTCTCGCTACATGAGCTGAAAAGGACCGAAGACTAGATGACTGTGGTGCCCTCGAAGGCTAGAAGACTGTGGTACCTTTGAAAGCTAGAAGACTGTGGTGCCCTCGAAGGCTAGAAGACTGTGGTGCCATTGAAGGCTAGAAGACTGTGGTGCCCTCGATGGACTAGTTCTGGTAAGTAGAATTCACTTTTTCCTGCCACCTCTGGCCACCGGACCCCCTACAGTGATGTCACTGTTGGGGGTCTTTGAAAAGTCTATAAAGTCCCCACACAGTGACAGTGTCGCTTTAAAGTGACAGGCTGCATGCACGCAGTCCTTGCCTCGCTGACTTAACTCTAGGGGATTATTTACTAAACAATAAACTGAGGGGAATTGAATACCATATTCCACAACTCAAACTTAATTAGTTTAGCTGTGATTATGTGAATAATTTTGCAGGTCGTTTTTAAATTCACTGCTAGATAGATTTTTACTGTGGCTTATTTGCTAAACACTAAATTGTAAAATTGAAAATCGAATTGCAAAATTCAGACAAAAACATAGATTGAATATAAGCAAATACAGAATTATGTAACTCTGCTATACTCACAGCGTGGCCATTTTAGCCTACATTGTGCAGTTTGTTTTTCTACAATTTAGTATTTAGTGAACAAATCCATTAATAATGAAATGTAGAATATTGGAAAGGGATCTACACAATTGATGAACAGGGAAAATAGCAGAGTCTGATATATTTGTTCCCATTCAGCTATTTTGAATGAATAAATCAATTACCTTTGTAAATCTCAGCAATTCCTACTTTAGTAAATCGTCTTGTTATCTCTCTGGTGGTGCATATTCAATAAAAAGAAAATGAGGTGCAAAATATCGGAGATATAAAATAAATCCTTTGCGGCTTATCATTTACAATTTCTTTTTTTTGCTATCCATATTAATGATGTTTGGATTCCTTAAAGGGAAATTGTAATTTTTCACATTACCGTATATATTCGAGTATAAGTCGACCCAAATATAAGTCGAGACCCCAAATTTTACCCCAAAAAACTGGGAAAACTTATTGACTCGAGTATAAGACCAGGGTGGAAAATGCAGCAGCTACTGGTAAATTTCTAAATAAAATTATATCCCCCCAAAATTATATTAATTGAATATTTATTTACAGTGTGTGTATATAATGAATGCAGTGTGTGTGTATGAATGCAGTGTGTGTGTGTGATGCAGAGTGTGTTTGTGTATGTGATGCAGAGCCTTGGTGGAGGGTGGCCATTTTTATTATTCTTTTTTAATTATTATTATTATTTTAATATTTTTGTTGTAATATTATTAAAACATAGAAACATAGAATGTGACGGCAGATAAGAACCATTCGGCCCATCTAGTCTCCCCAATCTTCTAAATACTTTCATTAGTCCCTAGCCTTATCTTATAGTTAGGATAACCTTATGCCTATCCCACGCATGCTTAAACTCCTTTACTGTGTTAACCTCTACCACTTCAGCTGGAAGGCTATTCCATGTATCCACTACCCTCTCAGTAAAGTAATACTTCCTGATATTATTTTTAAACCTTTATCCCTCTAATTTAAGACTATGTCCTCTTGTTGTGGTAGTTTTTCTTCTTTTAAATATAGTCTCCTCCTTTACTGTGTTGATTCCCTTTATGTATTTAAATGTTTCTATCATATCCCCCCTGTCTCGTCTTTCCTCCAAGCTATACATGTTAAGATCCTTTAACCTTTCCTGGTAAGTTTTATCCCGCAATCCATGAACCGGTTTAGTAGCCCTTCTCTGAACCCTATCCTTCTGAAGATACGGTCTCCAGTACTGTGTACAATACTCCAAGTGAGGTCTCACCAGTGTTCTGTACAATGGCATGAGCACTTCCCTCGTTCTACTGCTAATACCTCTCCCTATACAACCAAGCATTTTGCTAGCATTTCTTGCTGCTCTATTACATTGTCTGCCTACCTTTAAGTCATCAGAAATAATCACCCCTAAATCCCTTTCCTCATTTGTTGAGGTTATGACTCTATCAAATATTCTGTACTCTGCCCTTGGGTTTTTACGTCCAAGATGCATTATCTTGCACTTATCCACATTAAATGTCAGTTGCCACAATTCTGACCATTTTTCTAGTTTACCTAAATCATTTGCCATTTGGCTTATCCCTCCTGGAACATCAACCCTGTTACATATCTTAGTATCATCAGCAAAAAGACATACATTACCATCAAGACCTTCTGCAATATCACTAATAAAAATATTAAAGAGAATGGGTCCAAGTACAGATCCCTGAGGTACCCCACTGGTGACAAGTCCAAGCTTCGAATATATTCCATTAACTACAACCCTCTGTTGCCTGTCACTCAGCCACTGCCTTACCCATTCAACAATATTGGAATCCAAACTTAAAGATTGCAGTTTATTGATAAGCCTTCTATGTGCAACAGTGTCAAAAGCCTTATTGAAATCTAGGTAAGCAATGTCTACTGCACCACCCTGATCTATAATTTTAGTTACCCAATCAAAAAAATCAATAAGATTAGTTTGGCATGATCTCCCTAAAGTAAACCCATGTTGTCTCTGATCTTGAAATCCATGTGTTTTAGATGTTCAACAATCCTATCCTTTAACATGGTTTCCATCACTTTCCCCACTACTGAAGTAAGGCTTACTGGCCTATAGTTGCCCAACTCCTCCCTATTACCTTTCTTGTAAATGGGCACAACATTCGCTAACTTCCAATCTTCTGGGACTACTCCTGTTAACAATGATTGGTTAAATAAATCTGTTAATGGTTTTGCTAGTACACCACTAAGCTCTTTTAATAGCTTTGGGTGTATTCCATCAGGTCCCATTGACTTATTTGTCTTTACTTATTTGTCTTTACCATTGACTTATTTGTCTTTACTTTTTAAAAGTATTAATATTTTATTTTTATTTTATTATTATTTTTTTATATTATTAATATTTTATTATTTAAATTTGTATTTATTTTTATTCGTCCCCCCTCCCTGCTTGTTAGCTGGCCAGGGAGGGGGGCTCTCATTCCCTGGTGGTCCAGTGGATGGGCTGTGTAGGAGGGGGTCTGGCAGCAAGCTGTAACTTACCTTTCCTGCAGCTCCCGTCAGCTCCCTTCTCTTCCAGTCCGGTCAGCACCCCTGTCAGCTCCCCTGCAAGTCTCGTGGTCTGAGTGCCGCGCGAAGCGTTGCCACGGTAACCCATGGCATCGCTCTGACCCCGCGGCTCTCACGAGACTTGCAGTGGAGCTGACAGGGGAGCTGACCGGACCGGAGGAGGGAGAAGGGAGCTGACAGGAGCTGCAGGAAAGGTAAGTTACAGCTCTCTGCCAGCCCCCAACAGGACCGCAGGGCTTGTAATGAGCCCGGGGGTCCTGGTCTGTATTATGGCGTGCGCATTCAAACCGCCCATAGGAAAGCATTACTCAATGTTGCAGCCCCGGCCCGCGCAGAGTAAGGGGGGGCCACGGATCAGTTTTCGCACCAGGGCCCCATGGGTTGGGTGTACGCCACTGTCAGCAGTCATGATTTACACATAATGTATGGTAAATAGCCCACTCCCTCATTTTAAGCATCTCAATTGCTTTGCTCTACAAAACTCTTTCACATTTGACTACACACTATAACTCCCAAAATCCCTTACAACGCCCCTAAACAGCTGCTTTTGCGATAAGCTTAGTAGTGCAATAGAAAGTTATGTGAGCATCTATCACTTTATAGGTTGGTCAGAGATCAATCCTGAGGCTGAATAGTCTGGGCTTTTTATTTTAGCAAATTCGGAAACTGAAAATGTAAATATTTTTTATTATTACCATTATTATAATGCTTATTTATTATTGTTTTTTTAAAATATATTTTCCAATATATCATCTATATAGACTGTATACTTTATTACAAATATAAATCATCTCCAGCCTGCAGTGTAAATGTAATCTTGTAATATACATTATTATTACCCATAATAACATAGCAGTTAGATGAAGTACTTGAAGAATTACAACACTAGTTTGCAATATTTACCAACACACATGATTGATATATCTATATTTCCCAGTGCAGGTTAATATATCCTAAGACACTGGGCATGCATGATTCTTGAATTTTTGTGCTCGGAGACTTGGGGTCCTCCATGGCCCACCATCAATTATAACCCTCCACCACACAGGCCTTTAATTGAACCACTGGGTTTTGTCAGGGCACATTCCTACTTTTGATTACCCTTCACTCAGTGACTTTGCAAGGGTTCATTGTAGTACAGCTGAGCGTATTTTTCAGTAACCCTGGTGTATTAATTTCCTTTAAGGTACTATTGTGACAGTTCCCCTTTAAGGAAGATAATTAGATTATCCCAGCAACTACACAGCCCTAATTACTCCCAGTAGTTGTAAACAGTTTTGATTAGTTTTGGGATTTCAAAAGGTGTCACTGTACACTAACGAGCTAAAAGTCACATATATTGAAATATACCTATCTGGCCTGGAAACCGTGTAGTGCAAAATGTAATTAAATTAAGGAGAGAAAAAAAGAGAAAAATAACTTGATATTGGTATAGATTCATGCACAAACCCTCACTTCTTGCATGTTGCCTAATGATATAAATAATGTATGTAGAGATAGAATTAGGCTTATTTCAGTTTACCAAATCAAATAAAAGTTATTATGTTAGAGTTCGACAAAATGAATAAACAAAAAAAAAAGAAAATGCTGTACATTAAATCTACAAGTCTGAACGTGCTGAGGTGCTCTAGGAATTAAGGACTTATTTTATAAAAGTGCAAATTTCAAGAAATATCTGTGCTATTATATATGCCTTTAGTAACATCTATCAAGTGGACAACAGGGAGAGTTTCTAGGCTCATTCACTCAGAACTGGATTAATTAAAGACGACAAGCTGGAATAAAGGTGAGTTTACTAGTTTTAACCCTTTCAGTCCTGATGGAGGGGGAGGAGGGCTCAATAAAAATGGTTTAAGCAACACCCCAAATAATGAGCATATTTTTGTTATTTTTAGTTAACTGGAGTGTTCCTTTAATCGATGCACATAGTTATTGCAGAGAATTGACACAGGATTCTATACTGTACCACAACAGCAAAGTTTGAAAGATAGGTGCGTTGTATTTTTTTTGCCAATCTTCCAATTCTCGTGTAAAATCTCCATTGTTCCTCCTTTACTGAATGAATCTCTAAAGATGTTGTCGTTTTTAAAAATATTAAACCAGTTTTTAACATACCTTTAATAATAAATTGTATAAATCAGTTTTCCCCAGCTAATTTGGAGATTTTGGATTTCATCAAAACAGCTCCCATTTTAAGTTTTCTGTATCAACTTTAGAAAGTTTTAAAAAGACATATGTCAGGAAAGCAAGCAGCAATGGGGCACATCATGCAAAACAAATCTTTTTTTTCAGAATGCCAGATTCTCATAAAGAGATAGGTTTTGCATCTTTGAGGCTAAATACTTATTTTGCTTTTACTCTAAGGTGTTTCACATCATGATTCACATAAACGGCTCTCAGAAAGTACTTTACAGGTAGCATCTCACATATTTTCAATTTTCCAAGTAAGTAGATTTTTTTTTTTGCGTGCATAACCTAACCTTGAGAATAATTTGCGAGTCTTAAATATACCAATATACTGGTGCAACAGTAGTTTGTGTATATTAATTTATTAAATACAGTTATTCATTTTTAGCACAGATAGTGTTTGCTCAGCATCATCAAGAACAAGTTAAGTGAATGTTCCATTGAGTTTGCTGATGTCCATGTCAGAGTACACAGGAGCCAGGCTGGTGCACAGTACCTGCTGATAAAAGGAAGTCATGGGTCGCACCTTCTAAATTAGAGATGGTCTAGGCAGGGTCAATGTCCATAAAAATATCTTGGGGAAAAGTAGCAGGGACCAAAGACAAATAACAATCCAAGGGTCAAGGGAAATACCAATAAAGTACAGGAAAAGGGCCATTAGCTACTCCAAGGAAACCAATAAACAAATTAGGCATCTGGTTACCTGACGGCAGATGTACAGAGATCTATATGTTCGCTGGTCGTAATTCAGATTTAGATTGTGTAAAATAGGGGGTGAATCTCCTACTGCAAGCTTACAGGAACCTACCGTTGACTGGACTCAAAATGTAGCTTGTTTCCCAAAACACACACATGTGATTGAACCCCTAAAGTTAGCCGTCTGCTGCTATATTCTGAGAAAGAGTGCAGTTCAGTATTGGATTCAGTCTGTCTCTAGAGATTACATTGTTAAAGTATGTGGCAATTCTTCCCAACAACATTAAACTGATGTACAATTTAAAGTCACTTGAAACTGAGGGTTGTATTTACATAGCAGTTAGTTGACAATAGATTTACAATAATCTAGGCCGAATCGGCAAAGTTGGAAATGTTTTTTAACTCCTGAGTTTCATTATACTTGTTATCTAGAAAGAGAAAGAACTGATTCACAGATAAGTAAGTAACTTAAATAAATGTTATTCATGATTATTTTTTTTCTATCTGTCCACCTGACACTTTTAACATGTTGATGTGGAAGTAAGAGCACTTGGCAATAGAGAAAGTAATCTCCTTGGACAAAATGGGGAAAGGGGGACATGACTGCTGCTCAAAATGGAGGTTAGGGACGTTCCCAAAAAGAGATACAATGTAACCAGGGTTCCCAGGTTTTTTGAATTTGGTTGCTGGGTGGGGAATTTCAGTCTGGGCTGAGCAATTGAGGGAGCCTGATTGCCTTCCCACCTGCACTCCCAAAGCAAGACAAAAAAAAATCTAAAACTTATTTATATATATAAGTCAGATTCCACTATTATTCTGGGTTCTATTGTTAGTAAATACTGTCTTCTGTGTTTTTGTTTGTGTGGTTTGTTTGTGTTTTATTGTCACAGAAGGGATTCCTGGCCAGCACAGTAAAAGTAGAAGACTACGGCAGGATCTTGGAATTTCGAGGGTTAATTGTCTGTTGGGTTACCCCCCAAACAGATGACAGTTTGTTAAAGGATGGAGACTGCTTGGTTACAGAATGTTATACTGTTAATAAAGCAGTGTCCATTGCCATTTCCATTAGAATTTCGTGCAATTCGGACATTCGGATGCTTATGAATGTCTGAAGTTCGAATTTCCGAATTACCAAGGTGACGAATTTCCGAAGTGCTGAACTGAACTGAATTGCCGAATTCCGAAGTGTTTTGGATTTCTGAAAAGTGGCAAAACAAGAGAGGGAGGAAAAATTACGTGAATGATGACAGGAATCTTGACCAATAAGCTTATTCCTGGCACTGGGAGCCCTATAGATGTGTGAGTGATTGTGGTGGCAGTCCGGGCACTGGGAGTCCTATAGATGTGTAAGTGGTTGTGGTGGTAAGGGTTAGGGGTTAGGGTTATGGAGCCCTACAGATGTGTAAGTGGTTGTGGTGGCGGTCCGGGCATTGGGAGCCCTATAGATGTGTAAGTGGTTGTGATGGTTAGGGTTAGGGATCCTTACAGATGTGTAAGTGGTTGTGGTGGCAAAGTTATTCGGATTTCTGAAAAGTGGCAAAACAAGAGAGGGATGCTTACGAATGTCCGAATTGCGAATGTCCGAAAAGTCCCAAATTGGCGAAGTCCCAAAACTAACTGACTTTGGATAATTTGGTCACTGGGTGCAGGAAAAGGTGAGTCATACTTAACTTAACTTAACTAATCTACTTCCTGTTGGTCCTCTTCAGCTCCTGGCAGTTCAGTTATAGTTGTATTCTCACGCATGCACAAGTGTACAACACTGAGATCTATGGACCTCAGACCGAGACCGCGGTATCTTTCATAGAAGGAGCCTTTTTCCCCTCAGGCTTCATTAGTGATGGTAAAGGACTTGACAAGGCTTGTTAAAATGTAGTTCCGTCTAGTTTTGAGCTGTGTCAAGTGTAGGAATAATACTAAGACAAAGTAGTTCCTATGTCAATATTTTGCAAAGATTTTATGTTTATGAAATACTCATTTTGGATTGGAGGGGGGGGGAGGGGGTTTGAGAGAACTACTTTAAATGTCAAGTGTCAAATGGAATATCAAAATGGGGAAATTTTATCCCCTATTTATTAAAAAAAAGAAAGAAAGGGTGAAGCAGTGTTACTCTTGCTGAATGGACTAATAGGACATTTTCTAAAAGGACAACTGTCATCAAATTTTTACTTTTGGTTTTTAAAAGTTTATTAAACATAAAGATGTATTGATATATAGAGATTTTTATTTATTTTTTTAGGAAATTTTCATTACTTTTTTTACTTTGATGATCAGTCATGTTGGGTCATATTCTGCTGTTGTCTGACCAACGTGATAACAGTTGTCCTTTAAGGTAATTAATAAGGGCTAATAAAAAATATACATGAAAATAAATTAAGTTAATTAAAATCATTAAAGCCTTTAACCTTTTTTTAAATTTATTTTTTGTTCTCCTAACGTATTGCTGAAGAATACTGAAGATGATAATAAATAATGAAGAATATAATAATAGATAATTAGTGCCTCGAATAGTTGTCTGAGTGACAGCCACTAGAGGCGGCCCTAGAAACACAATGTAAACACTGCCTTTTCTCAGACAATGTAATGTTTGCATTGCTGATACTGCAGGGATAGTCTCATAGCATCAGATTCACTACATTAAGGTGTAGTAGCTGTGGTGCTTAATGTCCCAATAACATATTTCTATTAAAGCATATTTATGTTACACTGTATGTATCTAGTGTTTAGAACATACCAGCAGCAGCCTACTGATGGAAGATTTGAAGGTGCACGCAAGGCACTTAAAGAAATCTAATGCAAAATGCAGGCTAGGTTAGAGTTACTTATGTTGTCAATTTTTTTCTCAATCTAATTTTAGTAAAAGTATTAAGTATTTACTAGTTTGTTCCCCCTTCGTCCAACAGTGTTTGGTTTTTGCTTCAAATACATATTGCAGTACTGCAGAACGATAATGATAATTGAATGACTCAGAGAAAGTATTGTGTCTGTGATAAACCACTGCTTGTGGGAAAATCTCAGTAATGCCATAGAACGTATAGTAAGCGTCAGCCACTTCCTGGTTTGGTGAGCCCTTGTTTCACATTCTACATGTCATGGAGTTTTGCAGGAAATGCAGGGACTTCAAATGTGGGCGTCTGTCATGGTATCTAACCACAACACACAGAGCATGAGCCCACCCTCAGATGGTGAGGAATTAGAACGTGTTACCGGTCCTTGGATGTGGCCGGGCAGAGTAATAAAGTCACCGTAAACAAACCAAAGTCAAGGGAAACCAGAGATAAAACAAATGAAAGTCAAGGGTGCTACAAATCAAAGTCAATGGAAAGTCTGGTCAGGATATCAAGAAATCAGAATACAGTATAACTCACTATTGTAGCCAAATAGGAACCACTACAGGGCAAAAAGCGTCAGACAGCCTGAAGGATTATCAGCAAATGAAGCCCTGGATTATTTCTGCAAGCCCAGAACGAGCGTGATGTTGTTGGAATGATGAAGAACGTCAGGAATCACTAAAATGATGAATGACTGGACCCTTATACTAAGATGTGGTTTGGAGTGTTCAGTGTCAGAAATGATACAAGCGTTTGATGCAGCCTTAATATGAGCGTGAGGAGGATGTGGAGGGTCAATAATGATGTAAGCATGATGCGCAGGGTCTGAATGGACGTGGGAATGATGGCAGCTGGTAGGTAGGTTTAGGCAATTATCATTCTTAGATAGCCTTTAGAAAACCGATTGGTAAAATAATCCTTATTTTACCACATCAATAATTTTAAAATGGGACATATTTTGAAGAAGATAAATAAACATATAGATAAACATATCTTTGGTACTCTAGATATTGTGGACCACATCTCCCTTGATGCTTTGCCAGTATGATGGCTGTATGAGTATTTTTGGAGATGTTGTCCTGGAGTGCCGAAGGTTGCCGATCCCTAAAATAGACTAACACCACACTGCTATAGAGTTATATAATAAATACCAAATCATAATTGATCTGGTTAACATATATTATATTTTAGGAACTCTCTATATTCTTCTACAGTTGTCGGTTTATTCACAAAATATCAAATTGCAGTGAATTGAAAAACAAATCTCAAAATGTTGGTAAAATGTACAGTTATTTATTTATTTTTTGAATTGTCCAAAATTGTCCAACTCATGTATAGTCACAGCTATTTTAGTTCGAAAGTTGCAGTTTGTTTGTAATTCACTGCTATTCAGTGTCTAGTCAATACATGTCTAACAGTTACGTTTCTCCAGCTGTCCAGGTGATATCTATTTATCGAGGATCCTTTTGTAGTCACTCGCTCCATTAGCCAATAGTGGGGCCAAGTCACAGATGTGTTTGAATGCAATGTCTCTGTAACAGTGTTTATAGCTATACACCAATTTTTCTTGCAGTTTGAAACGTTGGTTATAAAATGGATACAAGATGTTTCTCTGCAAATGTATTGTGTCAATTTCAAAAAACTAGACTGTAGGGTAGTCAGACAGGTTAGTGCTCAAGACAAGCAGCTCGGGATCACTTTCAGTAGAAGGTCCCAGGGTCAGGTTCAGTATCAGTTCAGTCTAAATATCAGAGCAGACAGGGTCAAACAACAAGCCAAGCTGGTAACTGTTAACGTGTCAGGTTGTAAATAGGAATGAGCACAAACAGGGTAATTTACTAAACTCTAAATTGTTGTGAATTCAAAATACATGTATCATTTTGGGGTTTAAGAGGCAATCATAAGAATGAACAGAGACATAGAGGCTTAAAAGTGAACTATTACTCTGAAATTACACAATTGAATAAAACATTGAAAATCACCTTAGTCTTGTGTAAAATATGTATTTGTGTTATGCTTAGCTCTTTTAACGTTATATTGAAGATTATTACACATTGCATTAGAGTAACAGAAAAACAAAACATTGGGGGAAAGTTATCAAAGTGACCTAAAAAGTGTTCTTCATTTTGGTATAAAATTTGTTGGCTTCCATCATGTAGTTCCTCATACATGCCTACGGCCACACTCGCACAAGCTTAGTACTAGATTGGCTTAACCACCGTTGCAGACCCAAACTTTGCTTGTTAAAGGGACACTATAGTCACCTAAATTACTTTAGCTAAATAAAGCAGTTTTAGTGTATAGATCAGTCCCCTGAAATTTCACTGCTCAATTCACTGTCATTTAGGAGTTAAATCACTTTGTTTCTGTTTATGCAGCCCTAGCCACACCTCCCCTGGCTATGATTGACAGAGCCTGCATGAAAAAAAAACTGGTTTCACTTTCAAACAGATGTAATTTACCTTAAATAATTGTATCTCAATCTCTAAATTGAACTTTAATCATATACAGGAGGCTCTTGCAGGGTCTAGCAAGCTATTAACATAGCAGGGGATAAGAAAATCTTAATTAAACAGAACTTGCAATAAAGAAAGCCTAAATAGGGCTCTCTTTACAGGAAGTGTTTATGGAAGGCTGTGCAAGTCACATGCAGGGAGGTGTGACTAGGGTTCATAAACAAAGGGATTTAACTCCTAAATGGCAGAGGATTGAGCAGTGAGGCTGCAGGGGCATGTTCTATACACCAAAACTGCTTCATTAAGCTAAAGTTGTTCAGGTGACTATAGTGTCCCTTTAACTTAGACTCACACTTTCATAATGTTTTCATAAAGGGTACCGGTCACACCACTAGTACCTACTATACACCTTATATCCGCTTTTTTTCTTCACATGCTCTTTTATATTTATTTTTTTATTTAAAAAAATTAGGTTTAGTTCCGGAGGTATTCACATTTAGCATTCTGTACATCATACCCTGACGATTTCATTATTCTGAACTGCATTAACTATGCCTCAATAACAAAATTGATTGACCAAAAAAAATGTTGGCTTTTCTAATCCTAGATTCCACCTGGAAAAAAGTGAAAAAGAAAACTCTTCATTCGGAAAAAAAGTGACAGAAAGATTGATTCATTTATTGAATTGCTGAGAAAACATTGAAAACTGATGGTTAGAGCACAAAATAAAAAATAAACTTGACAGACTGAGTAAGTTATGCCCAAAAACAAGAATAAGAAACAAACCACTCAAACATAGACATTGATAGTGTCTGCTATTTTTGGTAGATATTCTCTGTGCTGGTAGATAGGTGCAAAAAGCAGAACTTTTAACAATGACTCATAGGACACTAGGATGGAAGTTTTAGGTTCCAAGATGGCGGCAAATACTGAGAATTTCTGCATTCAATTATGTTTTTCAGACTTAATAAACACGTATGTGTTAAATATAGGGGATGAGTTAACATTATATTAAAACTCTTGGGACGCGACAGTCGCCCTTTAAAGCACATTTAGCAACATTCCTTCAAGTCACCGCTAGATTCCGAGATTGGTGCTTGTGGTAGGGTTTGTGTCATTAACTATGCCTGTACAGCGGAACTGGCAGGCACAATGACAACCAGAAATACATTTAAGAACCACATGCAGGGATTTTCCTTCTTTATATAATAAACAACAGCATTTTTCTTGCAGAACAAGTTATTGCATAAAAAAAGTGCCAAGAATGTGGTCAATAAACACCAGACCACAGGGGAGCTGTATAAATTAAACATTTATTTAAATTTAACTTATATGTATAATGTTTTCACTGTTGTATCATCATAAACATATAGACCTATGCTTTCTCTGAATAAAAAAGTAAAATGTGTACAAGTTTTTGAACTTTGAGAAGTCTATATTATACAGGATACAGGAGTAGAGGTGCCTATTACCTGATACAATATTTTTTCCTTGATATACATATTCTTCATAGTGTAAAATGGACATCAATAAATTAATGAATGCAGTTTTACTGAGATCCTTTTAGATTAACTTTTTTGCCCAGGAACACGAGTTGTACACACTGCAGGGTAGCAGTTTTAGTACACTACTCACAATGTGAAAATTACAGAAAAACCTACTGGATCTATTAACCCTAGACAGGAGGTTGCCATTAATTTGTTGGTACCTGTGTAGTTTTTGGCAGTTGACAAAGTTATGAATTCTATCTAGACTCTCAGAATACCTGGAGGCCAATCAGAATACAGCTTTGGTTCCAAATGTTAGCTTGTCTATGTTATTCATTCATTATGTTTGACCAATCTGGATACAGCAAGTGCTAACTCAAATAGCAGCAGGAAATGATGTAAACATGCAACATAACTAGCAGCCGACATAATTAATATAGCTCTGAGTTATTAACTGTATAGATTGTGAGGTGAACCTAAAATTGCATATAACTGTCATCTACAACAAAACATTACTGACTTTTTAACATTTATACTACCCAACATAAATGCTCACATAGCTATTTGAAATTTTGTGAATTTAAAGTAAACTGCAAATTTTACGCCAATATAACCAAACAGAAAATATAGCTGAGTAAGATTTTTATTACCGATACAGCTATTTTGTCTTACAAATCTTTAAATTCACTTTGAATTCTTGATAATTCGCACTTTATCAAATGACCCAGACGTCATGCATTAAAGGCCCGAAGCACGTATCTCCACAAGCTTCCCGGAATAAAATGCAATCTGTTGCCCATTGTTTGCACGAACATAAGTTAGAGGATTCTGGGAGAATAGTCAAAGGGCAGCTGGAATGCCAGACGCTGTCTGTGTATCTCCATGACCTTCACCATGACCCTGTATCATGTGAGGCTCAAAAAATGTGTTGCAATGGCTACACATGTCATTCTAGTCCCACAAACTGTGCACTCCCCATCCTCTGCCTCTATAAAAAGTTTAAGGCTGCAGTATTGCGGATTTAATTAAGGCACTCACTAACAAATACAGTTTGCGTTCTTGAAAACTAACAGGAAATAAACAATAACAAATACAGTCTTGAGTTGACATTTTACTGAACACACTGCTGAGGTTTGCATAATTCATAAGCAATTCTCATTAAAATATCATTCCGTTAACCTGCAGTATTAAGAAAAGTGAATATTTTTTCTTCATTAAAGTATCTGCCATAGAGATTATATGGAAACTAAATATCAGTACATCACATTGGGTAGATCTGCCGTGTTAAAATAAAATGATAAACAAGATAAATAACTAACCCACCCAGTTACTGTTTTTTTGTTGTTTTTTTAAGATATTGAATCCTCACATTTTAGGGGGTCAATTAACTAAACCGAGCTGCAGAATCTAAAAATAAAATCACTGAATTGAGAAGAATGATCAGTTTGACCGCCATGTTGGAAATATTTTGATGTTAAATGAGCAAATATTTGGGTAAATTTAAAAATTATTCATGTAACTAGGAATCATTTAAAGGGGAAACAATGGCAGCAATTATTTGATCACACTCTAAATTGAGCAAAGTCACATTAAAATTTGCTTCAATTATATTAACCAATCCAATTGTAGTCTTTCCAAATAGATTATAATTTAGCCCAAATAGGGGATAAACTACCCTGGGATATCTTATTAATTGAAACTTTGAGAAAGAATCTTAAACAGTGTACCCACTTCTTCCATCTCATGGTGTGACAAAGGCATTAATTCAATAAATGTGTGAATTGCAGGGACCTGAAATTAGTTGAGCGTACTTGCTCAAGTGTCCTCTGATTCCCAAACCTCATGTAATATTGAGTGTTTGCATAGTAATGAAGCAAAGACTAATGGTTCATTTATGGTTAATAGGGGTAACACGTTACAAGGATAAAAGCTACCAGTTCCAGCTCACTGTTGATTATGGAGCCCTGATTACACATTTATCCCGCTGGTTGGATAAATAAATGCCCAATGATATTTTTCCTACATTTACAATTTGGTAAATTGTAAATAACCCCAAACTAATGTAGTCTTTATTTTTTAAGTCAAACAAAGAAAACTCACTGTTTAGTAAATAGATCCCTATTTATTTTGTTTAAAACAATCAGTTTAACTTAATTCTACATCAACTTTTAGGGTAACAAACTATTCTATTCTCTTCCTTTCAAAGTGATTTACACAAGAGGTATGTATAGTCACAATAATTCTAATTTCTACACGCCTACATTGAATTTTTTTTACAGTGGTATAGTAATGTAAAATGATTAATACATTGTGATGAATATGAAAATATTATCTGGGATTATTACACAGGATTCAATAATAATGACCTCAGGTGTTCACATGGTAAAAACACACTGTAAATCTTGTTTAGGTTAATTTTGGCCTCATATTTTTAATGCATTGTATGTATATAATAAATTACAAATTGCAAAAAAAAATACAAAAATTAAAATGATTACAAAACAAAATCCACCATTTCCTACCATCCCTTAGAACACTGTTTAGTGGGTTTGCCTGCAGAACCAGGATGTAACGCTCCAATCAAAAGTGTCTCAGTCTAGTCTACCAGAACAGATTTTAGCTCAATAAATAGTGTCTCCCCAAAAAACACGCTGGTAAAATCATCTATTTACAATGCACAAAAAACAAAACAAGAAAAAAAACTCTACAATAAATTATAAAATACTTACAAAGATAACTGGGCCAATAAAGATTCAGAAAAGATAAAAAGATTAACTTGTGTAATAAAGCGAGATGACTTGTGAAAGGCTAGTTGCCCCCAGGATTTATCTTCCCTTTATGTTTTCCCTGATGCTAAAATGCTATTATGATTGAAAACTGAAAATTAATTAGAACACCCGAAAAGTAGATTTGTCTTTCTTGATATCTGAACATTTGTTATTTTAAAGAGGAACCATGAGTTAAAATTATCCTTAATTTTTTACATCTTATATAATGTATTCAAAAAATAAAGCAAAAAAAAAAAAAAGCTAAAAGAAAGTAATAAAAACAACAAAAAATACGTTTAAAGTTTCACTTTGTGCACTGTCTGCAAACATCATGATGATACTCCTGCCCCCAAGATTTCATGGGATAAAAAGGCTTCTATTAGTTTAATCAGAGATTGGTTTGCTGTTTAGTTAACCTTTCTATATTAAGCTTTTGGCAGGGCTGCAGGCTTTAAAGGGCCACTCCAGACTCATAAACACCTATAGCTTACTGAAAAGTTTTATATGTGAAGAGTGTGTCCTCTTTTTTAATTTTGCAAAAAGTCCAGATTTCAGTATAAATTGACACTTTTATAAATTAATCTGGTTACACCCCATTGGCTTTCAAACAGACATCAGGTCCTGTTACTTCCTGGTTTTGTTGGCTCAATGCAGCTGACCTCAAGAGGCACAATTGCCCAGAGCACCTGCCTTGTAAAGACTTCTCATTGAGCTGCATTGGGAAGTCTCTGATTGGACAGTCACAGAAAGTCTGGGTGGGGTTAGAAGAGGAGGGATAGCAAAGGCAGCAGACAAGTGATCGGCAGGTTTTGCAAACTGATTTTAGGTATAATTATGCATAATTAAATGCATAAAAGTTTTAATTTGGGGTATATCTAATAAACAGTGATGTTCATTTATTTTGTATTTGGGCAGTGGAGTGTCCCTTGAAAGGGATACTTTGGTCACAGCTTAACCCCTTAAGGACACATGACATGTGTGACATGTCATGATTCCCTTTTATTCCAGAAGTTTGGTCCTTAAGGGGTTAATGTAGTTGTTCTGGTGTGTGTATAGCATGTCCCTGCAGGTATTTTAATGTAAACGCTGCCTTTTCAGAGATAAAGCAGTGTTTACATTGCTGCCTAGTGATACCTTTAGTGGCAGCCGTTCACCGTCTCCACCCTCTGCATGGAGGCTCTAAACTTTCTCCAAAGACATGCATTGATTCAGTACATCTCTATGAGGAGATGCTAACTGACACAGTGTTCTGCCGCCAATGAACAATAGCCTCCCAATGCTTTTTTATGCCAATGCATTGGATTAGCTGAGATCATTAAATTTGATAATCTCAGCCAATGGGGCAGAGCATGGGAGGGGCCAGCTGCGACAGACCTGTAACTCACCTTTTTATCTAGCTAACAGTGGGGCTGGGGGCCTAAACAGTGTTTTCATAACTATTGTGACAGGAATACATGTTTGTCTTCCTGTCACTATAGTGTTTCTTTAAGGCTTGGTGCCTTAATTGTTGCATATTTTAGACATTTGTAACAGTAGATTTGTGGGTTCCTTTTTTCTATCAGGGCTAATCATGCAGCTACCATTTAAAAAAATTTTTTAACTTCATTAGTCATTGCAGAATACTATTTTTTGAAATCTATAAATTGTGCTTCCAAAATCACCAACAAATGCATGGATTAATAAGTTATTTAAGATTACCTTTTACTCTTCCATGGTACTGCCACCAATATTTGGATTTAGTTTTTTTTAATGACGTGCATTTTCAAGTGATCCTAACAAAATGTGCGAATTCTAAACACACCTTCTGGCAGGTACAGATCTAATCTTTACATCAAGCTGGAGATATTATAAGACATATTATGAAATGCCAGCGTGTCACTTGCTATTTGGGCAGTTGGGAATTCAGCTAATCGTGATTCTGTGGTTGTAATATTTGCTGATGGCAGAGCAGTCAGAAGAAGATTAAAAAATAAAAATAAAAAAATAACATAATGTATGCCATGAAACATGTACTTTAAATACATTGATTTTTTCCCCCTGAAAATTATGAATTACTATCAACAACAAAAACAATAACATGCAAAGTAATAAGCTAGACAAGAAAAATAAAAATAAGTGAGAAATAAATAAATATATATACATATATGGGGGGGAGGGGTGGAGGGGAGGACCAGGAATCTGTACATAATGAAGCAGTGAGCATTTCCTGATATTATTTTATTTGACTTCAAACAGTCTGTGCAATTTCCTATCATTCCCTCCAGTTCCCCGTCTACTTTGTTTCCTTTCTTGCTCTTGATTCCATACACTTTATTCAGCTTTTTTTTTCTTTCCCCATTTTCTACCAGTTCCAGCTATTTTTAGAACTTCCTGTGTCATTCAGCATTCCACAGACACTTTTTCCCCTCCAGAAAATACAGTGGCTTCTTCCTCATTTTTATGAGTGGCTTAACCCATTCAGTGCGAGGAGCCTTGTACTGCATTGCAGTGACACTCGAAGAGATGGAATGATTTTAATGATTTTTTTACACAGTTTTTACGACGTGACTGTGGATGGTGTGAACTATATTTCCTATGGCACTCTGTCATCTTGATAGCTGGCTGAACATCAACAGAAATAGCTCAGAGCTACTGGCCCAAATGTTAGCTGTTATTGCCATAAGTAGTCTATTTCCCAGTACCCGCTAGAAGTCAGACAGAAAAGTTGCACTTGTCATCTGGAAGAATCAAACACATATCATGTCCCTTTAAATATCTCAAGTGATGACATTTTAAAGAACCACTGTAGTCACTTGCGCCACTTCATATCAATGAGGCGGTCTGGGTAAAGCGGTCCTGTGATTATAAGTCTACAATGTAGCACATTGCAGTTTTGTTGATACTGCAGTGTATCCATTGCAGGATTAAACACACCTCTAGTGGCTGTCACTAGAGACGCTTGTGCAGGAAAAGCCAAGTTGCAGCTTATAGGAAATCATTCAATTCATTGCTTTCCTATCAAAAGCATTTGGTTGCGTGGTCGGCACTGACTGCACGTGCGCTTTGTCTCCAATGTTTTTCTTTGAACTGCGTTGGATTTGCCATCACAGAGAGAACTGGATACAATTTCAGGAGAAGGCACAGGCCGCAGTGCCAAGGGAGAATCTGTGCTTGAGAAAAACAAATAAATTGTAAAAAAATTTTTAGGTTTTTACAGCAAACAGGGAGTGGGGGGGACCTAAAACTAATTCGTCACTAGAACACTATACCACTAACAATACGGGTTTGTATTTCCTAACCTTATAGTGTTCCTTTAATGTCTATTTTTCAGACAATAACTCTATTTTGAACTCATGCAAATCTCCATGTTGATCTGTTAATACAACATACCATTGAAATACGACATGTCACACATTTAAATTTTCCATGCTTTGGGTCATCCATAAAAAATGCTGCCCAGGATTATAGAACATTCCTATTTTTCGTTTTAGTATTATGATTATAAAATTGAGGTTGATGTCACTGTTAAGTTCTCGATGCGAGAGAGTACAGCATTGAGGTCTATGGAGAATCCTGCGAGACCCTACTTTGTCTCAGTATATCTCTTAGTAATTGATAAAGATTCTATATTTATTTATTTTTTACTTTAATTTATCTTTCATTTTTTTTCAGAGCTGAGTGTGGGGGTGTTAGTGCAATTTAAAAAAAAACTGTCCCAAGAAAAAAGTCAGTCTAATTTGTTATTGAACCCAAAGCAGCTGTTCAAGTTACAGTGAAAACTGTGTCAGCCTAGCTGCATCAATATGTGCCCAATAGCACTCCAACTGGTCATGTTTAGATATGCAGGCTAAGAAAATTCACATAGGAACTGTCTCCTCTCTCTGAAACCCTATTTTGGATAGCTTGTAATTCGTATAACACTCAGTCAGCTAATGCTGGGTAAATGGTTCTTATCCATGGCTCAGTATGGTGATCTGGGTTTGGATACTATATAGTAATTGCATGTTGTTACATGTGGTTTAAGAAACATTCCAAGCACCATAACCACTACAGCCTAATGCATCTAATAATCTCCCATACTAACGTGTTTGATGATTACCGTGGGAGTGTGCTAGAGCACTCCTTGCACAATAACCACGACAGCGTGCATTAACAACTTATAATTATACAATATAAACGATCTTTTCTGTCTTTCTTCACAAAAAAAAGAATTGTTGAAAACATTATGATTGTGTCATTTACTTGCCACTAAACAAAACTATGTTATTTATGGAAAGTGTTAGGGAAAGTAAAGGGTGTTCATAATTTACTAATTAACTATCACTACGGCTCCTCAGCATTTATATATATATATAATTTCTTTAAACTCAAACTCTGGGTGTATTGGAAGATCCTTTAACCCCTTTACTCCCAATTACCGGTGTAACTTTATAAACTGTAAAATTGATGCAGGTGAATATGATGTTCATAGCTGAGAAGGTTCGCCTTGGGTGCTGAGAGATTGCTATGTTTGTTTTTGTAAAACTACATAAAATGGTTTGATATAAGCAAGAGGAACGAAACCTTAAGACTCCGTGCACTATAACCACGAAAATAAACTGTATTGGCGATTGTGTTTGTAGAGTCTCTTAGTATTTATTGAAATTTACAATGACGTAAGCACAAAACAGAAAGACATATATAACAATGTATGCTGCAATGTCACATAATTCAAGATATAGTCATACAAATTTATCATTTACAAAATTATAAGAAAAAAAACTATTATGAATAGCTCAGCCATCAACATAAGTTATTAGTCATAAGTCACAGAAGCAAACTGAGGCGTGTAGAGTAATCCACACAAATATAAAAATGATGAGGAAAATACATTATTTTAAAAAAAGGGTGTAGTTTCAATCGGGGAAGTTAGTCCAAACAGCAATGTCCCACGGTACCCAAATCTACTGAAATATATATTTTTTTACTGAATAAAAGACATCTGTTCATAAACTCTTTTAACTTTTGCATTCTATCTTTAGTTATTAAATGCATCATTTTAATTAGAGATTGAACTTTCTAAGATTCCATTATGCCACGTTAACTTTGGTCTATAAAAGAATATCTTTGTAATAGCTCTGATCTTACGTTGCAATTTCATGTGCGTATTACTAAAAGAACATACAATCCTCCCTGTTCCTTCTTGGCTGTGCTGCAGATCAGATGTACAGACGCCATGTGCTATCTTGGTGAGCCATGTTACTGTCTGTTGCTTCCTTTTCTTCCTTGGTGGATGTGATGTTGAACTTGCAGCAGTGAGCCATTACTAGATGTGAAGGCCTAACCGTGGGTGAGATCAATCGTGTGGGGGTTACTATATAGATAGATAGATTTAAAAAGGGTTGTTGCTCTGTGGGTCTGGGCTGTGTGTTTGTGATAAATTTATAGTATTGTGTTGTTGCCTTCTAATAAATACCTTTTAATGTAGACGAACCTTGTGTAATATATATATTAATTTGGTGATACACCACACTGTGTATGTGAAGAGCCCTTGCAGGTATTTAAGCTCAGAAGAAATCCACCTCAACAAATTCATAGTTATTCAATGACATTAGCCCAGCACAGTCTCTCTTGGGTCCAGCATATGTGCCACATGGAGCGTTGCTGTGGTAACCTGCGGCAATACTCTGATGGCCAGGAGGTCACAAGAGTTGGAGAGAGGAGCTGTTGAAAGTGTATGAAGGCACATGCTTTACCCCCTCTTCACTAAACATACAGTAGCCTGGGGCCCTGCAGGTGCCCAAGCTACTCAGATTCCTCTTGAGTAGCTTGGGCTTCCAGGACCAGGGGTGGGTCCCACGTACCCATGGGCGGTACATGAGTACTGAAGCTGTCAGAGACTTTATTTTCACCGCTGGTGGTGGTAGATTACAAGATCAGAAGGAGACTTAGTCTCCCTGAGCAGTCTAGGCCATCTAGGACCACAAGGACGGCCCTGGATGGTTGTCACGCCCTGATGGCAGTCCTGGTGCCAACAATACATAAATAAAAATCATCAGATATGTTGTTTATAGATATTCATAGGGACCCTGAAGGCATTACTAGCAGTACAGCTTGCTAAAAAAAAAGGTCTGCATTTAAGCACTATAAACACATACAATAACTACAATTAAAACATATATTTCTAAAATAAAGATATTTCGAACTGCTACAGCAATCTTTATCAATCTCTGGGCTGCTAATGTAATGTTGACAGTAAAATGGTAAAATCCATGGTAAAGTTCACTCCTCACCCTCCCTGGCAGTAGGAATGATATCACCCATGGAAACTTCCTGTATGGTTTGAAAGCAGGGGAAGAGTTTATAATTTTAACAACCTTACAGGTATTGTATACAGGCTGTTAATCATAACTAGAGTATAATGAGGATAAGTTTGACTTTATGGACTAGCATTCATACTGCAAAATACTTAAAAATAAAAAATGTTTATACTCAATTTGGGTATAGAAGGGGTTAATTAGACTATCAAAGGAAAAAATGTCCCCATTACATTGAAAAATGTCCCTACTGTATAGAATTTGTGCGACAAATTGATTAGAGCCTGATGAATCATATATATATATATATATATATATATATATATCTTCTTACTGATAGGGACTCACTAAAATAAAATGAAGACCCATGTTTGGATCCACACCCAGGATACTGCTACAGAGAACCCCCCAAAATTATCTTAAGATGTCAATGTTTTATTATTTTTTTTATAATAATTTCTATAATTTTAGCCAGAAACAGAATTAATTTGCATAATAGATAGGTAGAAAGATTATGTCTCTTTGAGCAGTTATTTGACTAGCATTAGACATTTATAAATACACAATCCGTTCCATAAACAATCCTGATTAAACTTACCTGATTACTTATATAATTTATGGCATATAGGTTATATTAGAAAAAAAGATAATTCTCACAGTAAATATTAAAAACTCATTCTTAAACTTATACAGCTATGCACAACTGTAAGAACTGACACGTAACATCACTGAAAATAAAGAAAATAAATAATTCTTCAAAGAGACAGATCATAGTTATAGGACCTAAACCCACTATATCTTGCCTTTACTGATGGACCAGCTCCGTAAGCTCACAGGTGGCACAGACTGCCATTGATGTCAGCAGCATCAAATGACATCTACAATGTTCCCACAGAAACCATACCCCATGCGCTAGCTACTTACCATTATATACAAAACAGACTGATAATAAATGCATGAGATAGTCTTCTAACAGAGAGCTCCATGTCATAAACTTTCCAAATGACTTATCTACAGAAAACACCATGAACCCCTCAACGATGCTTGATGGAAATTTTCCATCAAGGTAGACCTACCCTTAAGGACGCTGGACGGAAAATTTCCGTCATTTACTAAAGTTAACGCCAGATTGCGGGGATCTCGGGGTTAATGCTGTTGCTGGGTGCCTCGGCATTTGAGGAAGACCAGCAACAGTCAATAGCGCTGTCCCAGCACATGTGATCGCTGTGACAACCAGTCACAGCGATCACAGTGCAGCTGGGACTTCTGATCCTCCTCCCTTCACCTCTGTGTGTGTGTTGAAGTGGAGAGCGAAGTGTTTTAAAGTGTCAAAACCCCGTTTACTCGTTCCTGATTTAAATTTACCAGGGATTAACCCTTTGATCACTGACAGCAGTGATCACAAAACTGATCATAGTACTTTACTGTGATCAGAGGTTTTTTTTTTTAATCCTCAGGGGCTAACTTTATTTATTTTTTTAATCCTCAAGGGTTTAATATATTTCATTATTTTTTTTTTTTACTTTTATTTTCAGTTATTTAGTTAGCTGGGGTGGGTGGAAGCTGGGGGAAATTGAGGAATCTAGCATTAGGGTAGCTAGGAAGTTGAAAAGTTTTAGAAAGTTTTTAAAAAATTTGTAAAAAGTGAAAAAAGTATCAAAAAAGTTCTTAAACGTTTAGAAAATTATAAAAAAAAGAGAAAAAGAGTTGTTTATTTTAAGTCGAAGCATTTCTGCTTTGCTAGGTGTAAGCACCGTGTTTAGCGGTGATCTGATTTCTGTTTTTACCCCACAGGGGTAAAAAATTTTTAGACGTTTTTTGAAGTTTTAGAAAGTTTTTAAGAGTTTAAAAAAGTGAAAATAAGTATAAAAAAAGTTCAGAAAACAAAAAAGTATAACAGAAAACTAAAAAAAGAATACATTATTTAGTTAAAGTTCATTTTAAAGGACCACTATAGTGCCAGGAAAACAAACTCGTTGGGAGGGCCTCCATGTCCATTTTGCTTGGGGCCCCCAAATTCCTTCAAACGGCCCTGCATACAGTAAACAAGACAGCTGCCTGTCTGCATTAAGCAATACAATAAACACATGGGGGGTTGATCTGTCTGATCAACTGCTGAAGCCATATCTGATAATGAGAAAGACCAGGGCCTGGTATAGGAAAGTGGGTATTTATTTAATGCAAATGGCTACTCACAATGCGTTCATCCTTTTCAAAAAAGCAAATCCTCAGCGGAAATCTTCTTTTCTTACATTTCAGTTCCAGCTTATTTTTGTGCTGCTCACTTAGTGCCACAGTGGGGAGCAATCAGCAGAGCCTAGCAGCAGAGATATTCAGACAGGTCACTTCTGCTTTTGGATACCATCAACCCCCCCCCCAAAAAAAACACCAGAAAAGGTGCAGGGTGTGTTACCAGAGGGGCATTCGAACAGAGACCGGTTTCTACTGCCCTGATTGTCCCTCTCAGCCTGGCCTTTGTATTGGGAACTGTTTTAAATTATTTCATACTCAGGGCCAATAAATTCTCAATAAAATTAATATTTTTGTTGTAGTTCTTCTGTATCTGACCGCTGACACTATATATATATATTTATTTATTTATTTAGTTTTACTTGTATTTAGTTAATTGGGGTGGATAATAGTTCATGGAAAATTGGGGAGTTTAGTGGGTATACTAGGGGTAAAATAGAAATTAAAAAAATCCACAAAAAAATAAAAAGTTATTATAACATTGTTTTCTTAAAGTTCTTGTGTAAAACGTTAAAAATGCTTAGGAAGTTCAGTGCCGAGGAGGCTTGAAAAAAGTGTCAAAATACCCTTAGAAAAATAGCCTGTGATGTCTACTTTATATAAATATATACTTTTGTGTAGCAATCTTGTTTTCTGTGATGGCTTTTAAACTTACAAGTCAAACATCCCAATTTCACATTGAAATTTCATATTACTCCTTGTATTTTGTGACCTGTAACTTTTAAAAGAAACTGAAATCCTATATATATTATGCACTTTGAAAAACAAGACACCTAAATGAATTTATTCTGGATTACTTTTCCTAAACTGGACATATTATGCGCACGCTATTATTACCAAAACTGTGAAAAATTGTTTTTAATAAATTTAAAATATTATAAATTAGATTTTATATATGTCACATCAAATTAAAGCCCATTTTGTCCTTTAAGAAACTATGTATAATATGTGTTGGTGCAATAAATGAGAGCGACGCAAATTGCAGTTGAACACAAACAGCAAAAAATGCAAAATTAGGTTGTGTCCTTAAGGGTATGTCCAGCTTCTGAAGCTGCGTCCTTAAGGGGTTAAAGTGTATGGGAGGTTTTGTAGAAAAATCATTTTGAAAATGTTTTTAACAGTATTAAACCATTTAGAAAACGTATTAAGTCGAGGCCAGAGTTTGCAGATAATATAATATAGGCATTTAGTAGAATAGTTTCAGATGAATACTGTCCTTGGCAAGAAGCAATGTCCATAACAAACCATACAGGTCGAGAGTGGGCTGCCTCAGACTTTGATTTAACATTTTTAGATTAGAGTTCCAAATTATTTAATAATTATGGATAAATGTGTATTTTGATTTTTTTCAAGATAGTCAAATATCAAAAAAAATACCAGTATATATGGACAAATATTAAAATATTACAAACTAAATATTTTTCTTCAATATTAAGTAATTTTAATAGTTTAATCAAAACATAGGTGCTGCTGCTATATTTAGGGAAAGTCAGTTAGAGCAGAAAATCTTTTTTCATAAATTATTTTGGAAAACAAAAGATTGTAAAATGTGTTCAAATATTGGATTAAGAGCTAGCATAATCCATATTTATATTTACATATACTGTAAAACAAATTATAGCGCAGTTTAGTTTACTAGCCCCCACTCTCAGGACACTGGGAGACACTATGTCATCTCAGTTAATTATTTAAATAGGTGCTCCACCATGGGGGACCTTTGCTAGGTCAACCTTTATTGAATTTGTGACTGGACAGCAATAGCTGCCCACTTGCTAGTCTTTTTTAAAAACAGTTTAGTAGACGTGCCCCTACTTGCAGCACAGTGGGTTGGGGCAGAAGGGAAGATTTAACCTCCCTTATTTACTAATACTATTTGTTTTACTTAGTATCAGTATAGTTGTCTGAAAGACCAAAATTTAAAAAAGCCCTTCTTTTTTGTAATTTTCGGTCTTTCACCTTCTTAGTAGATAACTCCCTAATCCTTGTGGGTTTGCATTAAGTATACCAACTAAACACAGCTCTCTAATTTTGTACCTTTAAATATGGCATTCCTAGAAGGGTACCAATTTGCAGGGGTTACCAAACAAATGGCTGCAAGATGCAGCAGCGGCACAAATTAGAATTTAATTCGCCTGATTGGCCGAATTTTGCCAAAAAACAAATGAACAAACAGACAAAGTTCGGTTTAAAGAAAACAAAGGTTTTTTCTCAGCAAAACAAAAATTTTGGCGGTGCAGAAGTCTACTCTTAACACTTTGGCAAGATAATGCGCTCTAGAGGTCTTGAGTGTCCCCTTAACAATCGATTATTTTTTAAGTAAAATATTTGAAGGTTGAATATCATGCATTATGTGTTGAAAAGCCATGTCCAGAATAGAAAACTATTTTTTCTCTGAATGTTACAGAAATGCAGAATGCCGTTGTCCTTCACAACCCTACATTTATGTGATATTTTCGAAGATAAATATTTTTGCACATGTGAACAGTTATGATAAATTATATGGTATATAATATTCATGGTTTATAATATCATGTTATAACAAGTGGTGGCTGTATATAGATGATGAGGTATATATACTAAATATCGAATTCCAGTGAAATAAAAAATACCCCAACCCCGGGTTAGTTACTAAAGTAAAAATTCAAAGTGAATTTCATATTTAAAATAAGAGTAGCAGAACTGAAAGCATGGCTGACCTGGATAATTTCGGCTATTTTGACCTTAAATTTTAAATTCACTTTAAATTTAGTAAATCACCCTAACTGTTTTTTTTTGTTTAATTCTTTATTTTTGCTGTGGTCAGTGACATGGTTTACATTGCAATTGACATATATAGCAGAATACAATCGAATCAACAAATGGCATGTAAGAACGGGAATACAACAGCACTGATCACAGATTTTTTAGAAAAATCTTTTTGGGTTGTGAGTGCCGCCGTACTAGCCTAAGGCTGGTATAGTTGTTGCAGTAGGTCCACCTAGGTGGCACGGGCTAGGGTGCTAGAAAACTGGGTAGTTAAGTAGAGTGGTGGTAAAAATGGGGAAGCGGAGCGTTTGTTAGTTTTGTTTACAACTCCGCAGTGTGGGGTAATATGTAGGGTTAGTAGCATAGAGAACAACATTGAATAAAAATAAAACTAGAACGAACATATTGCAGACATATCTTCATAACAGGTAAACTGGTCAGTCCCTTTCTGTCTTTCCTAAAGAAAAGAAGAAAGAGTAAAGGGAAAAAAAATGCTGAAATAAGGAGAATCAAGTGACTGTCATATTGGTTGCTGCTTTGTTGGCTGGGACAAACAGGACTACGTGCGCTGGGTCCCATGAGGAGGCCGCAGGTGTTGTAGCCTATTTCAGGACTAGAGTAATCAGGATAGCGTCCATCTCAGAGGCTTTGATCACTTTGTGTTCCACATTGTGGTGTTGGATGGTGAGTAGGCGAGGGATTCCTGAACGGTACTTGATTCTGTGAGTTGCTAGGATCGTTGTAAGAGGAAGGAGTGACTTCCTCCACTGTAGGGTAGCGCGGGAATGATCGGTGCAAAAGGGCAGCTCCATGTCCTCGAACCTGTATGGTGTCTTGCCCCTTGTTGCATTTAAGATGGCAGCTGGTGGTTGAGGACGTGTCTTTTGGTGGGTTAGGAAGATGGAACATGCCTTCGAGTATTATGCCGTTAGCTTGTTTGGCAGGCAATAGCATGGAGAAGAGCCTGCGTAGGAAATGTGGCATTTCTACTGCGGTGACACTGTCAGCGAGGCCCCTTATCTTAAGGTGTTTCCACCGCCTTTTATCCTCCATTGCTGCTACTTGGTGGCTCAGGGTGGCATGGGCTGTAGCAAGGTCTCTGACCTGCTGCTAGAGCTCCAGGACCTGCGATGTGTGCATTTTAGAGGTTTGTTCAACCATGTCCAGGCGTACATTGAATCTCCTAACATGCTCTCTGACCTGTGTTATCTCCGTGGAGAATTTTTGACAGAGGTCTGCCAGGAGACCGATCAGTTTTTCTGTTGTGACAGGGGAGGGCACTCCCATGGGTGGTTGTGTGGGCTTATCTCCACCGATATTGTGGAGAGCGTAGTCCTCCGAGAAGTCCCCCAGGTCCGAGAAGTCCCCCAGGTCCTTCTTAGCAAGTAGCCAATATCGACTGTGAAACTGGGCCATTCTGGTGCGTTTTTTTTGTTTTGCGCCCCATAGCATGAATGCTCCCTCGGGTCGGGTAAGCGGCAGATTGTGCTCCGTATTTTGTGTTTTTTGAGGCTTTTTGGTGCAGAGCTGACGGAACTCTGTTTTCATGCGGCCGACCTGGTCAAGAGCTGGCTTCGCCCCCCACCCTTCCGGTGTTTAATGACTAAACCCAACTTGTTTACTTGGTGGTCATATTAAAGGGACACTGTAGTCACCAAAACAACTTTAGCTTAATGAAGCAGTTTTGGTGTATTGATCATGTCCCTGCAGTCTCACTGCTCAATTCTCTGCCATTTAGGAGTTAAATCACTTTGTTTATGAACCCTAGTCACACCTCCCTGCACGTGACTTGCACAGCCTTCCTAAATACTTCCAGTAAAGAGTCATCTAAAGTTTATCCTTCCTTTATTGAAAGTTCTGTTTAATTTAGATTTTCTTATCCACTGCTATGTTAATAGCTTGCTAGACCCTGTAAGAGCCTCCTGTATATGATTAAAGTTCAATTTACAGAGAAAGAGATACAATTGTTTGAGGTAAATTACATCTGATTGAAAGTGAAACCAGTTTTTTTCTCATGCAGGCTGTGTCTATCAGAGTCAGGGGAGGTGTGACAAGGGCTGCATAAACAGAAACAAAGTGATTTAACTCCTAACTGGCAGTGAATTAAGCAGTGTAACCTGAGAAGCATGATCTATACACTAAAACTGCTTCATTAAGCTAAAGTTGTTTAGGTGACTATAGTGTTCCTTTAATATAGAAATATAAATGGAATTAATTAATGTTCAGAATCCTAAAATTGAGAGGCTTGTTCACTGAATTTAGAACTTTCACAAAATAATTCTAAATGGAAAAACTGAGATTAAAATAGCTGACGGTAGAAGGTCATACATGGGAACCTGCCACATGTGACCTGGAGGCTAAAAGTATAACTCACTAAATTGTCGTATATACAGGTGATACTCCAAAAAATTAGAATATCGTGCAAAAGTTCATTTATTTCAGAAATGCAACGTAAAAGGGGAAACTAATATATGTGTCTTGATTCGGGGAACCCAACACGCTGGCACACACACACACACAGAAAAGGTGCCGTACCGGACCTGGCCGGGCTAAGCACGCTAAGAATAGTCAGGAGACAAGCCAAGTAAAGGGAGCCAGAAAACGGAAGAACGAGAAACAAGCCGAGGTCAAAGGAGTGGAGAAGACAGGATAATCGGAATAACGAGCCAAGTAATCAGTAACCAGAGAGCAAGACGAGAACACTACACTACAGGTATCACAAGATCACAACAGGGCACTGAGGGACAGGAAAGGTAAGTATAAATACCCTTAGTTTAATTCTGATTGGATAACTTCCAATCAGAATTAACAATCACAAGTGGGGGATATCTATACCTCCCACTGTGATTGTGGTACTGTGACCCCGGCGTTTACATAATTCATTGACCTCCCAGCGTGCGGTGTTATACATGCTGCCGCTGGGGGGCGTGGAGGACGCGGGCGGCGAGCGGCAGAGAGGGGAGACCGCGGGCGGCGATGGACTGAGGGTGAGTGCTGCAAGTGGTGTGCAGCCTCCCCTCCTAGCTGCCTGCGGATCCCTGACATAACCCCCCCTCGAGGCCCGCCCAACGGGCGGGAAGCCGAAGGCTTCGAAGGGAACCGCGCATGAAAGGAGCGGATCAAAGAGGGCGCATTTAAGTCAGAGGCAGAAACCCAGGACCGCTCCTCAGGGCCGTAACCCTTCCAATCAACCAGATACTGCAACCGACCCCGAGAAAAACGAGAATCAAGCAGAGCAGCCACTTTGTACACGTCATTAGAGACAGCGCGGAGGGAATCTGGACGCCTGAGAGGACCAGAGAATCGATTACAGAGCAGGGTCTTCAAAAGGTAGGTGTGGGAAGTGTTAGGTATACGCATGGAAGGAGGCAAGGCCAGGGAGTAGGACACAGGATTGACCCTACGCAATACCTTATAGGGGCCAAGGAACCTGGGCGCGAATTTCATTGAGGGGACCCTGAGGCGGAGATTCCTAGAGGACAACCAAACCCTATCACCCGGGACATAAGAGGGAGCAGCACCCCTACAACGATCAGCAAATCTCTTCTGAGTAGCAGTCGCACGAGAAAGAGTAGCATGGACCTGATCCCACATCTTCCGTAAGGAGGTGAGGTGCTCGTCCAAAGCGGGTATTCCCTTGTCAGAGAACACGCCGGGAAGGACAGAGGGTTGGAACCCATAAGCAACCATAAAAGGACTTAAGCCAGTGGACGAATGAGTCACAGTGTTCCTGGCGAATTCAGCCCAAGGAAGGAGGTGAGACCAGTTGTCCTGGTGTGCATTCGTGAAGCAACGTAAATATAACTCCACAGATTGATTCGCCCGTTCGGCCGCTCCATTAGATTGTGGATGATAGGAGGAAGTAAACGACAAGGAAATCCCCATCTCAGCACAAAAGCCCCTCCAAAACCGAGAGACAAATTGAGGACCCCTGTCAGATACAATATCCTGTGGTATACCATGCAAGCGGAAAACCTCTTTGGCAAATACCTGAGCCAACTAAACCGCAGAAGGTAGTTTCTTAAGTGGAATAAAGTGTGCCATTTTAGAGAATCTATCAGTCACAGTCAAAATTACTGTCATTCCATCGGATGAAGGAAGATCCACAATAAAGTCCATGGATAAGTGGGTCCATGGTTTCTTGGGTACGGATAAAGGCATTAGGAGTCCTGGGGGTTTGACATTAGGGGACTTACACTGTGCACAAACACGACAAGCCTGCACATAAACCACCACGTCTTGCTTAAGTGAAGGCCACCAAAACTGTTGAAGGAGACCCTTGTATGTTTTGGTAACCCCTGGGTGGCCAGCCGTTTTGGCGGTGTGAAATAAAGCTAATAATTTCTTTCTATCTTTCTCTTTCACGTATAATCTACCAACAGGTGTCTCAGAGGGTGCTTGGGTTTGGTATGCCTTGATACCATCAAGGAAAAGAGACGAAATAGCTAAACGGGTAGCAGCTATTATCTTAGACGTGGGTACAATGGGTTCAGGAGTGGGGGCGATAGACTCCAAAGTTTCGTATTGTCGGGAGATAGCATCAGCCTTGACATTACGGTACCCAGGCCTATATGTGATAATGAACTGAAAGCGTGAAAGAAATAAGGACCATCTGGCTTGACGAGAGGACAACCTTTTAGCATCAGCTATATAGGAGAGATTCTTATGATCAGTTATAACCAGGATTTTGTGTCTAGCTCCTTCTAATAAGTACCTCCACTCTTTAAATGCCATCACAATAGCTAATAGTTCCCTATTCCCGACGTCGTAATTCTTTTCCGAATCAGACAGTTTTTTAGAAAAGTAACAACAGGGATGGAGGGGTTCGTTATAGGATAATCTTTGTGATAATACAGCTCCTATACCTGATTCCGAAGCGTCTACTTCCATTATAAAGGGAAGGGAAGGATCAGGATGGTGTAGCACAGGGGCAGTGGCAAATGCCTTTTTGAGAGTTTCGAAGGCTTTGATGGCTTCAGGAGTCCAAACCCTGGGGTGCAAACCCCTTTTTAGTTAGTTTCGTGATAGGAGAAATGACAGATGAAAAGTTTTTAATAAACCTGCGATAATAATTGGCAAAGCCTATAAATCGCTGTATTGCCTTAAGGCCTTGAGGGAGAGGCCAAGACAATATGGCTTCTAATTTAGAAGGATCCATACTGAACCCCTGTTCAGAAATGACGTACCCTAGGAATTGTACTGATTTCTGGTCAAATAAACATTTCTCCAATTTACAATAAAGACCGTTCTGTAGCAATCTCTTAAGTACCTTCCTCACATGGGCATGATGTGACTCCAAATCAGGAGAGAATATGAGTATATCATCAAGATAAGCCACAGCACAGACATGCAGTAGATCTCTAAGGACATCATTTATGAGGTCCTGAAAGACAGCAGGAGCATTACACAGTCCAAAAGGCATGACTAGATACTCGTAATGCCCACTGCGTGTATTGAACGCTGTCTTCCATTCATCATTTTCTTTTATCCGAACCAAGTTGTAAGCCCCCCTGAGGTCTAGTTTAGTAAAATATCTAGAACCTTTAACACGGTCAAACAACTCAGTAATGAGAGGGATAGGATAAGCATTTTTAATTGTTATATTATTCAGGCCCCTATAGTCTATACATGGTCTCAAATCGCCCTCCTTCTTGGCAACAAAAAAGAAACCAGCACCAGCCGGAGAGGAGGACCTTCTGATAAAACCTTTACGTAAGGATTCCTGTATGCACTCCTCCATGACCTGGTTTTCTTTCTCAGAAAGCGGGTAGACCTTACCCCTAGGAGGCATCGTTCCAGGTAACAAATTTATGGCACAATCATAATCCCGGTGTGGGGGTAGTTTATCAGCTTCCCTCTTTTCAAAGACCAATGCGAGGTCTGCATACACAGGAGGGACAGAAACAGAAAGTGGTTTAGCTGTAGGCACATTAAGTAAACAAACGGGATGTAAACAGGCCATACAGTCTTGTTGACAAGATACCCCCCAGGAGAGTATATCTAGAGAATCCCAATCGAGTACCGGGTTATGCTTAACTAACCAAGGAAAACCCAGAATGATGGAAGCTGTAGGGGAGTCAATTATTTGGAAGGCTATCCTTTCTTTGTGTAAGGCACCCACGACCATAACCATTTCTTGGGTTTCATGGGTCACCAGAGGTTTATCAAGTGGTCTACCATCTATGGCCTCAATGGCCAAGGGTGTGGCCTTTTGGATCAGATTCAAGGCTGTGGTTTAAGCAAAGTTCTCATCCATAAAGCTGTCTGCAGCACCTGAATCGATCAAGGCTTTAGTTGTTATCGTGGTTTTATTGACCAAAAGAGAAACCGTTATAAATGGTCTGGAGATGGACATATGAGGGGAAAAAACCATAACACCCGAGGCCGACCCCTCTCTAGGCCTTAGGTGCTGGAGTTTCCCTGCAAACTAGGACAGTTTCTTCGGAGATGCCCCCTCTTACCACAATAAAGGCACAAATCCTCCCTTCTCCGGTACGTTCTTTCAGCTTCAGATAAGCCTACAGCACCTAATTGCATGGGTTCGGGAGGTGGTTGATTAGGAGGAGGTAATGCTAGCAATGCAGTACTGGGTAAAGCAGGTAACCCCTGTGTATTCATCCTTCTTTGACTACGCCTCTCTCTAATACGGTTGTCAATTAGAATGACATAATCTATAAGATCATCCAGAAGAACAGGCATTTCCCTGGATGCTATTTCATCTAATATGTAAGCGGCCAAACCCTCCTGAAAAGCTGTTACGAGAGCGTCGTTATTCTAGACCACTTCAGCTGCCAGAGTGCGGAATTCAATGGTATAATCCGCTACTGATCTATTACCCTGTCGAACCCTAAGCAGAGCTTTGCCAGAAGAAGCAACCCGGCCGGGTTGGTCAAACGTACGTTTAAAAGCTGTTAAGAAGTCTGAAAAGGACATTGGGGACGTATTCTCCCACATGGGATTAGCCCATGCTAGAGCTTTCCCGGACAAATGGTTAATCAAAAAAGCAATTTTGGTTCTGTCAGTGGGGTAGGAACGAGGATTCACCACCAAATGAATATCAATTTGGTAGAGGAAACCATGGCACAATGCTGGATCACCGCTATAGCGCTGAGGTGGCGTCATGTGAACCACATGAGCAGGAGCGGGTACTGGATCAGGAATGGGTTCTGGCACAGCAGCAACAGCTTCTTGGACGGCAGGTTGCAAGTGGGCAGTACGAGCCAGTATGGTTTGTAAAGCCTGGGCAAACTGATCCATACGGTGGTCTAAACCGTCCATTCTTGCCTCCTGATTTACTAACAGCTGTGGAATGTCAGCAGGTTCCATGGTGGCCCTGTTGTAATGTCACGATTCGGGGAACCCAACACGCTGGCACACACACACACACAGAAAAGGTGCCGTACCGGACCTTAGAGTGGCCGGGCTAAGCACGCTAATAGTCAGGAGACAAGTCAAGTAAAGGGAGCCAGAAAACGGGAGAACGAGAAACAAGCCGAGGTCAAAGGAGTGGAGAAGACAGGATAATCGGAATAACGAGCCAAGTAATCGGTAACCAGAGAGCAAGACGAGAACACTACGCTACAGGTATCACAAGACCACAACAGGGCACTGAGGGACAGGAAAGGTAAGTATAAATACCCTTAGTTTAATTCTGATTGGATAACTTCCAATCAGAATTAACAATCACAAGTGGGGGATATCTATACCTCCCACTGTGATTGTGGTACTGTTTCTTTAACGCCGGTCACTCACGTGACCCCGGCGTTTACATAATTCATTGACCTCCCAGCGTGCAGTGTTATACATGCTGCCGCTGGGGGGCGTGGAGGATGCGGGCGGTGAGCGGCAGAGAGGAGACGCCGCTCGCCGACAGGTAAGCAGAGGGGAGACCGCGGGCGGCGATGGACTGAGGGTGAGTGCTGCAAGTGGCGTGCAGCCTCCCCTCCTAGCCACCCACGGATCCCTGACAATATGAGATAGACGCATTACAAGCAAAGCAAGATAGTTCAAGCCGTGAATTGTCATAAGTGCGATGTTTATGGCTTACAGCTCATGAAAACCCCAAATCCACAATCTCAGTAAATTAGAATATTACATGCAATCAATAAAACAAGGAGTGTACATAGAACAATATCGGACCTCTGAAAAGTATAAGCATGGATATGGACTCAGTACTTGGTTTGGTCCCCTTTTGCAGCAATTACTGCCTCAACGCGGCGTGGCATGGAAGCTATCAGCCTGTGGAACTGATGAGGTATTATAGAAGACCAGGATGCTTTAATAGCGGCCTTCAGCTCTTCTGCATTGTTCGGTCTCATGTCTCTCATCTTTCTCTTGGCAATGCCCCATAGATTCTCTATGGGGTTCAGGTCAGGCGAGTTTGCTGGCCAATCAAGCACAGTAATCCCACGGTCATTGAACTAGGCTTTGGTGCTTTTGGCAGTGTGGGCAGGTGCCAAGTCCTGCTGGAAAATAAAGTCAGCATCCCCATAAAGCTCGTCTGCGGAAGGAAGCATAAAGTGCTCCAAAATCTCCTGGTAGATGGCTGCGTTGACTCTGGACTTAATGAAGCACAGTGGACCAACACCAGCAGATACCAGCAAATCAACATAGACTGTGGAAACCTCACACTGGAATTCAAGCATCTTGCAGTGTGTGCCTCTCCATTCTTCCTCCAGACTCTGGGTCCTTGGTTTCCAAATGAGATGCAAAAGTTGGACTTTGGACCACTGAGCAACAGACCAGGTCTGTTTTTCTTTAGCCCAGGTAAGACGCTTCTGATATAGTTTGTTTTTCAGGAGCGGATTGACAAGAGGAATACGACATCTGAAGCCCATGTCCAGGATGTGTGGTGACTCTTGATGCACTGACTCCAGCCTCAGTCCACACCTTGTGAAAGTCCCCAACACATTTGAATGGCCTTTTCTTGACAATCCTCTCCAGGCTGCGGTCATCCCTGCTGCTTGTGCACCTTTTTCTTCCACACTTTTCCCTTCCACATAACTTTCTATTAATGTGCTTTGATACAGCACTTTGGGAACATCCAATTTCATTCGCAATTACCTTTTGAGGCTTTCCCTCCTTGTGGAGGGTTTCAGTTATGGTTTTCTGCACAACTGTCAGGTCAGTAGTCTTCCCAATGATTGTGATTCCTACTGAACCAGACTGAGAGACCATTTAAAGGCTCAGAAACCCTTTGCAGGTGTTATGCCTTACTTAGCTGATTCGAGTGGGACACTGTGAGCCTAGAATATTGCACCTTTTCACAATATGCTAATTTACTGAGATTGTGGATTTGGGATTTTCATGAGCTGTAAGACATAATCATCGCACTTATGACAATTCACGGCTTCATCTATCTTGCTTTGCATGTAATGTGTCTATCTCATATATTAGTTTCCCCTTTTACGTTGCATTACTGAAATAAATTAACTTTTGCACGATATTCTAATTTTTTGAGTATCACCTGTATATTCAAAGAGGATTTAAAATTTTAGGCTAATATTATTTTGGCTTAATTCACTTGAATTCCTGACAAAACCCTGAGCAACAAGTTTGTGAAATGTTTGGCTACTTGGTATCTAATTTATAGCTTTCTAGTCAGTTATCCCCAGTATATAGGATAAACTGTCAGAGTCCTTCACTAAACTCTGAATTTTTATGAATTAAATTCACATGGAAAAAAACGAGTCTGAAATGGAGAATTTTAAATTTAATTCACAAAATATTGAGAGATATTCACTAAAGTGAGAATTAAAAGTGAATTCCAAATTTAAAGTCAATATAGCTTAAGTTGAATAATTCTCTAATGAACTATTCTTTCATTTCGGTTACTCTGGCCTGAAAAGGACACTATAGTTACCAACTTACCAGAACAACTACAGCTTATTGTAGTTATTCTTATGATGTCCCAGCAGGCGTTTTAAGGTAAACACTGTCTTTTCAGAGAAAAGGCAGTGGTTACATTACAGCCTAGTAACACCTCTAGTGCCCACTCCACAGACAACCAATAGAGGTGCTTGCTGGGACAGTGCTGCACAATGTGCAGCACTGATGTTCAGCATCTCCACGCTCTGCCAGGAGATGCTGAACTTCTCCCATTGAGATGCATTGATTCAATACGTCTCTACAAGGAGATGCTGATGGCATTTCGCGTATCTATCCCCTTGATGATCTCAGCCAATCCAATGCTTTTCCTATGGGACTGGCTGAGATCATCATTTCTGATTATGTCAGCCAAGGAGGCGGATTGGGGAGGGGGCAGCAGCAGTGGACCCGCACAGCTCTGGAAATAAGGTGATTTTCCCCTCTATTTAAGGGTGGAAGTTAGGCAAGTCACTGAAATAATGCTTTTAAAACTATAAGGTCAGGAATACTTGTTTGTTTTCCTGAACCTACAGTGTTTCTTTAAATGTAAAATTCTCTTTAAATGCTCACTTTAGTAAATAGCCATGTTAGATGTACTCAGCATGTAGTGATTTTGGATGTGCAGGCTAATGGAAAACAAAAGAGAAATGTAACAAATGTTAAATATATGGAGGACAATTATATTATTTGCTATTTTCACGATCTGGTCTCTAAAGACCTATTTACTAAAAGGAGTATTCAAAGTGAATTCAAAGTCAATTTCAAATTTTAGGCCAGGGTAGACGAACTGTAAGTAAAGCTTATTGATTTTTTTTTTCCAGTTGAGTTATTTTGATGTTAAATTTAAAATTCACTTTGAATTCTCACTTTAGTAACTAACTGGTATATCAGCATGCCATTTCCTCCTTATAGGATATTGGCAATGGTGGGATTCAGCCGGTTCGCACCGAACCTGTTACTAACATTTAACAAGTTTGCCGAACCGTCTGCGAAACCAGCCGCCACTAGGGGCTCAGAAATCAGTTGTCAGTCTGACAAGTAATTTCTGCGCTCCCCTCGACCTGCAAGCAGCTCCATAAGGGAACCGCACGCACACTAAGACAGCTGGGGAGCGCCTCCCCCTTGCACTCAGCGTAGGAGCGCTGGGTGTCATGTGAGTACCCAGCGCTCAGAGTGAAGAAGGCAGAGCACGCTGGACACTGAGAGGCCCCCTCCCCTGCCTAGACAGGTAAGCAGGAAGGTGGGTCATATATCATTAGGTGAGGGAACAGGCTGCCTGCCAGTTATGGAAGAAGGGAGAGAGGACTATTCACATAGCATGGCTGATCAGTGTATTACAAAAATTTCAATCAAACTTTACTGCTCACATTTGGAAAAGGAAACCCCCAAGGGTTGCTTATTGTGGCGGCCATTTGGTAGAGGCGGGTTGGGCGTTCCAAAAGTCAAAGCATATTATAGGGCCTCAGTACTATCACAAAGACAGCTGATCGTTTGGCATCCAAAACCCCCAGTATGACTTCTTTTGGAGAACTCATGTCTCTACCCTAATACATTAGAACAACTTCTGTAGACAATCTCTGTGCCCACAAGTAATATAACTATTGTACTTCCTAGCACCAAATTTGTGCTCACAAGTTGGAGAAGTTTGGCACCGATTATGCTAAGTCCTGTAAACCTACTCTCCTTAGCTCCCATTCAGACCCTCCAAGCTCTCTACCCTGATATTCACTTAAAAGCTTGGACTACAGGGGACACAAACAAAATTAACTCTCTTTGTGCCAAGTCTGGTATTTAACCATTTCCGACTCAACAATCAGAACTCTCTCTCCCACCTAGGGAATTGTTCACTTATTTAAGAATAAAAAACATTTTAAACTCCGAACAAATCATGGCATCTGACGTTTTGCAGCTGACACCAATTGGACAATGTTGCATTGGCAAACATAGTGCTAACAAAACGCTTGCTTTACGTTACAATCCCATCAACTGCACACTTTCCAATGAAAAACACCCATTTCATATATGATACAATGGGAAAGCGATCTGGGTATAATAACTGTAACGGATCACCCGCGACTGGGTACCTCCGTTGAAGGATGCTCCTAGCTCTTCCTGAGGGCTCCGAGCACTCCAGCAGACACATCCAGGCCCTGGACACTACTCAATCCTGGGCACTCTGGAACCGAATGGGGAATTAGCTCTAGTCTTTACAAGGACTTTCCCCGTTGAATCTCCTGCAAACTGGAACAGCAGACACAGGAGCAAATATTCTTCCCTCCAATAACTGGACGACACACAGTTTGGAGTGTATGCAGGAACAGACTAAGCTGGGGCTTTATTGTTTCTTATATAAACATTTTTACACAATGTTGCCACCCACATGGTTTTGTAGCACAACCAATAAAATACACTATAATACAGTTAAACACTCCCTGTCAGGACAAACAAACCCTCCCCTCTGCCTGTGATATAATTACTGTACACAATGTGTTAATGTAATTATATCAGGCAGGAAAATACAGTTTTTACACAATTCTTATAAATTCTACAATATACATCCAATCTCCATACATATTATTAATCAGCACACTTCAAATATAAACATATCCAAAATTCAGACAATTAAAAAGTTAGTTGGAAGTCCTTTTTTTGACCGAGATGGGACAAAGCAGCCAGTTCCAACTGATCTGGCAGGGTCCCTGGGACAACACCCCGCTGGAGAACAATGGGGGGGAGGGGAAGAGGCACACCTTCCCATGGATTCAAAGTGTCCCAAAATCCAATAAGCCCAAACAGGGCCGCCATCAGAAATTTTGGGGCCCCTGACAAAGCACAAGGTCTGGGCCCCCCCTCACTCCCGGGCCCGCCCACGCCCTACCTGGTCCGCTGACAATGATGCAGGACTGAATGTGGTGTGTATAGTGGAAGTGAATTAGAATATGTGTAATGGATGTAGTGTTTGTGTGTATTAGATACTGTTTGTGCAGTGAATGCAGAGTGTGTGTTTGTGTAGCGGATGCAGTGTGTATAGTGAACGCAGAGTGTTTTTGAGTAGTGGATGTAGTGTGTGTACAGTGATGTAGTGTGTGTACAGTGATGTAGTGTGTGTTTGTGTAGTGGATGTAGTGTTTGTATGTACTAGATGAAATGTGTTTAGTGGGTGCAGTGTCTGTAGTGGATGTAGTGCATGTATTAGACGCAGTGTCTGTGTATAGTGAATGCAGAGTGTTTCAATTTGTGGTGGATGTAGTGTGTGTACTGTGAATACAGGATGTTTGTGTAGTGGATGCTGTGTGTACAGTTAATGCAGAGTGTATGTTAGTGTAGTGAATGCAGAGTGTATGTTAGTGTAGTGAATGCAGAGTGTGTGTCAGTATAGTGAATCCAGAGTGTATGCATAGTTTAGTGAATGCAGAGTGTGTGTTAGTATATAGTGAATGCAGAGTGTGTCAGTGTAATGAATGTAGTGTGTGTGTTAGTGCAGTGAATGCAGAGTGTGTGTAAATTTGTAGTGAATGCAGAGTGTGTGTTAATGTGTAGTGAATGCAGTGAGTGTGTTAGTGTGTAGCGGATGCAGAGTGTGTGTTGGTGTAGTGAATGCAGTGTTAATGTGTAGTGAATGCAGAGAGTGTGTTAGTGTGTAGCGGATGCAGAGTGTGTGTTAGTGTAGCGGATGCAGAGTGTGTCTTAGTGTAGTGAATGCAGAGTGTGTTAATGTGTAGCGAAACAGAGTGTGTGTCAGTGTAGTGGATGCAGTGAGTGTGTTAGTGTGTAGTGTATACAGAATGTATGTTGTATTAGTGTATGCAGTGTGTGTGTTAGTGTATGCAGCGTGTGTGTTGTATTAGTGAATGCAGAGTGTGTGTTGTATTAGTGTATGCAGTGTGTGTTGTATTAGTGTATGCAGTGTGTGTTGTGTTAGTGTATGCAGTGTGTGTGTGTTGTTAGTGTATGCAGTGTGTGTGTTTTGTTAGTGTATGCAGTGTGTGTGTGTTGTGTTAGTGTATGCAGTGTGTGTTTGTTGTGTTAGTGTATGCAGTGTGTGTGTTGTGTTAGTGCACGCAGTGTGTTTGTGTTGTTGGTGTATGCAGTGTGTGTGTGTGTTAGTGTATGCAGTGTGTGTGTTGTGTTAGTGTATGCAGTGTGTGTGTGTGTTAGTGTATGCAGTGTGTGTGTGTGTGTTAGTGTATGCAGTGTGTGTGTTAGTGTATTCAGTGTGTGTGTGTGTTGTTAGTGTATGCAGTGTGTGTGTTGTGTTAGTGTATGGAGTGTGTGTGTGTGTTAGTGTATGCAGTGTGTGTGTTGTGTTAGTGTATAGAGTGTGTGTGTGTGTTAGTGTATGCAGTGTGTGTGTTGTGTTAGTGTATGCAGTGTGTGTGTGTGTGTGTTGTGTTAGTGTATGCAGTGTGTGTGTGTGTTGTGTTAGTGTATGCAGTGTGTGTGTGTGTGTTGTGTTAGTGTATGCAGTGTGTGTTGTGTAAATGTGCAATCTGGGAGGGAGGGGGAGGAAGGGGCATTTTAACATTAATTTTTTTTATTAATTTAATTAAATGTTTCTCCCCCCTCCCTGCTTACCTGTATCCAGGGAGGGGGGAGATTCCATCTGTGGTGGCCCGGTGGCATGGGGCCCCCGGGCTCCCTGTTACCGTCCGCAGAGGGGGCCCAGGCAGCACACAGCTTCTCCTCTTCTAATAACTCTCGCGAGACCCGCGGAGCGTTGCCATGGTAACCGGGTCTCGCGAGAGTTATGAGAAGAGAGAAGAGAGGAGGAGAAGCTGTGTGCTGCCTGGCTGGGCCCCCTCTGCGGTAACAGGGAGCCTGGGGCCCGCGGCTGCACACATAGATAGAGATATTCGCTATCTATGTGTGCAGAGAAACAAAGTGGGGCCCAGGACTGCCAGAGCAGTCCGGGCCCCCCAGGGCCGCCGGGCCCGTGACAACTGTCACGGTTGTCACCCCCTGATGGCGGCCCTGAGCCCAAACAATGTTTATAAAGGGCAAACTCTCCCAGGGGCCATAGTCAGGAGGTAGGAGGCGGGCAACCAGGCCCTTCCAAAAACCAGTGGCGAGGCCACTTTCACCACAATAACTATTCCTCTTCCTCTGTTGGTACAAACACTACAACTGACTAAAAACTCATCCAGTAGTCTGCACCAGTAGGAATCATATTGTAAAATATTGATGCGGTGGTATCTATTACCTGCCAAACTTGCAAAAATATATGACTACTACCCTTCTACTTGTTGTAGATGTGGTCAGGGTTTCGGTCATAGGCACAAACACACGCCTAAGGCACAAACACATGCCGCGTGTATATGTTTTTATATATACATACACACATATATATACAAATAGAAATGCAGTGCAGTGTGTGTAATTGTGAGGGGTGCAGTGTTTAAGGGGTACAGTGTGTGTGATTGCGAGGGGTACAGTGTGTGTGGGGTACATTGTGTGTAATTGTGAGTGGAGGGTTGTAGTGTGAGAAAAGCTTTGCAGGCTAGGATAGGGATCTGAGAGGGGAGCAGCTTTTTATTTCATTATATTTATTTTAATATATTTTTTAAGTGTTTACCCCACCCCTCTCCTCCCTCCTTGTTTCTTACCTGCATCCAGGGAGGAGGGGTGGTCAGCATATTCCCTGGTGGTCCGGTGGCACTGTAGGGGTTCTCAACCTTCACCTCTGCAGCTCCACTGGGTGAAGGCTCTTCTTGCGAGTCCCGACAGCATATGGAATCGAGCGTTGCCGTGTGGGGGCTGAAAGTGTTTGGGAATGGTGATAGTGTATGTGTATGGGGTGACTATGTGTGTGCGTGGGGATGATAGGGTGTGGGTGGGGGTGACAGGGTGTGTGAAGGAGGACTGTGACAGGGTGTGTGAAGGGGGGCTGTGACAGGGTGTGTGTGGAGAGGCAGTGACAGGGGGAAAGGGGGTGGAGGGGCAGTGACATGGGGTAAGGGCGGGTGGAGGGGCAGTGACATGGGGTAAGGTGTGGAGGAACAGTGACAGGAGGTGGGAGGTGGAGGGGCAGTGACAGACGGTAGGGGTGGAGGGGCAGTGATAGAAGGTAGGGGGTGGAGAAGCAGTGACAGAAGGTAGGGTGGAGGGGCCATGACAGGGGGTAGAGGGCAGTGACAGGGAGTAGGAGGGTGGAGGGGCAGTGACAGGGGGTATGGGGTGGAGGGGCAGTTACAGGGGATAGAGGTGGGTGGAGGGCAGTGACAGGGGTTAGGGGTGGAGAGGGGCAGTGACAGGGGATAGGGTGGTGGAGGGTAGTGACACTGGATGGGGGGTGGAGGGGCAGTGACAGGGGGTAAGGGGACATTGATGGGGTAGAGGGGTTAGTGACAGGGGTTAGGGGGTGGAGGGGCAGTGACAGGGGGTAGGCAGGTGGAGGGGCAATGACAGGTGTTGGGGGGTGGAGGGCAGTGACAGGGGTAGAGGGGCAGGACAGGGGTTGGTGGAGGGCAGTGACAGGGGGGGGGTGGAGGGGCAGTGACAGGGGTTAGGGGTGGAAGGGCAGTGACAGGCGGGGGTGGAGGGACAGTGACAGGGGTTAGTGGGGCAGTGACAGAGGTAGGGGGTGGAGGGGCAGTGACAGGGGAGAGGGGCAGTGACAGGCGTTATGGGTAGAGGGGCAGTGACAGGGAGTAGGGGGGGTGGAGGGGCAGTGACAAGGGTTGGGGGGGTGGAGGGGCAGTGACATGGGTTGGGGGTGTAGAGGGAAAGTGACAGGCAGGGCCGGACTGGGGATTCCAAAGAAGCCCTGGAAAAAAAAATCTATGCCAGCCCCATAAGTCATTGCGCCATATATTGTCGCATGTAATCTGTAAGGCTATGTCTTGCCACCCTAGATGATTGATATATATATATATATATATATATATATATATATATATATATATATATATAAATATATATTGCTTTTTCCAATATAAAATATCGGTCCTTTCAGAGTAAAAGTTTTAATTATACAGTAAGCATACTCACATGCAGACACAGACAATCTCACTGACATAAGCTGATTGATACACAGCCTCATAGACAAACAACCTCACTGATATACATAAGGTCATTGACATAAAAACACAAGCTCAGAGTCTGCTTTAGAGTCTGCCATCCGCTGTTGTAGCCGTAAGGGATCTCGGCAGTAGCCATCGGTATTCCACTCCGGCTTCCCTTAGTCGGCTTGTGACTTCGCCTAGGGTCTTCCGCCATTGTAGGGTGTTTCTGGAAAGGTCCTGGAAAAATTTCAATTTGGATGCCTCAAAGTCCAAGGGAATTTTGCCCTTCACTGCTGCCAGGAAGCGGTTCCTGTCTGACACAGAGTGGCAGCGTACAATTATGTCGTGGGTGGCCTCAGTTGGGGCCTGTCTGGATTTATTGATTCTGTAACAGCCGTCAAACTGGAGTTTTTTAGCCTGGAAGCTACCAAGCACCATAAGTAGTGTGGCAGTTCCGTCAGGCTTACTGAATCTGGGACACCTCGGACATTTGTCGCAGCTCCCGTAGGAGGTTGGCAATGTCCTGTTTAGTAGCAGGGGCTAGTGGGTCTTGGTCTGTTAGTGCCTCCAGGAAAGTCGTAGGTCAGCTGGGGGTTCAGCTCTTTGTACTCCAATGTCCGGCCGGGCCGTCATTTTGGGGACCACTGGGCGTTGCAGCATCTCTCCTATGTCTTGGGAGTCTTTGCTGGGGCCGGGCTGAGGTTTCTGGGTTCTACGTCCCATGGTGTCTGTGTGCTGTGAGGGTTTATCAGGTAGCCAGGGGGAGGCTGTAGAGCTTTTCCAGCTCTGCCTCAAGATCCCGAGCGGCGGCCTGTGTGGTCGTGTACGTGAGGTAGGCCCCGGACTTGTGACGAGCCTTCTTGCCCGATTACGGGTACAGGAAAGGCATGTGCCTGTAGCTCACCCCTTTCAGAGTATGGTTAGTGCTGTTGGGGGTCCAAGGACTGCAGGGTACCCCGTTATCAGGTGGGTTTTGCGGTCGTTGCCCGGAGCTCTGAATAGCTGCGTGCGTTCGACTCAGGCGCTAAGCCCCGCCCCCGTCTAGGTGTCTGTAGTGTTCCTTTAAGACCAGAGTTGCTGAACTATATTTCACCTTATATTTGAAATTCACTTTAAATTCACCTTGAATTTTACTTTATTTTACTAGATAGATGGATGGATGGATGGGTAGATAGATCGATAGATAATGGATGGATGGGTAGATAGATAGATAGATAGACAGACAGACAGACGGACGGACAGACAGATCTTTTCAACTAACTGTTACACAAACTGTGGAACATTGCTGGAAAAGTTTGTGTATTATAATATAATATAATATTTTGCAGTGTGAAATCTTGTCTATAAAGCCTCACTCACCCTCATGTATACTCTAGTTATGATTACCATCTTGTGGCACAACAAATGTCTCTGCAAAAGCCACTGGCCACTTATATAATTCCTGCAAACTTGTAAACAATGTCATCTCACCCCCTGCTTTCATACAGTACAAGACGTTTCAATGGATGATATAACTTTTACAGTCAGAAAGCGGGAGAACTGAATGGACTCTACCATTTCACTGTCAACATTATTTTAATAAAGAACGATTTCTATCAGCGCCATTTCTGCCCAGCATGTTGACGTATGTTTAATTACGATTTAATGTAGAGGACCACAACCAATAATATTAACATTTTCAAGCAGCCAGAATTTTATATGCATTCATTAAACTCATTGCTAAACTACGCCCTTGCTTGTAATAAATGACCGCACTGCACAAAACTACTGAGATTTGGCATCGTATTTAGTCACGGCCATTAGAGATTTCTCTTCATATCACTTGGTCTAACGCTGCAGGTGTGAGATTTACTTGTTTAAAAGGTGCATAGTATCAACGTTCTATTAATGAATAATAAACCAAACCAAAGTTTGAACTGTAAAACATTTGCCTTTTGTTTTATTGATAAAACTAATTTTTCCAAATAGTGAGAAGACAATATCTTCTATATTATCAAATTAGAATCAAAAGAAATGGAAGAATTAAAGAGATAATCAAATTACAATCAAAGAAAGGACGAGACAGAGAGGGACATTTAAAATGTTGTTTTGTTTTTTTTGTCTTCTTTCAGTTTCCATATATTACCTCCATTGCCATCTGTCTTTATTAATATTTATTGTCTTTACTTCCGTGCACAAGATCTTAATACCTTGGCGCCTCCATTTTGTTCTCTTCTTCCTCTGATGTCTGCTGTTTGCGCTTCTGTTGGATATTTTCAATGATGAATTGTGGGTAAATTAGCTCAGCGAGTGAAAAGGAACTTTGATTAAGCGCTGAACATTCTCCTAAATTGCAATGACTGCAGAAACTGCAAAGATCACGCTCGTCATAAGATAAATTGTAACTAAAAAAGGTGAATTAAAAAAAAAAAAAAAATAGAACCAAAAGAAAATAGGGCATAAAAGGGTTATTTAAAACAAAAACTGCAAATTGATAGTGTCACTTTAAATGTTTTTTTGTAATATGTTGGATATAGTTTAGAAAGAAGACTTAGAAGGAAGATAGAGTACCATTTAATTTATGAGAGAAGTCAGCACTCCGAAACGCCACATGGACAAATCATGGAACTAAAGGAACAAACACAAACAAACCCGTATGTGATTAGAAGTGCCACAAAAATAGTTTTTCTAAAAAATCAATGATTGATTGTAAAAAAGATGATTGACACTAAATGTTGATTTTATCCATAGAGTCACATTGACAAATGACCAACAGAGGGAAAAAAGGAAGAACCGTTGAAAAAAGTACATGTTTATATGTGACGTATTTAAAAAAAAATATATTATATAAATGGAAATTTTTTTCCTGCGACTCCTTCCCCCCCTTTTGAGTACTTATTCTAACTTGATATGTGTACTGCAAAATATAAACATAACACTTATATTGTTTATCGGAGGCATACCTAGGTTACATTATGTAAACTCTGCATCATCCCAAACCCTTTTTGTTAGAGAAATCAAACACATATACTCACATTCATGAACACATTCACATACATACACATTCATAGTCATACACATTTACATTTATGTACACACATAAATTCATATACACACACATGGACATATAAACACATCTGGATAGGTAAACACAGACACATACACAAACACACACAAACACATAAACACACATGCAAGTCCACATATACACATACAGACTCATACACACTGACACCTTCATATTTCACACACAGACGCACATCCCATGCACACGCCACTGTTATGTATATATTTTGTAGTACACTGACTGTCTAATGTTCTCACCCTTTTGGTTCGTCCGAATCGTTTTTCCCTGAAATGATCGCTCACTAAAGATATCGAGAAATGGCAGATTTTATTTCGTCTAAAGTTTCAGGGACCATAAGGAATTATACTGAAAATATAAAAATTTTAATATGCTAACATGATTTTAATGGGGAAAATGGAGATATTTCTAATTAAGAGAGCATTTAGCATCATTCATTTGGTCATTTAAAAAAAAATAAAAAATTATTCTACGGTGCCTTTAAAGCCATCTAAGTGATCTTTTTAAATGAGAACAAAAAGGGGCACACTTTCAACCTTTTTTTTTCACTTTGCACTTTTTTGGGCAGTACCGATAATGAAAAACTATTAACTTTCCTCTTATTTCTTGCAGCGGTTATTTTATACGTGGACTGACACATCCATTGGCAAAGGTTTTCCCAGACAAAAGCCAAAATAGATATATTAAAGTGATGAAAAATAAAAAGATAAAGGTTACACAGAGTAATGTCCTTTATCTGCAATTGATTTGAAAAGTTGGAAAATTATGCAGTTTTATTTATCTATTTTCTGTAACACCTGGTGTACGCAGTGTGCTGTTCCGACTCCCTCTCCTATCTCCAGCTTAGGAGCTTCTGTTACCTCGCTTAAGGTAAGCCCTGCAGTTCATTGGCTGAGAGCATCAGCTAATCACTTTCAGCCAATAAGGTAAGCTCTGAACCGACGTGCTTACAGATACACTCCAGACCTTTAAAGCTATTTCGCTTGCTGAAAAGCTTTACATGTGAAGAGTGTGCCCTCTTTTTTTTTTTTTTGGAAACCATGCAGATTTCAATAGAAATTTACACTTTTATAAATTATACTGGTAATACCCCCTGACTTTTCAAGCAGACAACTTTTACTTCCTGGTTTGGTTAGCTTTTTTTGTACTTAAAGGACCACTATAGTACCAGGAAAACATACTCGTTGGGCTCTAGGGGGTGGAAAGGGTTAAATTTACCTCTTTCTCCAGCGCCGGGCGGAGAACTCTGCTCCTCCTATCCTCCCTCCATATCGCTGTCATCGGCTGAATGCGTATGCGCGGCAAGAGCCGTGCGCGCATTCAGCCAGCCATAGGAAAGCATTCACAATGCTTTCCTATGGACGCTGGCGTCTTCTCACTGTGAAAATCACAGTGAGAAGCATGGAAGCGCCTCTAGCGGCTGTCAATGAGACAGCCACTAGAGGCCGGATTAACCCTAAAGAAACTCTGAAACTGCTATGTTTATAGAAAAAAGGGTTAATCCTAGCTGGACCTGGCACCCAGACCACTTCATTAAGCTGAAGTGGTCTGGGTGCCTAGAGTGGTCCTTTAACTCAAAACGGCAGCAATTGCTCAGAGCACCTGCCTTGCAAAGACTTCTCATTGAGCTACACTGGGAAGTCTGTGATTGGACAGCCACAGAAAGTCTGGGTGGGGTTAGAAGGGGAAGGATAGCAAAGGCAGCAAAGAAGGATTTGCAGTTCTAACAAGCTGTTTTAGATATAAATCCATTGATAAAATGCATAATTAAATGCATGCAAGTTTTCAATGGGTATATCTACTAAATAGTTATTTTTATTTATTTTGTATTTGGGCCGCAACGTGTTTTTTTTTTTTAACCCAGACAGAGAGCTTCTGGCTGATGAGAGGAGGCTGTAGTGTAGGTAACAGACCCCACGTAAGAAGTAAAACCATGCTAAAATAGTTTACCTCTTACATTGGTAATGTACTAGAACACTCATGGCCCCATAACAACTACAACACACTGTAGTGGTTATGGTGCTTCTATTGTTCCTTTAATATCAACAATAATAATATTAACGTTTTAACCAGTAGAGATGCATGTAGTTTTTTGATAATTTCCAATTCCTTGAGTCTAGATATTGCTATCCAAATTATTAGTACTCGTTTTATCAACCTCAGAAGAATGTCAGGCTGAATTGACCTTGTCATTAATCAAACCAGTGACAAAGATAATTCAGTTAGAACCTTATCAACTGAGCTATCACACTGGCGGTTAAACATGTTCTTGCAGTCTTTATCACCGTTTAGGCTTTTCATACCATTATGAACCATATTATCTAATATATTCAGTTAGTTTGTGATAGTTTTGTTGATTTACAATTATTTTAAATAAGATTTAAAAAAATGGTAAGATGTTATATTGCCCTTTAATATTCACAACTTTTGAATTATTGTGTATGATATCTTTTGATATATTTGAATACATTTGTCTGTCAAATGGACCGAAAGGCAGACAGACTGATGGAAAATGGACGGACAGACAGCTAAATATTAAACATTAAGATACAGCTTTGTTTATTTACAGTTTAGATAAATACTATTCTTGGGAATAGTCATGTCAAAATACAACCAAAACACTGAGAAAATTTTAAGTTTTTATTTTTAGCAAAATGTATATTAATATGTGCAGTATGTTTCATGTGACAAAGAGTCCAGCATTAAAAACATACACATAAAAAGTAAATGTAATTAGAATGGATGACTCTCAGACACTGTACATTTTAGTAGGAGATAAAGACTTGCACAAAACCCTGTTTAAGTTGTTACTGCGATGAACATTTATGCAGACCGTATGCTGGCTTATTTTGCTGCAAGTGAATTCTTTGGCACGGTCGTACACAAAAGAGCCTGACCATTTAAAATGATAAATATTAATTCTTCTAATTTATTGGTTGCAGGTTTTTTTTTTTTATTAGATATACGTACTTTGATTCTTTGTTGTTTTTTTTTCCAATGTTTAATTTTTATTGCAAACTTGACAAACACATTGCATCATAAGCTGGCAGTGAGACATGGCATAGTGTCACAGTGTATGAAAAACAATATTACATCATGGAGTTTCTACAAAAGTCCCGATAACATATCGAGAGACCATTATAGACGGTGCATTACATGCATTGTAGATGCACATATAATTGTTACAGATTTTTCGGTATATATTATATAGAGAACGGAAATACAAAAAAACACATATAAAACATAAAGAAACATAACCTACATGAGACGCTTAAACAATACTTAGGTAAGGTGACACATAGATTCACAGAATCTGCCCTTTCTTTATAGAAAGAAGCAGATGGCAACCTAAATGGAAGATTGGACTTTGTAAAGTTCTACCAGAGCCTCCTAACCTTGAAGTGCATCTGTTGGTTTGTTTTTTTAATGCAGTTTGGTGTTATTACTAATACACAATTTTACAAGGTGTTTGGAGCACCACTTTTTGAACATTTTCTGGTTCTTGCAGAATAACAGAATAATGACTGATATTTGTTTATTTATTTTAATTGTTGTTGTTGTTTTTTTTTAAACTAGAACTCTAAATGTACTGGAAGATACATAAAAGGGACACTATAAGCACTCAGTCCATTTCATCTCACTGAAGTGGTCTTGGCGAAATGTTGCTGTCATTTGAGTCCTGCAGCTGCAAACATTGCTTTTCAGAGGAGCTTCCTGGCCTTTCATGTGACTCCGTGAAACGAGGACATTCCAGCACCTTCTAGATCCCCTTGCGAAAGCATTGATTCAATGTTTTCCTATGTGGAAGGTCTAATGCGTGAGAGGCGCTTGCCGCACATGCGCATTAAGTTTCCCCCATCGGCTGATGTCAGAGGAGCCTGACCGAGCACCATGGGGCCTCTTGAAATTAGGTAAGTATAAAAAGTGTTTTTACCCTTTATTTGCCACCCGTAGAGGGAAGGCTGCAAGGGAGGGGCTGGGCAGAGGGATATTACAGTGTTAACACAGTTCTGTATTCCTAACACTAGTGTTCCTTTAAAAGGTTACTCCAACCCTAACTTTTTTTTTTTTATTGGATAGTACATGTAACAAGCCATTGCTTCAACAATGGATGAGTGATGTCTGCTATGTAGGCATTTTATGTCCACTCTGTGGTTAAGGAAACACTCCAAGCACCATAACCACTACATACTACTGTGAAAAAAAATATTTAAACTTAAACTGTAAATGTATTGGAAGATCCTTAACCTCTTCACTCCCAATTACCTGTGTAACTTTATCAATTCTAAATTTGATGCAGGTGAAACATCGGCACATGATGTCCATAACTCGGAGGGTGGACTTTCTAACCCATACAGCAATTCAACATGCGTTTTATAGTATAATGTAATTCACAGCCTGAATCCCTTTAACCAGTTAGCCTGTACTGTTGCCACATATTGGATCTATTAAAGGTATCTGCTACATTGTACAAACAGGAGCATTCACTCGCTATTCACCCTCTAACTTCAAATTGTGCCCTGTTGGTACAGATGTTACAAATGTTTCCTTGTCGGTTTATTTAATCAAATAACTAGTTGGATTTTCTACAATGCATAACATATTTATGTTCTCTGCTACTTACAACAAGATCAAATACACCCTAGATGTAAAAAAACAGTGTGAATGGAAATTGTATCAGCATATTACTCCCTTTCAAATCTCAAAAAAATATCGTTTTTGGTGTATACAAGCCACTTGACCTTTAATTAACTAGCAACCACCGCATTAAACAGACAATCAATAAAAAGCACTGTTTAGTACACACACACCAAATGAAAATATGCATGTATTTAATCATAATTTCTTTTTGCTGGGATGTATCTAAAACAGCTTTGAAAAGCTGCAGATCCTTTGTCTGCAGCTGTTGCAAGTCTTACACCCATCCTACACCCATCTAACCCATCCCAGACAGGTCCTACACCAATCTAACCCATTCCAGACTTTCTGTGGCTGTCCAATCACAGACTTCCCAAAACAGCTCAATGAGAAGTCTTTCCAAGACAGTTGCTCTCCAGGTAATTCTTGAGGTTAGCTCCACTGAGCTAAGCAACCAGGAAGTAACAGAACTGGTTGGCTGATTGAAAGCAAAGGGAGGGGGGTGAGGGTATAACAATGTTAATTAATAAAAGTGCCAATTTTTGTAAATTAAAAAAGGTGGACACAGCAAGCTGAAATGCTTTAGGGGACGAAAGTATCTCTTTAAAACCATAAACAACGCTGCACTCTGGTCCTTTAAACACAAGTATTAGATTTAGTTACACACAATATAGATTACAAAACATATACTCAGCTCTGAAATTAGTGTGCTCTAAGAAGCTAATGACTCCCCTCTATCATCTAATGAAATCCTCAAAATCAATACAGGCCCTAGACAGCTGCTAAAGCCACTCACACGTCAGCATAACCTAAGCCAGCCAATTGTTGTGGATGACCACGATTATGCAATGTAGTTGGTCTTTAACAACAAAGATGTTGTGGAAAAAACACAGCTAGAAAGCAAATGTTACCACCCCATAATTTTCGATAAGGTGCCTGGAAACATTGTGAAATAAAGGAACATTATACCTTTAGGAAAACAAACATGTATTCCTAACACTATAGTGTCCTGGCACTTATATATGTCCACCTGGTGTAAGGGTTTGATTGAAACAGTGTAGATAATCCCCTAAAGATTCCATAGGGTAACACTGGGAGGCTAGTGCGCATGCACAACAAAATGTTACATTGCGCCAGTCAAATGGTGTCTGTGAGACCATCTGATTGAATAGCCCAGAATAAGCTCACCTAGGGCTGTCAGAAAGGCAGCCATTAGAGGCTTTGTAACACTACAATGAAAACGTTGCCATTCCTACAGAACAGCAATGGTTTCAGTTGCAGGTTTAAACAGACAGGGACAAGGCACCCAGACCACTTCATTGTGCAATAGTCATGGTGCCTGTAGTGTCCCATTAATCTTTGACCAGGAGTTATGTTTTCATCTGAAGCTAGTATACTACACATAACAGAAAGGATGCACTCATGAGAACATACATACATCATCATACAGAAAATATGCTATATATATATATATATATATATATATATATATATATACAAAAAAACAGTGTACATATTCCTAAACTAGATATATAATTAACCATATCAAATAAAATGATGGGGATTTAGTTCCAAATTATGATTAAACATTGCACAATCCTACCAAAGCTTTGAAGTTCCCTGTTTCTATCAGGTTCTGAAATAATAGTAATTGTTCGTAGGAGATTAACCTGTTATCTGAACTATGCACATCGGACGTGGGAATGTACATTGCAAGATCTGTCCATCTATAAACCTATTTTTCACCCAAATGGATTCATTGAGCACTTTATACCTTCCGACCTTTTAAGACGGTCAAGAGAAAACCGGATTTATTATTACTATAAAGTGATTTCCCATCTATCCATGAGTAATCTATCACTACGTAGAATATAATAAATAAATACAAAATTGTAAACTTTGTCTTTGTAAACTTTGTAAAGATGTCTGTACTGTTTGCTGACAGTGTTTTGACTCTCGTTTGCCTTATAGTCTCTGCTGAGACAGCAAACATACCGAAGAACACTGCACATTCTATCAAAACTCCGAACCAAAAGAAAGTGACGTAGGCAGCATAATTTTATCAGTGGGTCTGTAAATAACCACCCTTCTGTGCAGAAAGTTATCAGTAAACCACACATAGTAATATTGTCTTGACATTTACAATATACTTCAAAAAAACAAAATATTTAACAAACAGCTAAAATTAGGAGAGGTATCTTATATATGCCCGCCAGGATATATTTCACAAAATGTATCTTTGGAAACCAGGGGTGACCAAAAGGTAGATCCCCAAATGTTTTCAAACAACAGCTTCCATGATGCTTAGTCATTCTAAAGCATTCTAAAAGCATGCAAAGCATCATGGGTGTTGTAGTTCTACAACATCTAGGGATCTACCTTTTAGGCACCCCTATTCTAGACAATATTAGTTTAGAAATGATATAAAACTTTGAATTGTTAAAGCAGGTTTTGTCCAAAATTGAAAAGGCCCAGGGATGGTTCACCAATTTGTGCCCCCCAAAATCTCTTTAACAAAATAAAAACATGTATGCAGGATATATAAAACCCATACACACAAACATCTTTCTAGATATATTTGGATCCTTTACCAAAATGGAATATTCCACTCACTTGGCAACAGCATATATATCAGAGCTTTATATAACTACCAATACCCAGCAAGCAGTATTATTTACTTTCCACGTAGAGACAGCGCAGTGAAGCTGTAACAGCCTTTAAGAGGACGTATTACAGAGTTATTCACTAGAGCAGGGTTCCCAATTAATTTTTCCCGTGGAACCCTTTGACATAGTATACCAACATCGTGGAACCCCTGAAAAAAAATTTGCGCCGTAGCACAAACCTTTTAATAAGTGGCTTTTTTATGATAATTTTTAAATATTTTGCTCATAAACTTTTTAGTCTTATGACACTCCTGAAGCTTTCGCTTAAAGAAGGCAATGTCTTTATCTTGGTACTCTGCGTGGTTTTGCTCAAAATGACAACATAATTTAGCAGGTGCTAACGAACTGTTGGGCAATATTTTCTTGCAAACTAAGCATTGTGCTTGAGGAATATTTGTATTTCTGGCACTTGTGAATCCAAATTTTGAGTAGCTGTCGTCATATTTTCTTTTCTTTGTTTGAGAAGTAGATTGGCTAGCAATGTGTGCTTTTCTTTTTTTCTTTGACTTGTCAAATGTATTTGCGATTTGAGGAACAGTAGATTCAACTATTTTGGACTTGTTTTCTCGATTTCTTGTTGTATCGTCTTTCTCAGTTTCTAAAATTGTCGAAGAATTAGAACTAGCAATAATTTTTCTCTTGATAGTTCCTTGTTTTAACCAGTTGTCCAAATTCATGGTTGCAGGTTGGTAAAAAACAAACAAACACTGAAAAAATACAGATCTCACTACCTGACTGCAATGGATGCCGTTTTTTTTTACAATGCTCTTAGAAAGAACTTAATGTAAGAAGGATTTTGAATCAGTCTCGGTGCAAAACGATTAGAACACTTTTAAACAGGTCCCACTACCTGACCACAAAAGATGCTGGTTTTTTTTAATAAAGCTCTTAGAAAACAAAATGAACATAAGTAGGATTTTTGCTCAATCTTGGAGTAAAGAGAACACTTTACAACAGATTTCACCAAAGGACGCTGTTTTGTTAACAGCTCTTAGAATGACATTTTTTTTTGGTATATGACAGATTTCTACTGATAGTACTCAGAAAAAATTAAAATAAAAAAATACATATATATATATATATATACATAAAAATTATATTTAAATAAAATTCTATGTAAATAAGTAAAAGTAAAGAAAAATTATTTTAAAATTGCCAAAATCATGTGGATACTCTTATTTCACTCTTGCACTTATTTGGTAGTTATAAGAAATGGCAGCTACTCCCATGAACACTATATGTCACTATACAAGCAAGCCTCACTTCAACCAAAAGTCAAACCCCTGCTCTTGTGAGAACAATAGGGAACTACATGGAGCATTTATCAAAATAAATTAGATATTGCACATGGATCAATATGCCAAGTCAGTGTAAGGCAGCTTATTACTAGCGGAGAGAGGAATGGGAGAATACTGAAGGAGAGAGGAGTAAAAGAATACAGGGAGGAAAGAGGAGTAAAGGAATACTGAAAGAGAGAGGAGTAAAAGAATACAGGGAGGGAAGATGAGTGAAGGAATACTGAAGGAGAGAGGAGTAAAAGAATACAAGGAGGAAAGATGAGGAAAGGAATCCTGGGAGGAGAGAAGAGTTAATGAATGCTGGGAGGAGAGAGGAATGAAGGAATACTGGGCTGGGAGGAATCCTTAACTTAAATGATGCTGGGTGGGCTGACACAGGACAGGCATGCATCAGTGTGTAGCAATCTCGCAATCTCTTTATAAGATTGCGGCCGCGCAATCTCTGCTGTTTCCTACCTTCCAGGAACAGCAGGGAGCAGTGGCCATCTTGGATGTGGCAATTCATGGCGGAACCCCAATTTTGTTCAATTTTGAACATCAATTGGAAAAACGCTGCCCTAGAGTAAGAATTGTGGGAAATTGAAGGTAAATTTTACATTTTAGCCTAAAATAGCCAAACTGGAAGAATAGTTGACTTGGAAAATGTTTACAATTCAGCTATTTTAGCATTACATCAAATATCAATTTTGAATTTACTTTGAGTTCCCATATATTCTTACTTTAGTGAGTAACTGTGTAAAAGTCAGAATTGGTAGAGAAATAGCCACACTGAAAACAAAGAGTTATTGGAGATTTTTTTGATTTAGCTATTTTGTTATATAATGTGAAATTTACTTTTTATTGACTTGTGAGTTCTCAGCAAATTACAGTTTAGTAATTAAAAACTCTGGGTGGGTGCAATCAATCTCTTTTTTTGTCAAACTAGTTTTGAAATAAACAAACAAAGCACTCCAGGTACTATTTATTTTACCTCAATTCCAACAGAGAGGTAGCTTTGAATGCCAGAAAAGCTTCAGTTTTTGGAAAGCCATAACATGTACCCAAAGACTACAACCACTAGAAAGAATGATATTTGATATGGCTCTTATGAGTTCACATTAAGGAATACAAGAATGCTTGGAGTGAGACTAAAAGAAAAATATAGGCAAAATGGCCACACCAGATCAACTAATGAACTATAGTCAGTCATTGCAATTCTACATTTTATACTTAAATAACTCAAACCCTAAAACACGAATAAGACAAAAATGAATAAATAAATAAAACAGATTTACAATGGGCCTTCATATACAATTAATAGTTACAGTAATACAAAACTCAAATATATAATATAGGGTGCATCTGGCATGACAAACATTAAGAAAACAGATCTTTCCCTCTTCCCTTCCCTTCCTATGTTGTTTATTAGTCAGAATGTTTAGTTTGTAACAACGTATGATTAAATCTATAATGAAAGCTTTTAAAGGAAGTGTAAAAAAAGGTTTAGCTCTCAGGACAACCGAGTGAGTCACAGAGCAGGTTTTGAAATTGAAGACATGACATGGCGGATATAAAACAACCTCTCTCTACCTTCTGATTTTCATAATTTCCATATTCTGGTATTAACATATATTTGACAATTTATATGAGAAAACAAATCTAAGAAATATTTCAATCACGCTTCCAAAATTACTGGAACATGAAGACTAACTAAGAAGGCAAAGAGGTGCCAATGAAAAATGAACAATGTCAATCTACATTTTAGAAGTGGAGACTCAAACATCTTTGAATTTTTAAATGAATGCGTTTCGTATGGGGGTTGTTAAAACTTGGGTTCGGAACTCAAAATTGGGTTTTTGTGCCATTCTGTTGAGTCTTGAAAGTTGGTATAAGCACATTGTATTTGTCCGACCATAGTCAAATAACCATGAACCACAATAAAAGGTTTAATGTTGCAGTGCCATCTTTGTGGTTAGTCTGATAAATGCGTTTTGCAGTATTTATTTTAATATAGTTACATAGTTACATAGCTGAGACGTGCGTCCATCAAGTTGAGCCTTTCTAACTTTTGTTTTTTGCTGTTGATCCAAAGGAATGCAAAAAAAATATCCCAGTTTAAAGCATTTACAATTTTGCAACAAACTAGGAAAAAATATCCTACAAACTAGGAAAAAAAATTCCTAAAGTATGTATTACAATGAAAGAAGTGGTCATTTCGCTAATTATATTATCAGAGAATAGATGACCAAGATAATCTATTCTTTATAAAATAATAATATCTCGTAAAAACAAGTAACACAGGTGTAAACTGTAGTTAAATATTGTTTTCCAAAGAATTCATGAACCTGTTAAAAATACTGTTTAGTTTTAAAACTCTTACGATGATATGTACAGCGCTACGGAATTTTGATGGCGCTATATAAATAATAAAATAATAATAATAATATGAGGTTTTTTAATGTCTCAACAGTTAGCAGAAGATTTTAATCACACATTTAATATGTACGTTTCCTGTATTTAGTGTTCACATTGTATGTCCCATCATCCACCTGATTAGCTTTTTAGAGTTCAAATTCTTATAAATATTTTCATGGTTTGTTTATTCCTGTGGATATAAGATTCTGGGGGGGGGGAGGGGGGCGTGTTGGGGATCCATTTGACCGGCTGATTAGCTTTTTAGTGTTTATATTCTTTTAAATATTTTATAGCTTGTTTATTCCAGTGGAAATAAGATTGAAGGTGGTGTGTGGATATGGGGATTACAAATAATTTCTTTTCAAATGATGTTTCATTATAATTTATTAATGCAACACATGAATATTTGTTTTCTATTATTTCCACGTTCATTTGTTAGTTTTTTTTATTTTATTTTTTGGGTAACATTTTTGTTTTAATAACCAGCATTGCCTGTATTCCTTTAAGGCCCTAATTCAATATTTATGGTGGTTTAAAAAATACAGTGATAGTTTCAACATCATTAAAAGACGTGATTGATCTGTCTTGAAAGAAGTGACAAATATCGGTATAATGAATTAATTAGTCCTTTTTTTAGTGGTGCTTGGGTTCGTTTTCTTTAATCGTGTTATGGGACACTAAATAGGTACATGTTATCACCTAATTTATGCAATATTGTTTTTCAATTTACATGGTTTCCTTTTGTAAACAATATAATTTATAGTGTCGTATTGTTTACACCGCTCTTGTGTCTATATTTTGTAAAGCGATCTGGATAGGACCACTACTTGAGGTCTTGATCTTTAGTTTTTCCAATTAAAGTCCACAATCTTTCCATAAGTTGTACCGTAAAATAATGCCACCACACATGCTAGTTAATTATTCAGCAATTACATATGGTAATGAAAAAATTATAATGTAAGTTAAAATAACAAAACTCTTTATGAACAAACGTTGCAATACTCAATGTTAAAAACAAATATAAAATATAAAAACAAATAGACATCTATTCACCATGCTCTCAGTTGTGTTGATTTGAAAACCAAAATGCAAAATGTAGGCCAAAACAGGCAAAGTTAAAAAAGCATTTGCAACTTAACTTAATTTGAAATTTTGTTCAAGTATGCAATTTTGGATGATATTTTGCAATTTGTTATTTAGTGAATAGACCCCTTTGTTTTTGCAGATCTTAGTTTGCGAAGATTTCTATGCCTTAAGACATATTTGTACATATCTCACGCATAGCATCAAAAAATACCTCACTTATCTTCAAGAACATAAGGGGGGGGAGGGGGAGGGCAACTTTGAGACAAATTATATGGAGAAGATTGGTACTTAGCTGAACAGCAAAACAGGAAAATTAGTTACAAGAGTATTAAACCAAACTGTCACAAACAGCATCGGCATGATTGAAACTCAAATGTTAATTTCTAAAAGTGGTGCTAGATAGTAAGATTAACCTTCCAGTGGAAGCGGTAGGCAGAAATATATTTAAAGACTAACACAATATTGCAATACTCAACAAGGAAATTAAATTATGTTTCTCTTTTAAGTCAGTTTAAATTATCAAAAGACACAAGTGAGCCAAATGTGACAACTATGTTTAATTGTAAATGGGAGTATATAACATTTTACAGAAGTGCAATAAGGTATGTCAGTTACAAATTAATTGTTGTCTTCGACTGGTAGCGTAATACTTAACTCTCTGAACAATGTGTCATGCTCCCTCCCCCAACCACCCAGCAGTCTATTGTTACAGAGATTCAAAACGAGAGCCCATGGGAAATTCAAAAAGATCTGCATACACGTTTGCTAAAACATGTTGTTTCCATAGAAATTACAGCAAAAGACTTTCAAATGCTTCTGTGTTACGTAACGCACATGTGTAGTCTCCAAATGTACAATAAAAAACACAATTATTGAAAGAAAGGAAACATAATAAAAAAACAAGAAATATCTACAGGCTTGAACGCTTCTGAACTCAAGGCAAACAGATGTTTATTTTGCCCCCAATTGTAGTCAATCCTTCTTTGTCTTTAGCTAAAAGCTGTTAATATTGTGTGCTAATGTATACCAAACACCTCTAATGTCTTGGTGTAAGGAATGTTAATTCTTAAGCGTGCCAAAAAAATTATTTGTTTTAGTGTCATCACAATAAGGAATTAATAGGGGGTTAATTAAAATGTTGTATTTTCTATGTTCATAGTTCCATAATAGTTTCCATAATATTCCAATACGCATAACCCCCCCTCCCCCCACAAAAAAATACAACACACAAAAAATAAAGTAAAATAAAAACAGAATGGTACAGGAAACATGTTGATTTTTCATTTTAAGATCAGAACTTTAAGTGCATTTTGTGATAAAATGTTATGCAAGACTATGTAAAAGATGAAATAAGGGTCCCATTTCACGGTTACTGTTTAAACACTAATTGCAAGTGCTGTTATAATGTAAAAGAATATTTTTAATTTGTGACTTCCCAAAATAGTGCGGTTGATAATTAGCAAACAGCCAGAAAGAAAAATGGCTGCTTCAAACAACTTGAATTTTCGAATTTAATTCAGCTCTATCACAAGACTACAACAATGCTGTGATCTAAAATACTGAAACAATAAAGTATTATATTGTTTATTTGTTAATGTAACTGTGTCCAGTTTGTATTTTGGATATAGTTTTGTTTACATTGTGAATTCTTGCAAATGTAGGGCTGGCCCTTTATTTGAGAAGCTAAAACACTTTAAAGAGTTTTAAGGGGAACAAGCTGAAACACGTTATGTGCTTCCTTTGCGTTGCTCATTAGTAAATGTCATGTTTTAACTGATTCACATTCACTGAAAATAATAAATAAGTAAAATATATAAATAAAGAAATGTGATTTTAAAAATATCCATGATACAGTTTCATTAAAAATAAAATTGTGTGCAAGTTACATTAGCATTAAAAGTTAAATACTTTATTAAAAACAGTTAATTACAATGTTACACTTGCTATGTTTCCTGCATTTGACACCAAAGAGAACACTCCAAAGCTGCCTTTATGTTGTGTTCACATATTTTAAAAATACTGTCTCATGTGTTTAGAACATATTTCCCAGCATGCATCAGGTCTCCTTTTCCTGATTCACTGCTTATGTTTTACTGTATGTTTTTCATTGTTGCTACTTTATTAGTAACAGAATGAAGATGAATCAAGAACCTATTAAATATAGACATTCTACTACATACCCATGCACAGTAAACTCTTCAAGGAAGTAATAGGTTTATATTAGAAGATGTTCTAAATAACAAATTAATATTGTTTTTTTTTTGTTAAAAAAAAAACAAACCAAAAAAAAAAACCATACTGATGGTAATTTTACTCTCTACCAATAAAGTTCCCTTTCAATGAAAAAGTAGAATTTTTATTTATCCCACGGATCATGTAGCGAATTGTACTTGGTCAATGCAGTGATATTAAAAAACAAATCAGTAAACCTGGCTTAGATGTTATTTAAAGAAAAAAATAAATAGTGCTATTATATATTTAAAGGTTTAGAGCAACCTATTTCATTACCCTTACTTATACCCTTTGTGTCACTATACCCCACTCCCTCTAGCATGTAAGCTCATTGAGCAGGGCTCTCAATCCCTCTGTTACTGTGCGTACATTTGTCTGCTTACAATTACGTGTCTGTTAGTCCACCCATTGTACAACGCTATGGAAGTTGCTGGCGCTATATAAATAATAAAATAATAATAACTGTTTATTGTGCACCACATCCATTACTGGTAAATATTTTAGAATGGGTAATTAGCTACAAGGGTTTATTCGCTAAACAGTGAATTGTGATGACTTGACTACACTTTTTGACAAATTTTGACAAAAGTAGACATCATGGAAAAAGCAAAAATTTTAACAACTAAATTTAAGATTTTTTTTTTGCTCACTCACTAACATCATGTCATCTGTTGACTAATAAACCAAAACTCTTTATTTGGTAATAAACCCCATTAGAATCGGTGTATGTACTTGACATTTTGCCACTAGATTCACCTCCTGACTCTGACCCTAGAATTATCTATAAATGCGTATGCTGTCTGATTATATCCCCTAGCAGCACATATGGGTGTGGGTAGTTACCAGATAGCAAGAGCTCACTAGAGCAAGACTTTCTGTCTGATTTATCAGTAAAACAACTTCTAATTGTTTCAAATTTTGGAAACATAAATGTGAATTGGAAAGGGCTGATGAGATAAGAATTGTAAACACAGCCACTCAGTCTCTTGACTAAATATGCATGGATAGAACAGCTTTATTTACAGAATTGTTATATTTGGATGTGAATACAAGTTATAAACACTGAGCGGCCATGTTACTGTTATCTGACCAACTGCTGCTCAACCTAACTTGCTTGCTGCTGCAGTTTTAGACAAAGCACATAGAGCAGTTGCAGAAACAGGCAGGTTAGATTACACTTAGAGTCTGACCTAAGATGGCTGCTCAGTAAGATTAAAAAAGTGACATTTTCTAAAAGATAAAAAGAAAAGGAAACTAATACACCTATTAAAAAACAAGGAGTGAAAATTTTACAACAGTTGTCCTTTAATATGATATTCAGAAGAAGTTTATTTATAGTGATATGGTCATTTTCAGCATCGTGTCACTTTGTGGCAAATATTTTGATATTCTGAATTCTGACACATAATCTTCTGAGTGATGTATCTCAAACAAGGAAGGTAGCAAGAAATTGCAGGATATGGCATGCGTAAATTTTCCATTTTCACTTCCCTGTTAGGTGTTTAGTTTTGCATTTGTGTTCTCAATAATACTTCTATCTGAGTTACATATGCAGTACTTTCAATAAAAGTACCTGTTCATGCATCAAAGTTCGTTTTCATTCTGGAATAGTAAATGCAGCCTTTCAACCTTCAGAGGTTGATACAATTAGTGCAATTATTTGTATTAATATTATTATTTAAACAATTATACAACAGACTCCCAAGAAAAAAACATATTTGCTTACTGTGGTATTCTTATTTAAGCAATAAGAAAACACATAAACAAACACCCAACTACTATAAGTTACCTTAGTATTGTTGGCACATATATATCACCAACATGTTCGGTAGCGCTTTGCAATTTTAAATCTATATCCTAAGTGCCAGTTGTCTGGGAATTCTAAAGTCAAAAATTTGTAGTTACTATTTCAATTTAATTATATAACGATGCAGTTTAACATTTATTATTATACTACTTAATAGACTATGTCCATGAATGCCCATGCTTCATGTAAAAATTGTAATTTAAATAAACAAAATGCTCAGTCTCATTAAAATTAGAATCTAAAGTTTTATTATGGAAACAGTCTTGAACATGAACTGTTTACATATTTTTCCTATTCAAATCAATATACACCTCAATTAAAAAAAAATTAGAGAAGATTTATACACATTAAACATTAATGTATTTATGTATGTGCATATAGTGCATTCTTTTTTCATTGAATTATAAAATATTAGAATTAGAATATATTGGAAAATGTGATGTAGTTAACAGCAGAACATAATCGCAAGGACTTGTTTTTTCAAAGCTCTACAATGACATATCACTCAACTATTTGTATGTGACGCAATAATCATCTTTAATAGATGAACAAGTAATTAATAATTAATTGCATGTTGAGAATACTTCACTTGGCAACAAGAATTATTATTATTTTTTTAAAAACACAGAAATCAAATGAATGATCAACACAAATCTAATTAATAATGTCTGCAGCAATTGCAAATAACACTGCAATATTCTCATTGTAAAATAAATATATATATTATTTTTCCCATTTGCAATTTGAAATATCCTTTGCAACATTTGCAAAATAAGTAAGTAATCATTCCCAAAAAGAAACACTCTTCTAAATGCTTCATTTTCCTTTACTTAAGCTTGAAAACAGATATGAATTGTATTCATTTCTAAGACTGCAGCCTTTAAAATGTCCTTTGCAACATCAGCAAAGACCAACAGTAATTTCTAACATGAACACTGCTCTTTATTTTCCTATATTTCATGTTAAAATATGGATTGAGCAAGCATCTTATTTATTTATTTTTAATGTAACAGTTCTCACAAGACACCCCCATATGTAGTACCCAAGAAAATAGTACCACAGCAGACAGTAGAGCATGGATTATTATTTTTTTTATTATTATTAAATTTAATTGCAAGGAAAGGTTGAAGGGGGAAAAAAAAACACAGCCATTTTTTATTATTATAAAAAAAAAAAATATATATATATATATATAATAATAGCTCAGCCTTAGCCATGAGTGAGCCACAAATAATCCCCTTTGCAATGACTGGCTCTCTGTGGAACACTGGCATTCTATGAGCATTCTAAAGGGGAAAAAAAAAATAAAGAGTTGTGTTAGCCCTATCACAGGGACTAGGTGGAGCGCAAATCCCTCCGCCGTCTCGGCTTGGAGTCCATTTTAGGTCTGCCGAAACCAGGACAATCCCCGGATGTAACTGTCATGGCCGCCAACGGTGACTCGGGCAGCACTTGAGGAAAACAAGGTAAAAAGACGTGCCGGCACGGCGTGCTCCCTGCGCTGAGTGGGACTTGATGGAGCCGGGGGGAGCGGCGGCGGTGCCGGAGGGGTTCCACGTCCTGGGTTAGTCTCCCCGATTCCCCCCGGGCGGAGTGAAAGTTAGGGGGGGGCGGTTGACTTTTTTTTTTTTTCCCCACCTTCTCCCGCAGTGACTGTGCGGCGGAGGGAGCAAGGCGTGGGTGCTGCGGCTCGGTTAAATAGTGCCGGGGCAAAGTTTAGGGGGGAGAAAAGTTGTTGCAAGTTCGGGGTGTCTCGCGGCGAGTGTGGGGAGGAGGAAGGAGCCCGGGCACCGTCTGCAGCAGCAGGGTAAGCCCCCTCCCTCCCTCTAATGGCCGCTCTCCTTTATTTGGAGAAGGGAGTCACATGGGGGGGAGCCATGACTATCAGCCACCCCAGTGCCATGCAGCTTGCCCAGCCTGTGCCAAGCAAGGACCCCACCTTGGGCTACCACATGCATACCCTGGGCTAGTGATATCCCTGCCCCCATGCATTAACTCCTGCACCCCTTGTAAGCCATTACCCTAATGCTGTATGCATTGCATGTGCTCTTCCTTTGCAGCCCCCCTCTCTTTCTTTATTTCCCACATCATGCAGATATTTCTCATTCCCTTTGCATTTTTTTTTTTTTGCTAAATGCAACATGTAACTTTTTTTTTTTTTTTTAATTTACTTTTTTTTTCTCACAATTTTTTTTTAATTTTTTTTTATTGCTAGCTAAAAAAGAATGCTTGCTGCATTTGGTTTTTAATTTCAAACTTTAGAAATCATCTGAATTTTTCTGGTCTCTCTTTCTCTTGTCTCTACCATCTTAATTGCATGTATTCCAAACTCGTTTTTCTTCCCCCATTTTACAATTCTTCTTTGAAATGTAGTTTCTGTTTTGCCAAAATGGGATCAAACCTAGGAAAAGCAACAACTAATATTTTATTGCTTTGTAGTTTTAGGGTTTGTTGAATAGTTTTTATATTTTGTACATACAGTTTAGATAGTCTTATATATGTTGGTTTTTTTTTTTTGTTCTGTAAAGAGCATTAGTTGAACAGAAGACATTTCTAGTTGTAATTGGTGATACTTTTGTACCTGCTGTTTGGAATTTTTATTGATTTCCATATGATCAAATAGACTAAGTTGTTGATGTTTTTGTTGTGGGTTTTTTTTTTTTTGGGGGGGCGTTTGTCAATATTGAGGATTTGAATTTGTTGACCTGCATACTACTTTACTTGTTGACAATATTGACCTATTTTAAGGAAAACGTACAACTTACATGATAATGGTCTAACTTTTTTTTTTTTCGTGTCCTGCTCGTGTCAAAAGTAAGGTGTAAGCAAAATCATTTTAGTAAAGTGCTTATCAAGTTTATGCTGTCTCAGATTGGAAGATACAGGGTTTGTGTGAATGGTTAGCATTGCGCATGAGTAATATTGACATGTCGTTCTTTGAATGATCAAATGGAAGTTCTCGAAATCCCCCAAAAGTTCTCAACTTTGTTGTACTGATTCATTTTACTTGGAGAAAATATAATTAGGTGGTAGTTTCCCGATCATGCAATATCCTTGGAAGGCCGTCAATGGCATGTATATCAAACTTTTTTTTCTTTCTGTAGCTGTGTATTGATGTCATAAAATGTACTGCTTCTGCAGGTTAGGTAGACTGGTTACGCTGGTTGAGGTGTCATGACTTTGGTCAATATACATTATATTTCCTGCTGACTGCATACCAGGTTTGGTATTCCTAAAGGTAGTATAGTAACATGTGTGATGTAAACTGTACCTAGGAAAAAACATCTGTATATTCTCAAATGTATTAAAAATTATTATGCAGCTTATTTAAAGGCCTTTTATCTAGATTAATGACGCAGTCAAGAAAATTAAATTTTATATTTGTCAGAGCCCTTTAACAATCACCAAGATTACACGTTAAGGATAATTTTATACATTTTATCTAAGGACAAGCGGAGTTTTAAATTTTGAAAGAACTGGGTGGAGGTGTAGTTGGATGAGAAATTGAGTTGCTGAATTTATTGGCAAGGTTTACATTCAAGTAGATTTTTTTCATGTTGTCTCTAAAATTGTGTACTTTCTGTGAACTACAGATACTTTATTCTGATTTCATAGCATTAGCTGACACTCTGATCGTGAAATGGGGGGGAAATTTAAACTTTTTTTTTTTTTTTTATATATAACACACATTCTTTGGAGTATATGTAGGATCCCTCCACAGGTGTTAAAATGGTTCCACATTGACCTTTGCACCACAAGCAACACACAGAATTCTCAAGCTTTGGATCTAGCATGGAATTCTCAAATAGAATCTAGCCTGTCAGATCAGTTTGTCATTGAGTCAAGGTGCAACCATATAGTGTCAAAGTATTCTGTGAGATGTAAAGGAGACTGAAACACATGTGAATGGCTTTTCACTAAGAAGGAGCAGTTCTAGTATAAGCATATAGTGGGTATGCTAGGTCCTAACCTTAAATATTTGTCTCTAAATTCGTATTCATCATCAGAAATTAAATGTTGTCGGGGTGGGGGGATGGGGGACGGACATACTAGGAGAGGACACATGATGTAATTGTCAGTTTAGTTTCTGACATCTTTATTCCTTTCACTTAAGTCACTATTATGTTGTGTCAAGTTTATTCTACCTGATTACAAATCATTATGGCAAAAATGTCTTTGCCACAGAGCTGTGTGTCTTGGAAATATCTTTCTTTGCATTTAATACAGTAACACTACAACTGTATACATTGTTTAAATTGAGAACTAATAGTTGTGTTGGCCAATTAGATAGATAGAAGTGGAAGCTATTGTGGAGTTGAAAGTATTCTTGGTAATCTGTATTGTATTAAAATGTAATCGTAGAATTTTATCCACTAAGATCAGCAGTAAAGCAACAAGTGCTGTGCTTAGTCTTGCCAGGAACTGTAGTGAATTGCAAAATTTAGGCCATAAGATATGGTTTAGATGTAAGTTTTATCTTTGCTATTGACAAAGATAATTTGAGCTTAGTTATCTATTATTATTTTTTTTTTTTTCAGTTCACTACAATTTGGTGTTTGAATAAACCCTAGTTGTGGCATATTTCAGAGATTATTATTATTATTATTATTATTATTGCCATTTTTTTTTTTTATAGCACCAACATATTCCGTGCGCTTTACAATATTAGGAGAGGGGGGATTTAACTATAAATAGGACAATTACAAGAACTTAAAGGAATGATGGGTTGAAGAGGACCCTGCTCAAACAAGCTTAGTCTATAGGAGGTGGGCTGCAAAACACAATAGGACAGGAATAGCAATCAAATAAGGTGGGAGTGAAGCAGAGCTGGAGGAGAGAGTAGAGTGCTGCCCTTTAGGAGAGAGCAAGAGACAGGTATGTGAGGTAGAGGTTACTCTGGGAGGCCATAAGCTTTCCTAAAGAGATGGGTTTTAAGGCACTTGTTAAATGATTGAAAACTAGGGGCAGAGTCTGATGGCGGTAGGCAGGCTATTACATAGGAAGGGAGGCGAACGCGAGAAGTGCTGCAAGCGTGAGTTGCCCGTACGGGTGTAAACGGCGGACAGGAGAAAGTCACGGGCAGAGCGGAGAGACCGAGAAGGGGCATACCTATGGATCTATGAAGAGATATAAGGGGCTATAATTGTTTAGTGATTTATAGGTACGGGTTAGCACTTTGAATTGACTCCTATAGGATACATGAAGAGCGATGTGTGAGAGGGCCAACTAGAGAGGAAAAGAAGACTGGAGGCAGCATTCATTACAGACTGTAGCAGGGCAATAAGGCTTTTGGGAAGACCAGTTAGGAGAGGGTTACAATAATCCATGCAGGAAATTATTAGAGCATGGTAGCATCTTGCGTAAGAAAGGGGCAGATGCGGGCTATGTTTTTAAGATGGAATCTATAGGATTTGGCAACATGTGAGGCCAGGATCAAGTATGACACCAAGACAGCGCGCTTGCAAGGATGGACTTATGTGGATACCACTAACTTGAAGGGAGGCGAAAGAGGATCAGTATTAGGAGGAAGAAAGACAAGGAGCTCAGTTTTTAGAGAGATTGTTTCAGAAAGCGGGAGGACATCCAGTTACAGATGGAAGAAAGGCAAGCGGTGACACGTTGCAGGGGAGAGGTCCGGGGAGGAGATATATATATATATATTATTATACTCTCTATCTCTGGTTGTCCTCCTCGTACAAGAGAAAATAGAAGGGGACCAAGGACAGAGCCTTTGGGGACTACAACCGAGACAGGAGGAGGTATCATTAGAAAAGGAGACACTGAATGAGCATTGGGAGAGAAAAGAGGAAAACCAAGAGAGGACAGTCACAGAGACAGTGATTGAAGAGTTTGAAGAAGGAGAGCATGATCAACTGTGTCAAAGGCAGCAGAGAGGTCAAGAAGAATTAGTATGGAGTAGTGGCATTTGGATTTAGCTGCGATTAGGTCTGCATAAAAGCTATGTTATGTGGAACAAAATGTGGTCTATTTAATGTATTCTGGTTGCTCCTTTTTTTTTGGATCCAACTTATACCTTGTTTCTAACCTGTTTATCATAATTTTTAAATTGGAGTATGAAACAGTTCTGAACCAGCTATGCTCGAAGTAGTTTGACTCTATTCAAAGAGCATGCTCTATGTGATTGCACTTTTCACAGTTCACTTTACTAACTTTAAGTAATAGTGTTGTTTAATATGTTTTGTTTTACACTGTATTTTGTTTTACTTAGGTTCTTTGGGTCATTTTCAGAAGACAATGGAAGAGATGTAAACAAACAGTAACCATGTCTTTAAGAGTTGGGTAAGTTTAACTTTCTGAACTATAGTGTAACAACCACTAGCATTTGATACCGAAATGCACTTCAAAGTGAGAGAATACTAGAAGTCCCAAATGTGTAATTGTGTGTTTTTTTGTTTTGTTTTTTCAATGTTGTTTTTGTCTTCATTATTTAGAGGTTCACAGTTTTACATTTTTTTGTTTTTTTTCATTGTTATCAACATAAATTTTTTTTGTTTTCATTTTCATAGGTGAATTTTAAAAATAAAAACTAAATTCCCTGATCATTGTTCTACTGATTTGGATTCAATACACATTTGCATAATGAGATCACCAAATAAAGACTTTCCTTTGGACACTGAGGATTCTGCTCCTACTAAAGATGTTGACTTTTGGGAATATGCTGGAGATAACTATGATACCAATGAGCCAACTTCTTCTTCATCGTTTTCAATGAATGACTGCTTATCGAGTGAAATAGAGGAAAATGTAGGGTCTGCCAAAGCTGTTGGAGAAAATGCTTTGAATGAAAAAGTCCAAAAGTCTCCTTGTAGGAAGCAGACGGCACGTAAGTCCGTGTGTAGGGGGAATGTTAATACATCGAGTAGTCCAGAAGAAATGAATGTTGAACTGAAATTAGAAAGCAATGCGGATGATGATGCAGCAAATATATCTGCAAAGGTACTTCATTTCTTCTGTCAGAAATGTAATAACGGAATCCGATACAGCCCAAACGATCTTCAGAAACACTTTCAAATATTGCACAATGGGGAACTACCCTTGTATCCATGTGAAATGTGTAATTTCTCTGCAAACGATTTTCAGGTGTTCAAACAACATCGAAAGACTCACCGGAGTGCGTTGGTCAAATGTGAAATATGTAACAATGACTATATGTATACATTGTTGGGTTTAACAAAACATTTCTCATCCATGCATTGTATTAATGGACGTTTTAGCTGCTCAAAATGCAGATTTTCAACCGTTGATGTTGGCACTTTTGTTCAGCACATTCACCGTCACAACGGCATTGAATATGCCTGTCAAAAATGCAATCATATCAGCTTTTCGAGACTAGAATTTCAGAGACATCTGCAGGACCATGCCACGCTGTTCCCATTTAGTTGTCAATACTGTAACTACAGTGCGATGAGGAAAGATTTCATTGTAAAACACGTTTTAGCCAGGCATAGGGAACATGTTCAAACAAAAGACGAATTTGTTGAAGAAACTTGTAATTCACAGTTGGCGCAGACTGCAGCTGGGCTAAAGCTTCTTTTAAAAAAATACCAAATGGAATCCCCAAACAAGGCATTATGGAGAAAGGATGCCCAAGGCATGAGTGTTGAAAAAGCGAGCGAAGACCAGCAGAGCACCAGTGGGTTACAATATAAACCCACTGAAGATGGGCAAATGGTGAAAGAGTTTACAACATATAATTACGATCAAGCTAGTAAAGATGAGATTTCTTCTGTAACTACTATTAAGTGCAACTCAGAAGATGGCAGCCTCTTGCAAAATGCAGTTCATGGACCTACTGTACTGATGGTGAAGAACAACAAAATTAATGTTCCTGCAAACTACTGTGCAACTTTTATGGGATACAAAATGGTGAATGGAAAACAAAATCTTGTTATTAAACTGCTGCCCTCAAATAAGCAGGCAGCGCATTCTTTGAAGACCTCCTCTCCTTCTGCAAGTAGTATGTCTCGTGTATCTCAGAGCCCTAGTCGTTCCTATAGTTTATCGTCCAACGGCATGGATAGTAGGTCAGCCCAGCCATTTAAGTATTCTACACAGTGTTCCCCATCATCTGCATCGACGGAAAGGAACCTGGGACCTGCCCACAGTATGAGCCAACCAGCCACACCTACTCACTTCATAGCAAGAAGAAATCAGTCTCCAGTATCTATGAAATCCGGATCTGCAAATAGTCAAGCATTTTTTGAAACTATACGTAAAGACTTAAGGTGCCACACTATGCCAAACTCGTCTTACAGTAGCGACTTTACAAGAAAAATAAAGGAAGAACCAGAGGATTTCAGTATTAACGAACAGCAAAATTACATGCATGTGGTCAATGATCAAAAGAGCTGTGATACTGGTGGTGGGCGAATGAATCCATCTTCGGTGTCAAGCTATTTAAATGTGAATTCAAAAGCTGACAATCTGTACAGACATCGTCATAACAGTGAAAGCAGTGGACTAACTGCAAGAGCCTTGTACACAAAAGATAGTGAGCTAAGGAGCTCTACATTACCAACTTCAACAGCCAGTAGTCATGGACGATTTGCTTCTGCAAATGCAAACTTCCAGTCTAAAAATGACTTTTTAATGAGAAATGCCAGTTTGGCAGAAAGACAGCAAAGATCACTGGAAAGTATGAGATGTAACAATATGGCTTCCATGCCAAGAATTACTTCTGTTTTCTCTTTAAATAATCGATCTGAGGCGTCATCATCCTCTACATCTCCAAAAAATACCTACCTGCATAATATGCTGCAAGAAAATAAAAGGATAAATGATAAAGGATATCTAGCCAAAACACCAAGTCCACTTATTGGTAGCAATACATTTACTTCTCCAAAACAGTCCCCATCTAACCCACCTTCAAAATTTGACCCCCGTGTATCAAATGGGGACAGTGTTTTAAAAGGTAGTGTCACCAATTCAGGATTCATGTTGAAACAAGAACAGGAAACTTCTGGATCAGGCTTGAAATCCTATTCATTAACTGTAAGTGAACTTCTAAAGTCACATTCTGATTCCATTGTTAATCAACAGCTTGCAAAAGAGAAAATAAGCAGCATGGTAAGAGTGCCTACTGGATCATCTGGTTTACAGCTAGTTCGGAATCCACATCCTTCCAGTATTTCCCATCCGAATAGTGTTTTGTATCCACCTTCCAACCGTTTTCTCCTACCAGTAATACCTACCAGCCAATCTAACGTTAGGATGGTTCGCAAAATTGTGAATGCTCCAAATTCTGTAGGCATGTCTGCCCCTAACAGGGCCAATGCACCCTTAACGATAAATACAAAACCTGGTATGGTGTTAACTTTTACCAATGGACCTTTTGGTACCATCCGAAATATGTCAAGTGTTGCTTCTCAAGGAGTTTCAGCAGTCGGCAACCAAGCTAAATTTCCTCTTCCTAGATTACAGCATCCTCCTGCACCACAGACTTTGAAGACAGACTTTAGAGACATTGGTAAATCTCAAAATGTATCTGGTAACATCCATTCTGGCTCTACCACAGCAAAAAACCTTCCCATTAATCTGAATTTACTCCAGTATTGTATTAATTCTGGTTCCTCAACTGTGACAACTGGAAATATGGGATCTGCTGCCAATCACCAAGAATCTCTGCAGAAGCAGCCTGTATATGCCATTTTACCTGATGGAAAACAAGCAGTCCTGTTAAATTATGTTTTACCAAAAGCTCCAGCTGTTTCACAGAGATCGGCTCAAGGAGAAAGATTCATTCCGAAAATTCTACCAAAGAAAACAGAAGATTCGCAGCAGACTATGTTCTTGAATAAGAATGGAGCCATACCAGTGACCTCGATAAAGAAAGAGGACACAAGTTTGGATAATGGATTTACAGGATCAAATGACCACCGTAGTTCTTTCTCTTACCCCAGTAGCTCTGCAGAACGAAAGCCTTCTCTCCGGTCTACCTCAAACTTGGCTTCAGCTGAATGTCTAAATTCCACACAGAAAGAAAAAGATGCAATGCTTTCCTCTGCAAATGCAAAGGTACCCAATTTAAGATGTAGGCAAAGTATACCAAACACTTGGAATACACGAAACCGGTCAATGAAAAGAAAAGCATCTGTTGACTCTAGTCTCAGTAGAGTTGATTTTGAGGTGAGAGAGAGAGCAGCTAAGAAGAAAACTGAAAATGTCCAGGAACCACCAAGAAAGAAAATGTTGCACAGAAAATGTAAAGAGAAGACCAATTTTAGTGAAACTGAAAATGCCACCGACCTTGCTGGACCAAAACAAACCAAGGAAGTTGTTAGTACTTTAAGACTGTATCCTTTCGATTCTAACCAACTTGTGCAGTGTCCTCGAAAGAATCAACCTGTTGTAGTTTTGAACCACCCTGATGTAGATATTCCTGAAGTAATTAATGTGATGAACACTATTTCAAGATTCAGTGGTCATATTGTAAAGGTGACCTTATCCAAGAGCGCACTTGAAGCTCTCCTTGAGTCTAAGCTCCGTAGTGGTGAAATGGTTTCTGATGGGTTATCTGGAAGACGTCATAGAAGGGCAAAGCCAGTTAGTCCTGTAAAAGAAAGGTTTGTTCTCAAGTTAACCCTAAAGAAAACCAGTAAAAACAACTACAAAATTGTGAAGAACACTCCTGGGAGCAAACTCAAGGCAAAATTTAACTGTTGGTTTTGTGGTAGGATATTTGACAATCAAGATGCATGGGTTGGTCATGGACAAAGACACCTTATGGAGGCAACAAAAGATTGGAACACTCTATTTTAGCAAGTTTCATCATTTACTTAATGTTGATTATAAATGTGTGCCCTCCCAAATTCTCTCCCCCCCCCCCTCCCCCACTCCCCACCTTTTTTGGTAAAATTTATTTCGGTTTTCTCACTTTTTACCCATAAACCCCCTAAAACATCTTACCCAATGTTGCAGTGGAAACGTGTCATGTTATGATATGATATTCAGGGGTTCTACATGTAGTAGGTGTGGGGTTAAAATAAACAAAAAATGTACTTTTATTATTTTTGTACTATATAATTTTTTTTTGCGTTAATTTTAAAGTGTAAGCCTTCTGAATACAATACTAAAAGACTAAGAATTTTGTGTGCTCTGTTTAGAGTAGTGAGATGTAACTGGAAATTTAACACAGAGTGCCTAAAATATTTAAAAAAAATAAAAATAATGTAGCTCTGAATTTTTTTTAATAACAAGCAGGATATCTCATAAACTGCAGTGTGCAAGATATTCAGATCTAAAGATTTGGTTGGTATACGGGGGTATGCTGTATGATCTAGGTATGACCCTGAAAAACTAATTTTAATGATAACTCTCCCCAGGTTCAGTTATTTAGTAATGAACTCCATTGGGTGAATAATCTCTAGAAGTTCAGGTTTCAGTGCTTTTGAAGGGTTTTACTCTTCTGAAACAAAACCCTTACTCCCAAGTGAACATTGGTTGAAGTGTGACCGTTCTATGGAGGTGTTTTATGGTGAATTCTTTTTTTTTTTTGTCTGAATATGCAGGGAAAATGTGTGAATATTTTTGGAGAACCACCGGGTTTAATCTAAAGTGTTTCAGTGACTACCTCTTGGGACCAACCTTTTGTTTTCTCCAGTGCCCTTCCAATTTTCTGAGGTCTTTAAACCTAGGGAGATGGCATACAGTCTGTAAACAAAGGTGCTTCTGTCCCTTGGTAAATCATCACAATATATGTATTGGATCTGTTTACTGTAGATTTTAAAAAAATGTATCTCTCACTAAGTTCGTCCTTTTTATAGTCCTGTAGTATCTCAGTGACTTATTGGGTTGGGATATACTGCAAGATGGTAATAACAGTATAAGTGAGGCTAGCATAAAATCAGTTCCTAAAAGAAAACACTACAATACCCATTTTGGTATTAAACCCTCCGAAGGCTCCTTTCGAATTATACAAGTATGCCCTTTGAATAAACAAATATTTTACCAGACAGACGTGTACAAAGTGTAAGGCTCTCATCCAGTAATGTTTGGGGAAGGGGAATGTGTGCAGACATGCTAATTTTCTTTGTCTTTTTATATAAAACTGTAGATAAACATACATATTTACATTATTTTGTCACTTTGTAAATAGATTTAAAAAAAAAAAAAAAGCATGATTGCCAATACTTTTGAGAAATGCTTTACATTGCTAATTTTTCCATGAGCATTAAAAGTGATATGTTGTGAACAGCTGTGTTATGTGCACCTTATTGTGTATTTATTTTTTGTCCCTTAAACCATTTTTTTTTGTTTATATTATTTAGCATTTTCAAACTGTCCACTGGTTCTATCCACCTTTAAAAACAGCTCCTTGTCACTTTTTATTTAATAAAGTATTGGATACATGTCATGTTCTCTACAGACATGTGGGTTCCTGATTTGAGCTCTGCAAACTGCATTATGAAATGAATATGTATTATAAAGGGAATGGTTTTGCTATATATATTGAATTGGATATCACACTCCTAAAATGTGTAGTTTAAGGTAGGGGGCTACATTTTAAATAGATATTGTCCTGCTATTTACTAATGGATAATTTAATTATAAAAATCCAAGATGGTTGAGCCAGGAGTAGCTCTAGTAAGAACACTGCCTTCAGAAAATGTTCTTTAACCGTTTTCTACAGTCTATTAGTATTTTCATCTAGCTTTCAAGTTAGTTGCCAACATGCCTTCCTACTAGCCCTTGCGCGCACACTTTAAATAAATACAATTACATTTTTTTTTTTGCATATCTTTTTCATGCGCACTCTCATCCTCCCACCAACTGCTTTGTGTCTTTCAAAATGCATGCTCTTCTCTCTCACCAACCATTGTTCCGGCAAAATAGATTCCCCCCTCCACATAACAAACATTTATTCTCACACCCATATTACTCACCTACTCTATTGGTTTCACCTCTGCATTTTGGAATGCTAACCTGCAACATAAAAATTAATCATTCACAATCTCTTCCATTTGCAGTTACTTTTTATTTAATTGTTTTTGGTAACTTTTTTTTTTCCCCTCATAAATTCCTCTTTATTGAATAAGTTTGCACTATGAGTTATGATATACTCTGAACGTAGCCATGCCTTTTTGAAATATATATATTTTTTTATAATGCATATTTTTTTTTCCCACTGACATTCTTTCTTGTCCTTTTGGCAAGTCCGTGTCCCTGTTGCCTTGCTTACTAGCCCTGAAGCTTCCATGTTACCCTGTATTATTACCACTTTGTCCTGATTTATTTAAACTCTCAATTGTTGCACCTAGTTATGGTTACCAACATGCAGTAGGTGTATTAAGGAAGCTATAAGAACTCCGGTCTCTGCTCCGTTGGCAACATAAACCCTCAACCCCCCTCCCAAAACCACAATTATCTACTAGTCTTAGGTCGATTGAATTTTGTACACATAACCTCTCTAGTTTATTTATTTTTTGTTTGCTCTGAAATTCTAGACTGACTTCATACTTTATTTTTTTTTTTTAATCTTGACCTTCTGTTCTTAGTCGACCTCTTCCCTTTTAAAGTACCCTGTATGTCTTGTACTGTGTATATTAGTACCTCACTCCGAATATAAGTCTATTAGCTTGATTCGCAGACTGTTTTTGGTTACCCTCATCCAAAGCTCAAAGTTAGTTTTTGATTATTTTAGTACATTATCATTTTATAATACAGAGCTTGTCTTTATATTACTTCTTTAAAAAAAAAAAGGTGTTTTATTAAAGCATACTCCATCCCACCACTACCTAATATAACCTCATACCAATCCACTTATCATCGTCTCTAAAATAATTGATAAAATGAAATTAGAAATCCCCAAACTGTCCTTTATCCCACTTAAAACGTATACTTCCAAGATAGGTGTAAATACAGCAGTGTGGACCTCTACGTGTAATTCCATTCTTCAGATTGCAGAAAAGCGTTTGAGATATATATATATATATATATATATATATATATATATATATCTCAATCTATATAGCAATGATAAACAAGCATAATATTAAATATTCCCTTTAACTCTTTCAGGACCATGTGTTACACTTTTCATCTCAGTGGGGTCCTTAAATACTTGAGACCAGCATGCAGTTGCCTGCTTATTGAACAATTGCTGCTTCAAACATTCCTGCTGTTTTCTAAGTGTGACAATTTGTTTTAGAATTTGTTTTTAAAAATTTTTTTTAACCTTTTGACAATCAAATTCTTTTTACTTGTTGTTCACATTTTACTTGCAATAAAGCTTGTAAATGAGCCAACTGCTAGCACGAGACATCAAGAATATACATTCAACAAATTTTATAGCAAAGCTATGGCAAGAAGAATTTTATATTTTTATTTTTCGTGTGGCCATGCTTGACCTTGTTGTTTGTCTAAAACAGACCATTGGCCATGTTTTTGACATCTAGTTAGACTGGGCAGTAGCTGTGTCACGGGTAGCAAGGTCGCTTAGTATCCCTTGGTCACTGCTTCTCTCCTCCACTAGTCTCTGGATTTCAGTTTAGGAAGTAGTGATTATAGCCCTCTGGAAACTTGTAAAATCTGCAACATAACGGACAAACTGATCCTGTTTGGTAAAGTAAGTGAAACTTTTTCATTTCAGTAAAACACATATTTTTCCACTTAAAACGGGGTCTTCAGCAAACACAATACAAGGCATTCCTTGGTGTTCGGTAGATTAGGTTATGGCGGAATAATTTAACTTCCAGACGGAATGCACAATATAGGTTTGCAACATTGACATACATATTTTATGCAACAGCTTCACGTTGACACATCTTATCCCCACATGCTACACATTTTAAAGCTGATGACTGTGTGCGCATACTGCCCAAAAAGTGACGTGATCGGAGAATCTGTGCACGAGTTATGAGCTTGTAAAGATTTTATTTTTCATAAAATTGTTCTACGGTTGCGGATATTCTCCGATCTGCCTCAGAGTTCCAGACCGTTTGTTCACAAGTCCCGGTCCCCTATTCTAGCTTCTAGAGTAACCCAAATAAAATCCTTCATGTATTTTTTTTTCATTGCGAATATATCTATAATCCGCTTGCAAAACCTGCAGTTCTCTTGTCTGCAGCCTTTGGAATCTCCCCCCTTCTAGCGTCGCCCAGACCTCCTGTGGCTGTCCAATCAGACTTCCCAATGCAGCTCAATGAGAAGTCTTTGCAAGGAGGGTGCTGTAAGCAAATGCTACCTCTTGAGTTTAGCTCTCTGAGCCAACCAAACCAGGAAGTAACAGAACCTGTTGTTGGTGTAAAAGCCAGGGTTGGATGAAACCAGGCTAATTTATAAAAGTGTAAATTTCTGGAAAAAAAAACCTCTTTAAATCTCCTTAAAGCTTTGTGTGATCGCCCACAGCCAGATTACTTATCAGGGGAATATAGTCCTTTTATCCAGTTAATCATTTAGAAAATAGGTGAACTCGAAGGGCACCTATCTTCTTCTGCATGATGAACTAGATAAAATGTTTATTTTCACATGGGCGGTTTACTGACTCCTGGGTTTACTATTTATTTTTAAAATGTATTTATTTTTAATTGAAGTGCTGCTGACCAGACCTAGACAGGATCTTGTACATACCCAAGCAAAAACATTAGATGTTGCATAAAAAGGAGAGGGCAGGATTTATTCATACATCTGTATCATGCTTGACTGCATATAATTTACATACCGGTATATTCTTCATAGGATTGCATTCTGAGATCTCATCTGTCATGTTGAGGGTAGATCTGAAAATCTATTTGTAACATTTCTGTAACAGACTTGTTGGTATATAGATATACTTTGTAACAACTGTTTACAGTAATGTTTGGATTTTTGCGGTCTGTTTTTAAAACTCACAATATGGATTGTGAATTTTTTTTTCTTCCGTTTGTCGCAATGCACAAAATGTTTACCTGTATCGCTATAGAACTACCTGACTCTCCCCAAAACTGTTCTTCCGTGACAACTGACTTTGAACTGCTGTGACAATCCCTCACATACTAATTATATTACTTGTATGATCCATGGAGATGATTAACCTGCCACAACCCAAATACCTTGCTTTGATGTTAAAGGGATGCTATAGGTTGTCACCATAGCCGTCATGTTTTCCCGGAGACCTATAATTTAGTAGTATTCGTGAAAAGGGTTTGCAATGCAGTATGTATAATGCATATTCTGCAGGATTCTTCATTTTCCTAATTACTTAATCTTATACACCTCCTTCTGAATCCTACACACTGCATATTTGTATGTACTTCCCATCAATATGAATACATGATGTGTCCCTGAAAACATAATGGAGTATGGTATCCCTAACTTTAGTCATTGTTGCTTAATGAAGTAGTTTTGGTGTATAAATCATGTCCCTGCAATCTCATTGCTCAATTCTCTGCTATTTAGGAGTTAAATCATTTTTGTTTCTGTTAAGCTCTAGCCACACCTGTCCTGGCTGTAACTGACACAATATGCATGATTTTTTATTTTCACCATCACTAGTGAAAATGTATTTTGGGCTTAATTTTACTCAGTGGACAAATTTCAGCAAGGCTTTTTTTCTATTCAATCATTAAAGTTGAACAACATTTTAACTGCTACGAAGTGACTTCTGGTAGTATATGATTTGTACATATTTGAAATGCTAATGCAAGTGTGGTCAGCAAATAACTATACGCAAGTATTATGGGTTTTGGAGTATATGTTGTTCCAGTGCCAAGTATGGTTTCCAACACTGAAAATGTTTTAGAATAAAAACAGTCTTACTTATTGACGGTTTCAAGCCAATTAGTCTAAATGCAGGCAATATGGATTTGTGGCTAATAAGCAGACCTTAGAACAATGACTGAGTGGGTAAGATGAAAGGTAAATGTTTATTTTGTTCCATTTTTAAGATCTCCCAAACCTGTTTATAAAATCTTCATGAGAAAGTCCTTTCATGGATTTTTCAAAGACAAAAAAGAACTATTTTCTACAATCGGTGTTGCTCTCTAAGTGACTTTCAAATTTAAGTTTAAAATAGCTGAATTGGAAAAATACTATAATTCAGCTGTGTTTCCAGTTCAGCTACTTGGCCTTAAATTTCAATTCACTTTGAATTCTCCCTTTAGTGAATAAGTATGTAAATCCAAATCTTGAATGGATTTTCATCTGATCCTTTGACCTATCTCACAGGTAAGTGAATAAACTGGGTTGGTTTTGTTTTGCTTTGCTAGATAAACAAATCTCTAATCTGGGGCCTTTGTCTATCCCCCAACTGAACTCACAGGTCCTTTGTTCCTGCTCGGAAAAGGATCTTTTACGGCTTAATATTTACATATATTCTGAGGATGGAAGTGGAGGTAGAGGGTTCTAGGTATGTTCAGTTTCACCCTATTTACTTTGGTATTTTGGAAATTTAGAATTTACAAACTATCAACAGGCTACTTATAAACCTAGTAGGGTATGTGGCCATTTTAAAAAAAATAAAATAAAATGTATTTATTTTAGTGGAAATAACGTCTGCTTTGTTTAAAAATCTTTTTTTTTTTTTAAATTGCCTATTTTTGAAGTGCTTGCGAAGGATTCCAAAACGAGCTATTGTATAATCTCTTGTACTTTATAACTCCACACTACCGCTGTAAAGGATAAATGATTTTTATTTGTCATAATGGCACAGTGTAGGAGCACCCAAACATGTCCTGAGAGATTTGATGTGTTTCCCACAGTAAATGTGCTTCCTGATTAGTTGAGATACTGTTATAAAAATGTAACCTATGCTAAAAGAACCTTAAGATTCAGCTAGCGATGTGTTGTGCACCTGCACCTTTAGAATATCCGTTGTGTACACTGAACTGCAAGATCTTCAAATAAAATTTCTTTCAAATCGGTTAATGAACATCCATGTTCATATGTTGCGAAGTTGAAATGACATACCTTTCTAAATTTTAAGTTTTTGGATTTATTTGTACTAATGAATTGTCTTTCAATCTCAGCTGCTGTACTTTTCACACCTTTCAAGCAAAACTAACGTAGTAATTTTAGTTGCTTATTTAGACTGTATTCAGTATGTTAGAGCCTTGACGTTCATGGCACACTTTAAACAGACTGGTATCCATTGGCTTGACTGGATTTAATTTTTTTTAATTTTTTTGCTTTAATAGATGTATGAGGGAATTATAAACCCTAATGTATTTCAATCAAAGTGACTGTTCCTAGTTCAGCGTGGCCGAGTAAACTTGGGAACAAATCCCTTTCAGCTGTGACAAACGAATCAAATGCCTGTCAATCTATGACTGAACGAATCAATTTGTTGGGCATATTGGGATAAATAGATTTGTTCAGTAGATTGAAATGCGTTTGTTTACCTGAAAAGGATGCATGCACCAATCTATTGCTCAGTGTGTTATGTTAACAATGTAGGGTACAAATTTTAAAAGTTAACATTACAAAATATAAAATTGCAGTGTAACCAGGTTACAAGCAGAAAGAATGGAATATACAAGGTTACACCTTGCCGTGATTAATGCCTCTTTTTATTTATAAATCTACTTTTAATTTGTTTCCATAATAATCAAATTTGGCTGTCAACGTTATTCACTTAAGGGTTAATTTGTGGGAATTCTGAGTGTTTTTATTTTTTATTTTTAGACCAAAACAGCCAAATTGCAGGTTTATTTACTTAAAGGGGAACTTCAATGAAATGTACACCATTGAATAAAACATTGGAAATCACCTGTAACTTTTTTTTGTTTCCTCTCATCATGAGATGCTCTATTTTTCTTTTAAATATATACATATTAAACATATAGCAAATTACGTCATCCTCAACTTTAGACAAGTCAAAGCCATGGGGAAATCAAGAAGACAACCAGAAAGTTTTTTTTGTTTTTTTTTTTTTAATTTTTAAGAACCTCTTCTCTGTGTGCTATGTCTAGATTGACTGCCAAGTACAAAGGACTGAGCTTATACTGAGACTGTGACAGGGAACTATGATGGCAAACAGGTGCAGAATAAAGAGGAGTGAATTTCTACATTTTAATTTTGTTTTCACACCTCACAAATACATATTCATTAAATGTAGTAATAAAGTAACAAACCTGGGAAGTGACACCTCTCCTTTTAGTCTGAATTTGGTCTGGTTGTGTTTGAAATTTGTAGTCTGAATGCACCTAGATCAGGGGTGCCCAAAACGTAGCTCCTCCGCTGTTTAAAAACTACAGCCTCCATGATGTTTTGGCATTCTAAAGCCATGCAAAGCCTTTAGAGAGTTGTAGTTCTAAAATATCTGGAGATCTATGTTTTGGGCACCCTAGATGGTACTGGATTTGGCATTTAAACTTGGTGAATAACCTATGGGAGAATTTCCAATGTATTTTCCCCTTTAGTTGGAAATGTTTTCCAACTAAGCTATACACATGTTTGCTGTTGCTGCCTACATTTTGCAGTTTGTCTACAAGTTTACTAGAATTTTCTGTTTAGTGAATGAGAACCATGGCTATCTTTCTCAACTAGATATTGTTTGCAAGTGACAGGTGAATCTAAAAAGGTTAGCCAAAATAGTCCAATTCAACAAGTTAGCTAAAACTTTCAAATAAATTGGTGTTTTCTGACATAGGTTTCGATTTTAATATGTTTGGATAAGCTTTTGAAAATATTTTGTTCTTCAAAAAATGTAAATAAAAAAAAATTATCGTGTACACAAAGTATATGAATATATTAAAATATTATTTTTTCAAATATTAAATGCATTTAAAAGTTTATCCTGGGGAGCATGGCCTAACGCTGGACGCATGCGGCTAAAGCTCCGTCCTGTACCCACTGCTTACAGCTAAAATTAGCACAAAAACAGAGACAAGCATGGATAAAAGGATCTTGAAGAAGCATTCCAAGAAAGGTCCTGAGCCAAGGGCGGCAGTGGTTAACCTGTTCGCGGCCTCCAGGGCTGGCCTGGCACAGGCCCAAGATGGCGACGGAGATGGCCTTTCAGCTCCCAGTTCACTGCGACAGGTGGACCCCCTGACGGACCAACGGGAAGAGGACGCCGCAAATCCTGTCCTAGCTTGCCGAAGTAAAGGCCTACCTAGCGAGCGAAATTAAAAAGTCCACAGCTGATCTACAGGGCAAAATTCAGGCCCTTGGGGCTGGAACAACGGCAGGAGGTTTCTGTGGAGGCACACAATACCGCAGTCCTACAGGTGAACTGCCTGACCGCTCACATGCACGCGGCGGAATTAGCGATCAAGGACATGGCCAACCGGTCCAGATGGAATCTTGCGCCTCCGTGTCTTACAGGAGAAGGTGGGAGAGGGCCCATTAACCAAGCTTATAGTCAAGATCCTGCGGCCCCTGCTCCCTGCGCTCCTGGAACACTTATGGCATATGGAAAGAGCACACCAGGCTCTCCACACTAGAAAGGCAGATCAAGAGGATCTGGGCCTACTACCAAGAGAATGGCAGGAAGTGGGACGCCGGAATCCTTGAATATATACAGGCAGGCCAGCTGAGAACTTTACCTCGGGAGCTGTAAGTGATTTACTCAAGAGGGTCTGACTGGCTTGGGTGGGGTAAGGGTACTCTGGGGACTATCTCTGGGGTGGTGCTGTTGGACTACTTGTGATGGGGGTTGAGTGGGGAATTGGATCCAAGACGGCACTGGGTTACTTCACATGTGTTCCCCTGAGAGGGAGCCCTAATGCTGGCACTCACTCAGGCCGGGTGACAAAGAGCGCACAGGTCCAGGGTACTGATAGCCTTTCTGCATATGTCCCAGGCCGACTTGAAAGCTTCCCCGCACCGAATTTATGACCAAAACAGGACATAAACGTTTTTTCTTTTTTAATGCAAATATGCTTTAATGAGGCATACCCTCTGTGGAAAGTTCAAGCGGGTAATCATTTGCGTGCTGGGATCCCTTGGCCTACCTTCATATGGTTTCCTGATGGGGTGCTAAAAAGCGATATAGCTGGCAGGGAGGAACATAGGTCATACAGGAGGCACACCAGCCCACTCGCACATGTGCTATGTCCTTAGGGAGGGCCCAGGACCCAGGGTTTACTTGGCACTGCCCAGAGGCTAATTCCCTGTCAGAGGGAGAGAAGGGATGGCTGCCTCATAACCGGTGGGGTTATAGACAGCGGGATGCACAGACCCCTCCACTCTCAGAAGCCTAGGCAGCTACCCGAATACTATGTCTGAATAAGGGGGTGGGAGAATGGGGTTAGAAGGTTTGGAGTTTATAGTTTAATAAGATTTATTATTGATTGTCAAGGTTTTATGTTCTTATGCTTGTACTTGCGGTGGGGACAGTCTCAGGTCGATGACCAGGCGTCCTCCGCATTCAGTTCTAATGCTGGATGAGCCAGCCCATGTCCCCGAGGAAATCTGGCAATTGGTAAAAAAAATTTCACCCACGTTCTACGATTTTTTTCTCTAATATTTTTTTTTTTCTTGCTCTACTTTCATTTTCTTTCTCTTCTTTGCCAGATTGGGTGGGCGTTGGGGCGACATACATTCCTGTCATGGGGGGGAGTTTGGGTGTGGCCTACACAGGGAGAGGATGGGCGTCGGCGATAGCGATGTACTGACTGTTGCATCATGTTGCTAAAACTCACTTCTCTCAATGTCAAGGGTCTGAATTCCCCTAAGAAAAGGCGATTACTGTTTAGGGAATTGAAACGACTGCACACGGACATTGCACTCTTGCAGGAGACACATATACCCAAACATGTTAAGTTCTCCCGTTCTCTCGTGTTTCACCCCTTAAGGACCAAACTTCTGGAATAAAATGTAATCATGACATGTCACACATGTCATGTGTCCTTAAGGGGTTAATGATGCAACATTGCCTTACGAACGGGACTCAGGACAAAATTGGGGTTCTTGTGCAAGCACCGTGGTCTAGGTCAAGTCCCAACTTTTGCGTAACTAACCATAAAATAAATGACGTATTAAGAATACTGGACCCAACGGGCCCAGCTAACGGATTACATGCATGACAAATACGGCGTTCCCTATACCCCTGTTATATGCTATGCTTTATAATTGTTGATGTTATGTATTCAGTGTATGTGTTGATTGTCACGCAAAAAATAAAAAATAAAAAAAAATAAAAAAAGGTTTATCCAAAAACTAATACATTGAGTTCTTAGTGTAATATCCTCTTAGGATTTTTCACTAAAGTGTGAATTGTTAGGAAGTTCAAATGAATTTACAATTTAGACCAAATGGACAAATTAAATACATTCTACAAGTCAGCTATGTTTTCAGTGTAACTAACTTAAAATGTGAAGTTCATTTATGACCGTTCATTATGTATTTTTAACCCTTTAAGAACATTGCTGTCATCACATAACACCAGTGACGGCTAAGGCCTCTCTGGTGGCACACTAGCCAAAGGTGCGCCCTTTCAAGAGTACTTTAGTGTACCTCCTAGCTACTGTTGAAATGTCTGCAGCGGTCTTCTGTCTTCTAGTGTCTATGAAATGACCTGTGAAGCAAGCAAGGGGATGTTCTCTATATTGCGTCCTCTAGGGAGGGGAGCTGCCAGCATCCCTTTGTCCTGTTGTCTGGCATCAGCTGTGTCCTGCTTCATCTTTTGGGTAAGTACAAGAGAAACCGTGCAGTGCTCACAAGGCCTATGTCCATTTTAATTCTAGGAGATTTCTTTTTTTTTTTTACAGACCGTCATATTGAAAAAAAAAATTATTTCAAAGTATACAGTGAATATAATTCATATTTTCATTAATACATATTTAAAGGAATATAAAAAAGACTTGAGTTGGCAAGATAGCCTTCACAATGTGTTTTTTTTTTTTTTTTTTTTTTATAACTACAGTACTCTGTGTACCTCCTGTAAATTTGTGTTCAAATATATATATATATATATATATATATATATATATATAATTTTTTTTTTTAATATAAATGATCTTTATATTATAGATATATAATGTATGTGTTAAGGGCACTATTAGAGACTGCTACATAATGTAATGAAAACTAGAGTGCATTTAATAGTTTTGTCAGTTTCTTCAGTGATTCTCAACAAAGAGGACATAAAGATGAATGCCCTGATAGAACAAGTGTAAGCCAAAATATGTTTACATGCATCACTTGACTTTTTAATTTTTTTTATTTTAATTTTAAACCAGAGCACAAACCTGTTGTTGGTGTGGAAAGCATAAGAAAGAAGAAACTGTTAAGTAAAGGGAAAATAAATAAATCCTATATTTCTTTTTGTTTTGTCTTTTGTTTTTTATTCCTTCAGCCTGCAGAGTGAGGAGCTGTCTCATTTTAAAGCTTTTGCATGAGAAAATGGTCTTGAAGTGATGCCTGTCCCTTTATACAAACCTGTATTCCTAACACTAGCATACCCCAGTGAGTTACCCCCCACCCCCCATTATCAAACGTCATCTGGCTTAAAAATGTTAAAATAATATCTACCATTTTTTAATTCTTGTATATTGACTTATATTAAATTTTAGATTATGTCATGCGGTTTTGAAAAACAGCGTTGCAATCCGCTGAGCTAATGTATGTTAGCTGAGCTTAATCAATGACCGTAGACCAGTGATGGCTAATCTTGACACCATAAATTATTTCTGGACTACATTTCCCATGATGCTCAGCTAGCTTTTAGAGTCTAAAAGCTAGATGAGCATCATGGGAAATGTAGTCCAGAAACAATTAATGGTGTCAAAGTTAGCCATCACTATTGTAGACACTACACAATTACTTTCTTGCCCTTTTATTTCCACCCTTATCCTGTCTGCTCCTCCTAAAGCTGTCCGAACCCATCAGCTGCTGTTAAAGAGAAAGACCAAGATCCTGGCGGTGATTAGTCATGCTGTCTGAGCTTAGAAGAAGCCATCTGTCCCTTTAACTACTTATAACTATATGTCAAAATGTCAAACTGGTCTTTTTAAGTCTGACTACATTCCAGATAGGTAATGTGAAATTTAAAAACAATTTTTTTTTTTTTTTTTACTTAAACCACTATTAGCATGTTGGATTTTCGTTTAAATAATACCACCAACTATTAAAAGATTATTCTAAGCACCACATAAATTTTTTAAGTGGTCATGGTGCCTAGAGTGTCGGCAGCGTTTCACATATAGAGATTAGCCCCTTAGCTGTCAGAGGTGTAACTCAACTGCTGGTAGCATCATCTGCCAGATCAGAACAACGTTCTGGGCTGACTAATCGCAAAACTGCGCAAATTAAGCGTCTGACGCCAGCATGCTCCCTCAGTCCATTCGCCCTACCTTCACACCTCGTTTAGCCAGGGGAACTAATGTCAAGCAAGGTGGATCAGGGAGAACTTTTACGTGGAGATGGAACGGAGGTGAGTTTTGTCATTTTATTAATATATTTGTTTTGGAAGGGGGACACCTCAGCAAGGGCTGCTCTAGGCAAAACCATTGTTTCATGAAACCACACATTTTGGTTAGGTATCCCTTTAAATAAATGAAAATATTTTGTATAATTAATGGCGTATGTCCCTCAATCAGCACACCAATTTATATTTTGCTGTAAATATTTTCACATATTTTTAGCGCCACTTTGCCTCTATTTTAATTTTATCTCTCTGTAACAATTTTTAAATTTATTTAATATTTTAATTTACAGCTGGTGCACCCAAGCTCAGTAGCCAATCTGAACCTGGGATTTAAATAGTTGACCTTATTTAACTCCCAGCATTCCACTGTGCAGTGAAGATAAAATGTTTTTTCAAACTCGATGGTGATGTCGTACATGCCATAAGAAAGTGCCATTATTTATGTATTCAGTTTTTATTTCGGGCAAAAGCAAAGCTAAATAGATTGTTTACTTTTTTTGAACAGCGTAAGTTACACTTATGTTAAAATATGACATGTTGCTGTAAGTAAACCCTTTGAAAAATGTTTTTATTTCAAAAAGAGCCATTGTACTGACTTTTCCACTCAGGGGAACAATTTTCACCAAAGAAACTCACACTTTATCCTTTAAGTATTTGTCACTGAATTTACATTACCATAATTAATAGTTTTGTTTCTTTCCCTTATTTTATTATTCTTTATTTATTACAAACATTTTCATTCTGGTTTCCAAATATGGTTATATTCTTAATTTATCACATAGAATAAAACAAATTCTTTTTTTTTTTCTTTTTTGGAGGCACAGAGTTCCTATGCTACTTAGGAATCATGTTATATTTTATTGCCTGCTATGTTAGATACCATTTGGCTCTCTTTTTGTCTAGCCTTTACTTAATATGCCTTGTTTCCAAAGGTAACTCATGTATAATTTTTCCATCTGGCTTAGTCTGTGTCTACTGTGATAGCCTCTTGGGTATATAGGATCCTATGTATATTTATTCTGTGTATGTCATCAGTGGCTTTAGTTGTGGTTGCAAAGTGAGGAGGAGGGAGGGGAAAAAAAGGTTTCATTGAGTTGTCTGCCTTAATAAATCTAGTTTGATTGTCCATGTGTTCTGCCTTGATATATCTATTTTTTATACCCTTTTCCATTCTCATTTGCTACATTACTTGTGTAATAATCTTGTGTAAATGTGGTAGCTTAGAGATCTGCCAATTGTGTGTGATGAATAATTTAGTATAATATTTAATATAATATGTTGAAATATCATACATTTTTTTTTTCCATCTTTGGCCACTATAGATTTAACAGGATCACAACAGGATCCAAGTTTACTTTACTTGCTTTTGGGGATTTGATAAATTCAGTTTATCTTTTTCCAATATTTATTTCATATTGCCACCAGATGTTGCAACAGTCTTCCGATTTGTAAACTGCATCTCCAGCATTTACCAGGTGATTCTGGATATATTTTCGTCAAACATTTTGGGACTACATACCACCCGTTTAACAATTTAAAGCTTGTTTCTGTTAAGTTCAGTCAGTAAATATATTTACAGATATTTCTTAAAGAATTTTTCTACTCCCTGTCTGAGCTGGAGCATTTGGAATGCCTGAACTGTCTAGAGCAGTGTTTCACAAACCAGTCCTCAAGACCCACCAACAGTCCAGGTTTTGTTAGTATCTCCATTGGAATAAAACAAGGAAATACATAAATCCTGGACTGTTGGTGGGCCATGAGGACTGGTTTGGGAACCACTGGTCTAGAGGTATGTTGAGTGTCCCATTTGACTGCTTAGACCTACAGCAAGACCTGGTGGCAACAGTCACTGAGGTTCCAGTGAGCAAAGTGACCCCAGAAAACCTGCAGCGTGTCGAAGGCAAGATAGATTCATTAAAGTATTGGGAAATCCAAGGAGAAAATGTCATGCCGTCTGATCGTTATTGATCAATTTTTATATTACTATTTTTAATCTTCAAGCTAAAATGGAGGAAAACAATTTTCGTAAGTTTCCTCTTTAAGATGTCCTTCATACATTGAAAACACGTTTGTAAAGCCATCGAATCAGGGTGAGGTTTTCGTTTTAAGCTGTTGTTACTTCTTCTAATATAGGTTGATTTAAATATTTGAATTGATCAGATGTAACTTGAGGAATATTTCATTTGTACCTTCTGACAAATTATATATTTCCATACAACAGTTTTCAAAGACTTTCCCTATCGTTCCTGGGGTCAACGAATAGGTTTCTTTGTCTCTTATTTTTGATATCTCTTATAATTTTTTGTCTTTCAATTTACTGGTCATTAATGACTCTGCCTTTATGATACTTTTTTGTTTGAAAAAATTCCCACGTTTTAGCTGCTTTTTTTTTCAATAGTTGTTCATTTATAAGTTTTTCGTTTTTTTTCAGTTTGTTCGCTCTTGTTCGCTGTATCAGGTGAGGGGAATATCTTGTTCTGCCTCTTAAATTCACTCAACATTCTATATAATTTTGAGAGTGAACCTCCCCCCCCCCCCCTTGCAACACCATAGTTCCTAGTTTAAAACCTTCACATATATAGGCTTAAATATCCACTTTAATATTCTCCCCAAACGTTTTTTTTCTTGTCTTCCAGTGAAATAACAGGATACCTCCCAGTTGTTTAATTTAATACATATACTTTTTTTTTTTATAAATGACAGCCATTTGAACCGTTTACTCATTTTTATTGCATTATATGTCAATGCTCAGTATGTTGCCTTTAAAATAAAATAAAACAGATTAACAAAGCGTTCATAGGGTTTTAAAAGCATGCAGTTTTTAAAACATGCAGAATGTAAGAGTTAAATATTTTAACAGCAGATATATATAGCATCCAGGTACACCCAGAAAGCCACGGCAATTTCTCCATAAGAAGTAAACATTGCTAATGTTACAAAACATTTTATTAAATATGATATTTCAAGGAATTTGGAGGGAGGAATGAGAGGATTCAATCTAGTTTGTAGAGTGGGCATGATGACAAATTAAAGTGCCTTTATAAATAGATTGTCTCCCAGCCTTATGCATCAGATACAAGCTGTTCCCAACTGCAATTTATTATTGCTTCAACACACAGACTCGGATAAAGTCATTTTTTTCTTTCCTACGTCACCTCTACTTAATTGGTCATTTTGTTTTTTCTTTCATGAATCCTTTAAGTGCCGTTAAAGGAAAGCTGTGAGTTAAAAAAAATAATAATTCATGGAAATAAAAGATCATGTTTAGTATATTCTTGATTACCCTTGCTTTGTAAGGGCAGCCATTGTTAGTCCTTTTTGGTAAGATATGCCACTTGTCTGCTTGGGACATTTGAAGGTCTGAAACTGTCCTGTGGTTTTAAGATTGCTAGTGTTTGCGTATGCTTTCAGGATTTGTGAATGTACACTAGCTGTTAATGTGTTCTTAGTCAGATAAGCTTCTGATCAAAGAGATTTGAAGATGACCATCCGTATAGATCAAGGGTATGTAAACGAAGAGATTTATTAAATAGAGGCATTTACTTTGAATTATTTATTACAAAATGATTCACATATTGGCTGCAATACATGTAATCCTTTTATTTTGAATACTAAAAAATGATCAGTTTTCCTTTAATAGAACTTGACTGTGGGCACTGTTAACTAATACTTAGAACAGATGTTGGGTCATGCTGGCCTAGGCAAAATGTTGGATTTTTTTTTTTAAATTCACCTACCCTTTTAGAGTAAATGTCACCAGTCATGTAGCAGTATCCCTGTCTCACCTTGGTGTGCACTCCTTTTATAGTGCCTGTCTGGATAATCTTGGCCTCTCAAAATGTTTTCTATGGCTTCTCTTTTGAGAGACAAAAAAAAAAAAAGCAAACGTAAACACTGTAAATCAGATTTACAGTCACTGAAGAAAAACTCAATGACAAATGCAAACCTTGCTGTTTCCCATAAATGTCAATGCTTACATTTGTCACCACAAGAGCAGCATCTAGGTACCAGAACCGCTACATTAAGCTGTTTTTGTAAGGTGCCTTAGTCACTATAGTGGTTATGGTATCAGAGGTGCCCTGGTGCCCAATACAGGGTAAGCAGTCAAACCATGCAGGAAATTCAAAATCCAGAGTCCGAGTACTTTGAGGCATGAGGAAGAGAGAAAATTTAAACTGCACAATTTTAGTGCCAAATATTCTGGTTTTTATATAGTCTATTGAAATTCTAATTTAAATAATGTTATTAAAAACCAAGAAATACTTGTGATAGGATTTCAGTACAACAGGAAGAGGTGGCACTTTGTGATGTGGGTTTAGGCTTCTTGGTCAATCCACTGGGTTTTGTACACCGTATCCATTTTTATATGTAAGCTGAGAAGTTTCACTATTCCAAATGATATTTATTTTACACATTGATGGATGTTTTTCACAGAACATAGGAAGAATTCAATGTAGGGAAAAGGACTGGGCTGTCTGGATCTGTGAATACTATCCAGGAATGTATGTTTGTATGTATCCAGGAATGCCTTTCATACTGCATAGTTTTAAGACTTACTGTGTAGTCTTTTAGAACACTGACAATCACGGTTTTAACAAAACAAGGACCTAATGTGTTCAATGTATAATTACCAATTGACCATCTAACTTCTGCTTAATGAGTGATATTGCATGTTACAGTAAGGACCAGAATGTCAGTCACTTGATATGGATCTAAAATGGGTAAATAGAGAAGATGGGATGTTGCTTATATTTGTACAAGATATAACCTTTTTAAAAGTTTTTTATAATTAATTGTTCAAAGCAAAGACATATCTTACTGAAACAGCATGAGAAATTGTGGAAAAAAGTTCAAGGCTATACTTTGATAAACAGTAAAACTAACTTCATGTTAATCATCATCTAAAGAACAATTTTGAAAATAATTAGCAACACTTAGGCTGTATTACTGAATATAATATATATATGTAAAAATTATCCCCTTTAATGTAATTAATCCACTTTAATGTAATAAATACAGCCCACAAAAATCAATACTGCTGAAATCAAAGTAACTTTTCCTCTGTGAGTATCGTTACTCTTATCTTAGAATTTTGGATGCGGATTTGGACCCAGTTCATAAAAAATGTATTTGGAAAGTGGAAAGAAATAAGGTAAAAAGAAAGGAATTTTAACAAATGGAAGGCCAAACATATTTTATTTACAAACCAGAGGTGTCGCAAAGGACATCATAGCTCAGTAAAGGTATATAGGCCATCCAGAACAAAGAACATTTTTTTTAAATTATTAAATCCATTTTCAGAAAACCAGACATTTACAGTAAACCTGTAGAATATGCTTCTCAAGGAAGGAGTGCTTCTAAAGACAAACGGACGCTATCTTTTAAATTGTTATTTGAAATTGATGCCCATTAAAATAATTATATATCAGGTTGCTTTATTGAAAATGATTGGTTTTCTCGTTGATATCTACATGTTGCAAATGGATATTAAGATTGTATCTATCATAAACACTTGTGGGCCTCCAGAATTCTTTTAGTATAGAAATATTATGCATTATATAGTAAAGCAATGTAGTTTTCAAACAGTGTATAAATATACTCTTCGACACGTTCAAAAGTGTAAATCTAAAGCATTCTCCCTTTCAAGACCTTAATCTTTAGAAACAAAACAAAGTTTTCTTCTTCCTGCATAAGGTAAAAATAGAGGGGCTGATAACAGTCCTTAACAGGAATGACTGTTTCATTACAAATACTGTGAACGTATATATTTCAAACAAATAAACTACGCAATAGTTAAAACTACCGTATTAAACGTTCAGCGCCAATAAGAAGGCTATGCACCACCTAAAGTGCTCCTAAAATAGCTATAATTAATAAAATAAACAGAAAATGTAAGCATAAGAAGGGGAATAATAAAAAAGGATTATAAAAACAAGCCAACACAACAAGACACACCCTAAAAAGAAAAGTCTCCTAAAAACCGTTTACAAATATTTTTTTCTGTCGGTTCCAGAGATTTTTGCAACCTAACAATGCCTCTGTCCGTGCAGATATTTCGCAAGGTTGTGAGTGGTCCAACAGATGACCTAGCATTGGGAAGGTTTAGTTGGTGGAAATAAAAGGAGACTAGGCAGGTGTCTTGTACTCATAAAACTGCACATCCTGCAAGGAATATTTTGTTGTGCTGGAGTTTCTGTTAATATTTGTACCGACACTCGCATGTATCATCTCTCAGAGAGATTGCCAAGTTTTATGTATATTTTGTGTATTACCTGGTTCTTTTGCCACTTTGAATCACTAGAATACTTCCTCAAAACACTTTATATTTCACTATATCGCCCCTCACCATAGTCTTACCTCATTCACATCCTACTTTGAAGGGAACAGGGTTGAGAGATATGCAGTAGGATTAATTCCTCAAAACTTTAATGACGTATTAGCAGTTAAATGCAGAGGGGAAACATTTTTTCACGTTGGCATGTTCCTCATTTGAGAAGAGTTTGCTTAACTGCCATTCAAAGACACCCAATAGTTAGGTACATTAAAGAATTCTATTAGATAACTATTTATAAAACAATTATAAAATAACAATCCCCAGGTAAAGTAATCTAGTCCCTATGCGATGAGGGTCACCTACAACTAAACAAAAATATATACTTAACTAGCCAAGTTTCAAAAAGTTCCCCAACCAAACAAAATGTATTCTCAGCTAGCCAAGCTCAAGAAAGTTCTCTGATTAATAATAGTTTTAGCGATTAACTAAACAGAAAAATAGTGTAACAAAGTAGTAGGATATTCATGCCTGTCTATCAAGACTGCAATAAATGTTAGATTTTAGAGAAAATTGCTAACAGAGTTGAAAAAAGCTATTGAAAGATCATCTGCATTCAAAATGAAAGGAAATGGAAATGAACATGAAGATGTGAATGTTCTTTGGAAGACTCATCGCTAACGAAAAGAATACTAAGTATAGATTTACATTGTTATTTTTTTGTCATACTTGATGGATAGTGATGTCCCGAACGGTTCGCCGCGGACGGCGAACATAAACATAAACTTTGACCCTGTACCTCACAGTCAGCAGACACATTCCAGCCAATCAGCAGCAGACCCTCCCTCCCAGACCATCCCACCTCCTGGACAGCTCACTAAGAATGCAGCTTCACAATGAATGTAAAATGGATGCTGTCCAGGAGGTGGGAGGGTCTGGGAGGGAGGGTCTGCTGCTGATTGGCTGGAATGTGTCTGCTGACTGTGAGGTACAGGGTCAAAGTTTATGTTCGCCGTCCGCGGCGAACCGTTCGGGACATCACTATTGATGGACTGTCATCAGACGTTTAAATCTATGCTTTCTTTGCTGGGTGTCGGGGGGCACTGTTTATAAAGCTGTAACCTCCTCCTATCTGTCTCTTTTCTCAGAATACGAAACCCCTTCATATAGAAGAAATGTTGATCATTTCCATTGCACACACGTCATTTGTCTTTGGTGAAACTGTGCACAGTTTCCCATAATTATGCCCTTGGATTCTGAATAATGAATCTAGCCTTCTGAACATGAGGGATCTATAAAGTTTGCATTTCTGGTGAAAAAGTTCTAGAAGTGGAACAATCCCTCTGGAAACCAATGGGTTTTGCCTGCTGATTGCATCAAATTTCGAACTTTGCTCCTGGACTTTAGTTTATAAATAACTCCCATTGTTATTGTGAATAGAAAACCAGGATTGTACATTGACTTGCAACCCTGGCAACCGAATCACAATGGAAAATTTCACAAAAGAAAATGACTTGCTACAACCACACTTTATTAAAAGAACACATTTGAAAAGGTTTATAAAAATATATACAGGAATTGCAAGTATAATATTTGTGCACCCAGAGCTGTCTGCTCTTTACAATGAAATATTTACACAATTTAAGTGTTTTCAGTCAAAATATATATATTTTTTTTGCCAGTTTCCTTAACAATAACATTTATTTTTGCTGACTAAAATAATTATTTTCTAATACAACATTTGCTAGTTTCTGACAATAGCTCAAGGGATTTTAACAGGAAATCTCAACTTGGTAGAATCTTTTGTGTTATTTTGGCCGTCAATTAGCACTAGGGGTGTGCGCTGGTGGTTCTCGATCATTTCTGCAACACTGCTGAACCTCTGTAAAAGAAGAAAAAAAACAAAAATATCATGTTTAAGCATCAGTGTCCCAAAATACAACATAACAGCCGCGTCCTACGCAGAAAAACCCTTTCAAGAAGTTAAAATATTTACATAAATCTTATGGTATAAACACTCAACTTACCATTGCTCCACAAAGTCTGCATTTAACAGACAGGAATCTTACATTGGTTTATGTTATCTTCGGGGTTTGGCCAATTAGCTGTGAATTTGGTTTGCTCTGCTTTGTGTAAAATTCTGGACTCTCTGAAGCAGCAGAAGACACAGTAAGAAATGTCCATCAAGTATACTTTTTTGAAAAGTAAATGATTATCGGAATTAGCGTCCCTGATGGACTTTGACCTACACAACCCTTGTTAATAATAATAATAATAAAAAAAAAAAACTGCTGCCAAAGGAAGAACAAAATAAACAAATACATTTCTGGATAAATAGTCTGCAAGTTGTAGATCTTTGTTTTTGTCGAGAATGACATTGCAGTCCACGTCAACGTTAAGAGCAGCTGTGCTCTGTAACCAACGTGAATACATCCCCTAGAGTTAGTAAGTACCATCCCACCGAATTCCAGTGTACCCCACAGTATAATGCAAACCACTAGACAAAGACAATGGTTTGTGTCTGCCATCACACTATAGGTTTGCGTATAAAGTTGTGCTGGGTGTTCTCACTCCTGTACTGAATATCATACCTCTTCTCCACTCTTCTCTCGACCAAGAGCATACTGTTGTGTTGATTCGATATACCGTACGGGAATGTTATATACTTTTCTATTGTAGAAGACAACTAAGGTGTATGGCTGCCTAGCATCTTGCCCAGTGCTTTTTCGTATTAAGAAAGAACCATCCTAGTAAAGAATAAAAAAAAAAAAATAGTCATATAGTCGTTGTGTATTAATAAGATACAGAAAAAATACAGAAAATGAGTAAATGTGTGAAACTAGATTTTTTAAACATTTTTTTTTAGGTTTGCCAACTTGCTTGAGTCTCTCTGGTAACTGCGCTGCATCTGCCTTTATAATGTAGGACCACTCTTATTGGCTGAGGGCATTCATCTGATGCTCTCAGCCAATGAGTACATTTCTGCATGGCCCTAATCTGGATTTGCCTTCAGGTGAAGACTGTATACAGCAATGGGCACCACCAGGACTCAAGTTAGTTGAGAGACCGTACTAAAATGGTTTAACTACTTATCAGAAGATGGTTTCAGGGAACTTCTAGCACCATAACCATTACAGCAGTTGTAGTAGTTATGGTGCTTGAAGCTTTAATTTAAAAAGACACCTTTACCAAGAACTTCTCTCTTTCAGTATTTGGCTAAATATTTAACTATGCCTGCCACGTTTTACTTGCCACGGATACAAAATCATTATTTTTTCTTTATTAAACTATATTAGTGCTTTTTTTTTTTTTTTTTTTTACTGTTTAATGGTTAGAATGTTTAGTTTTTTTGTTTTAGTAATGAGAATATTTTTATGAGCAATATGTACAAAGATGACATTTACAAACCTATCTTATTGTATAATTGCTGAAATGAAGATAGAAGCAAGGATATCCCTTTTAACATTAACAATATCATAGATAAAATAAATCTATGTCCAGAATTGTCAATGAATACATTACCCTGGATGATGATTGTAATGCGTCTTCAGCTGTCTTTCGAGGGCAGGACGACGCATACCATTCTTTATTAACTACACCTGCTTCCTGCAAAAAACAAAACAAAAAAAAGACAATTTAGAGATTTACAGTTGTGCTCACTATTCTCTTATGGTATTTCTAAATTATAAACATTTCTATAGAGGTCAGAGGTTAGGGAGCTGTGATGCAGTATCGCTTTATAAATGTGTGTTTATGATCAGCGTAGGCATTTTATTAAATCACCATAATGGTGTTCGATGACTTGAAGTTAGATTGTAGAAGATTGAAGGTTAGTATTCAAAACAACAAATTTTAAAAATTCCTTTCAACATAGTCCGTTATTTTTATTTAATCCCAATTGAACTCTCCTATTTAAATAATATTTACCCAATTTCTTTATGTATATATATCCAGCTGCAACAATCCAGATTGGCAGGTTAGATTTCCACCAGAATCCACTCATCCTTTTATTCTTTCCAGGACAATAAAATTGGCACCATTAACACGATAAAAGCATCTCTATCCCCATGACATACTTGGTAAATAGCAAACAAAGTTACACAATTTTGGAAACAAAAAAGTGATGATTTGGAAATCTTCTTCAACTCCGCTGTGGTCACAGATTTACTATTTATGGTTTCAAACGGATACATTTGCATACTTCCCTGGGAGGAGTGGGGCGTCTGGCGGGGTATCGGTCATCTCAAGGAGGCGGGCTCGATCCTGCATCCAGATTGGTGCATTCTCGGCTGCCCTAGCAAATGTCCCAATACGGACTCATGCTGGGAGCTGGGGGCAGTGCGGGGATGCCGGCAGGGGGTGTGTCCAGGATATATGCTCACTCACTTTGAAAGACCAGCATGATCTGAGCAAGTTGCTCAGTCGGTCTGTGCTCCCAGTTAGTGTTGTATATTTCAGTACTATATACACGTTTTAAACCTTGATTTACATACCCTGATAGTGTTTCTTGGATTAACCCTGGTGTTTATACACTTTGAAACTATTGCTAATTTGGACTTTGAATTGGCCTTTGGATTTGCCCATAATAACCATTGTCCTACGTCTACAGCTCCCACCCTCGTGACAGATATAAAGATAAATACACATAATATGAGAAGTACTAGGAAGTGACTGCTTCAAATATAATATGTAAATATATGTATCGTGTGTTGTTTATAAATGCTACACCTGGGTTAAACAATTGTTAAGATATCATATTGAAAGCTTACTTTGATCCTGACCCACTGTTTGCCTTAATTTGTCATTTATGGGTTTGTATTCACAATATATTCCATGATAGAGTATGTTGGGGCTGGATAAATAATAAATATTAATCTCGCAGGCAGGCAGTTTTGTATGGTCTACAACTTTATTCAAATACTCGTCTTGCAGTTGTTACCAAATCCTGACCCTCACAAAACCCTATCAGCCACTATTTTTAACGGCAAAGTTTTATGGTTGTGGCAATTTGATGAAAGCAGTATTTAAATAAACCTCATTTATTGGTCAATGTGGCATCTCTAAGTTACATGGTATATTCATTATAAATGATTGCACACACAGTTCTAAATGGCCTCCCAACAAGATGCAATCACTATGTAGTGATTAAATAAATGTGGTGGTAAAATATCCCAATAGTTGAATTCTACGTTAGAATATTAACTAAACAGGTCCAGATCTCACTGTTTAGTGAATATTCATATTTACAGTCCACTAGGTTTGATTATTAGATTGATCTCTTATAATCCCTGGTGTGTTGCTCTAACATCTGACTGGTTATTAGGGTATCATTGAGGATTTGGGATTTTAAAACCTTTTTTGCTGTTAAGATGTCACTAAACAAGTCATACCACATTCTTTGCTGCCAACTCATGCTTCCTTATGAGCTATAATTTGCTCACACACCACAATAGACAAATTGGGAGTAGCTAAAGCGACAATCATTTGCAACACCAAAATATTTTTGTGTATTCTTCACAATTCTAAAGGATTCACAATGCTTATAAGGACATCGCATTTTATGTTTAATGTTCATCAATTATACCATGTTGTTTCCATGTTAGTATGCCTCAATATCGCTCTTTAACCCCTTAAGGACCAAACTTCTGGAATAAAAGGGAATCGTGACATGTCACACGTGTCATGTGTCCTTAAGGGGTTAAAGTGACACTATATTCATTTAATCTCATTGAAGTGGTTTTAATGCCTGGAATTCCCCCCCTCACACCGTTCCTTTTTAATCCACTTCCAAATGGTTTAATGGTTCACAGGAACAAAGTAACATAATTTAAAGCGAAATGATGTAAACTTAACGCAAAACATGATCAAAATAAAATCATAATAAAATGAAGGAAAGAAATATACTCGGGAAAATGAATCCCAAATAATCCCTCAACTTTCCAAGGTTACCAGTACCATCAAAAACACAGAAAACAACTTTTGAACGTAGATGCAAGCCAAATGGGTAATCGAGTCTGTTTATTTTTTCTTCGTGTGTTTTTTTATGCTCCGGAGAGGGTGTGAGTGCACCCCGAACGTTGCCATGTATTTGTGTCTAACACCTCTGCTGCAAGGCTATTGGAAGACGTTTGTAGCTGTCTAAGGACAGCTATAAAACACACAGATGCAATTTGCCAGAAAGAGTCAAACAGCTCAATTTTCAATTTAGAAAAGGAAACTTTAAAAAGTTTAATCTGTATGTGTATATATAAATATATATGTATATATCTCCATATAATGTACGTCTGATTTTCCTTTGCAAAATTATTTGCAATAACAACAGTGATTTGAGGTTTGCACACATTTTTGTGTTTTGCGCTTTTATTTGGGTATTTTTTTGTCATTTACATGGGGTTGTTTTGGATATCCTTTAAATGTATTTTATTATTTTAAATATCTAAAACAAAAGTCACAGTTTAATTTTTTGGCCTATTTGACAACTTGTCAAACTTGTCTGTTTTTGGTTAAGATTTTGTGAAATCTATTTTGCATTCAACACTAATTAAGTAATTAGTAATTAAAGCTAATTTCCTAGAAGACACCCCTCCCAAGATTCTCTATTAAGAGAAAGGGAAACTCTCCAGTCCATTCACATTCTTTGATTGGTGGTTATTTTTTAAGTGCTATTTTCGGGAGGTGTAGGCTAGTGGTTTTCCATCCTCTTGTTTTTTTTCCCCTCTTTATATATTTTGCGAATAACCATTTCTAATATATTCCAAATTTCTCTGGTTCTGATTTTTGTAATTTTATTTAATGAGTTCGATAAATGTTAAAATGTACATGTTTGAAAAGATGGCTGATTTTGTTTATAGGAAGAAACAAAAGAGTATTTAAATACACATCAATATAATGTCTAATAATAATATTATTAATAGCACAGTATTTAACCAGGAATACATATAAATGCGCACACAAAAACACACTCTACTAATACTACCACCAACACCACCACCAACCCCAGTCTTCCTCTCATAAAAGGGTAAAAAATTGGTTCTCATAAGTAACACTTGGGGGGCATAAATTGGGGGCATTAGATAAGATCTTAATCTCTTAAATGATGCCTTGTTAGAGTTAGTTGATAGCGTTTTTTTTAAACAAAAACCACAAAAACACAAACACACAAAATATACAGAGAGGGTTTCTATTTAAACAATAATATCAGTTTCATTCAAACTGAAAAAATATTTTAATATCTGTTTAATAATATCTATTTCACTTTACAAATCAGGAGACTTTAAAGGTGTTTTCCAGTTTCCACACAGCAAAACTTATTGAACAGAATGGGAGTTTCCATGTCAGAGAAATGTATTTTATGCATTATTTAAACAGATTTATGTCTGAACTGCTAATGCTTTTGTGGGTAACTCAAATAAGATCTCTTTAGATTTTCTTTATTTATATTTTGCTTAAAAAATGTATTGCATTACCCAAAAATAAAAAATACAAAAAGAATCTGTTTTAAACAACAGTTAAGATTTAAAAATGTCTGGTATTGAAAAAATGTAAATTATTTACCAGGAAGACTGATTGCATCTATAAAATATCAATTTTCATGGCTGTTACATAAGCTGGAAAGTAATGCTAGAAGGCTAGTTAATTTTACATTTGGTTGCTGAAGTGTAGTCATTACTTTGTCTTATTGTATCTTATTGCGCTGAAATTCCAAAGCAGTCAACATTAGTATTTCATAAAGATTGTATCTTTATGAAATTGTAAGAAGTGACAGAGTGACTTTAAATGGAAACTGTAGGGTACGAATACAAAATTATATTCCGACCACTATAGTCCCTTGGTCATCCCCTTTCCCCTCGCTTTCAGAAACCCTTTTGACACTTAGCTGAATCCAACTCCGATGTCCCTCGGTGGTGAGAAGGTTCTGCCTCTGCTCTTCCTTCCCCGAAGTTGGAAACCGAACGCTCATGCGTGGCGAAATCGCAGTAGAACAATCCAATGCTTTCCTATGGGGTTTTAGCAAACGCTGGATGTCCTCATGCATAGTGCGAGGATGTCCAGCATCAGGTAGGCGACCAAAAGTCACCTAACGACCCAGAAGCACCTCTAGTGGCCGTCTGGTTTATCACAAACTGTAATAATTACAATTGCAGGGTTAAACTGACGGGCACTGCACCCAGACCATTTCAATTAGATGAAGTGGTCTGGGTGCCTATAGTGGGATGAGACTGGCTGATTTATAAATTTAATAATGACATGCTCTGGTCTTACCACACATTTTGACCAGGTATTCCTAAAAACATGTTCTGTGTTTTTAGGGTTTTAATAGCTATACTATACACCAACAATGCAATTGACAGTACACCCAGTAGATTAGTGTTTCTATGATAAGAAATTATTTTAAAACAGAGATTAACAATCTTATCTTGCAGTACTTCTATATACTCTGCTAATGATCAGCACTCTGATCTTCCCCACAGTATCTGATAGCAGGATATGGGAGGTGATTAGGGGAAAACTCCCCTTACGATGATTGTTGTTTTTTCTATTTTTCATGGTCCATTCTACTTCATTGTTACCTTGTATAACAAAAAGTCAAGACGAACAGACCCTACGTGGTTCCAACGTGAAACATTCAAGGGGTGACAACGGATATCAGATAAGCATAGGTAACTAAACATACTGGCTGGATGTCACTATGTCATGTTTTTATGCATGCTATATCCTGGTATACTATTCTTATTTTCTCTTATGGGAAAATGCTAAATCGTACAATAAAATTGTAAAAATAAATAAATGTTTAGCAAACCACAGCAAGAAATTGACTGAAAAAAATATGGAAAATATGGTATAATCCACTCCTTATATATTATATATAACTGCAATTTGTGATCATTAAAGAACAGAAATATTTTGCAGGATATCAAGCCAGAAAATACGACATTAATGGTGATCTGTATTAACGGTTTATAAAACGAATCACTCAATCAATAAATCTAAATTTGGAAATGTTATTCATTTTATTACCTGTTCAGATGCACTTGGAAGGTTATTCCTACTTGGCATGGCTGGGTAGCGATTTGGTAATTCAAGAGATCCTTCAATCATAATAAAAAGAAACAAAACACAAACCAAATACGTTAAATCAGTATATATGTTTTCACTCGGCACTGTGTCTGGGGAAATTTATGACTATTCAAACTGAAGTTATATTGCATATTGTTCTTCAAAGCACAGACGACATGACAGGACCTGCAGCTGGTATTTGTCGAATTAGAAATTTACACCAATAAAGTAACATTTGAAACCAGGTTTCAGCACTTTATAAGTCAGTATAACCGATATATCATATACAAAATGTAAGTATTTTATGGGAAATATGCAATATATTATCAATGTCTGTATTAAACGGACATACTGTAATTAGGGTTTTATCATAGTTGGCATACTTAAGCATAATGTAGAAAGAACTTCTATATTTAGGAAATAATAGTTGGTAAAATGCCATTTTCTGAGAAGCAATCTTTTTATTCACACCACCAACACTTTTGCAATTAAAAAAAATATATAAATTTTTTTGGATGACTTTTGGATACTTACAGGGTTATTTACTAAATAGAGAATCGATCAGATAATGTAAAATGTATTGTCAATTACAGAAAGCAACATTGTATCAAACATACGGAGAGTGCCATTTGAGACGAAAAGTTGGTCCGCGGTGCATATTTGGGGGAGATAAAGAGAGATGGGTCATTATAGACAAATCTTCAAAGAGATTCTGGATAATGCTTTTAGTTAGAGGGCAACGACTTCCAATCTGGAAACTTATAACATACAGTTAATACACTCTGATTGAATACTTGCGTCCTATTGTTTACAGGAAGGTAACCAACATAGGGTCTTTTTGTCATTTGTGAAAAACATCAACCATGATCCTTTGCCAGTCTAGTAGTTCATATATAATGTAAAGCTGGCTCTGGACTGGCAATGCATCATGGGAGGTGCAGTTCAACAACAGGTGGAGGGGTACCTGTGGGCCACCCCTGGTCTACAGACTTATAAGGTTTTTGGACTTCTCTCGAATTTGCTAAAACTAGAGCCTTGGTGAGTAAATTCCAGTAAGTAGGTGCAACATATTTAAACATTTCACTTTTAGTTTATGGCTGAGTTCACGCATACTGTATTTATTCTGCAGATGACATCAAGCAGATCCTTTAAACTTACGTTGTACGACAGGAGGCTTGGGACCCGGGACTGGAAGTGGAAACCTGAAAGAAAAAAAAATAACTTTTTAATATTAATTTAAAAATAAAATGATAATATCTAGAATATATATTATAGTACATAGTGAACTCTGTAAATTGATCAAAGTCACATACATTTATTTTATGTCCATGCACCAAAGTCCTAGAAGTTGATACCAGAATCTGATGTTAAAATTTCACATTTAAATGTTTACATTTTTTAAAATTTTTTATTTTGCTAAGTAAATTCCTTCCTAAGATCTGTCCAACCTGTCAAACATGTAACATTTGAAGATTGTTGCTAGCTCATTATTGTGGCTTGAATAAAGTCGAGATAAATAAAATGTAGAAGATTAAAAAAAATAAAAAAAAATAAAAGCTTTACTTCATAGCTGGATGTGGTAATGGTGGAAGCTCTGAACCACTGCTGTGTGGCCACGTACGATTTGAACCTGTGAGTTTATCTACAAGAAGATCAAAAAAATAATTTGTAGTATTAAATTCCATATGCATAATTTAAAAAGCACACATTGTAGTATTACATTTTCTCTTTTACCTTGTCCTCCATTCCCACACTTGCCCGTACTTGGCGGAGGAACTTATTTTTTTTAAAGGGACACTATAGTCACCAGAACAACTACAGCTTATTGAATTTGTTCTGGTGAGTAGAATCATTACCTTCAGGCTTTTTGCTGTAAACACGGTCTTTTCAGAGAAAATGCAGTGTTTACATTACAGCCTAGTGATAACTTCACTGGCCACTCCTCAGATGGCTGTTAGAGATCCTTCCTGGGTCATGGCTGCCTAAAATGCATCCAAACATTCAGTATCTCCTCCCTCTGCATGCAGACACTGAACTTTCCTCATAGAGATTCATTGATTCAATTCATCTCTATGAGGAGATGCTGATTGGCCAGGGCTGTGTTTGAATCATGCTGGCTCTGCCCCTGATCTGCCTCTTTGTCAGTCTCAGCCAATCCTATGGGGAAGCATTGTGATTGGGTCAGGCTACCACTTCTGATGATGTCAGCAGACTTTTTTTTTTTTTTTAAGGCAAACTGCATGCAGATCTACAGCTTTTGGCTTGAATACAGTAAGATTTTGCTATATTTATGGAGGCATGAGGGGCTCACGGTAGGCTAGATGGTACTTTAACACTATAGGGTCAGGAATACATGTTTGTGTTCCTGACCCTATAGTGATCCTTTAAATTATGGACATTCTCCCTGCTTTATGCAGAGGGACTGCAAAGGTGGCTAAGTGTATATATTTCTGCTGAATGGCAGCAAGGAGGGGAAGGCAGGTATTCAATATACATCATGCACAATTCCCATTATTTCAATGGGCAAATGATCTGTGCTATCCTCATCTTGCATAGAATGTTATGTTATCTGTGCAGTAATTCCTTTATAAGGAAGGGGAAGAATGTATGTTTACCTCCATACTGTTCCAAGGTCCTAATCTGAGACAGAATCGGGACATGTCCCAATCTATTTGGATTAAAGAGAGTTACACTTCCGAGTGGGAGCTGATGCCATTTTAATTCATCTTGTTTCCCAGCTGGATCAGTGGCAGCAACTGAAATAGGTTACACCCAGGATGCTAAGTCCCACTAATATCAGTGAACACCTCTGTGACGAAGTGCCCTTCGCCACTTGTGCCTGGAGAGGACTGCTTGCCCGCCTCTTGCCCTGTGACTATGGCCCCTGGGATGTATTGCCCTTTAAAGACATGATTTGGGCATAATGGATTTGTGTTGTGCTGCTGCTGGCCCTTTTAAGAACCATCTGGGGACATACTGTGGAGTTACTGGGTGGCCACCATTTCCTGTATCAGAAGCACATGGTGAGAACAATGGATGGCGGCCATTTTAACTCACAGACACTGTTTGGACTTTTCAACACGGTGCCATCTCGCCAGTATTTGGTGCACAGAGACATCGTGCAGTGGTTTTGGACTATACAGCAGGGGACACATTATACAGTGATTGTTTTTATTTAGCCTGTATATGTTCTGCAGAATCTGCATTAAACTGTATTTTCCAAAGTACTGAACGGATCTGGGTGAATTTTGGATATGTGGTTCACCCAGATCCCCCGGTTCCAAGGATATACTTTTTATGGGGTTATTGCATGTTTTGGGGTCCCTGTGTGTTTTATGAAACTGTATTATTTCTGGCCAGCAGATAATTGAGTTTTGTGTATTGTAGAAACTCAATTATCTAGCCTGGCCCAGAGGAGGAGTTTTGTGTTGCATAAATTGTGAGTTCTGTGTGCCAGTAAATCAGTCTTGTTCCAGCATTAAGCCTTGGCTCATGTTTGGGGGAAGGGATACCTACACTCTGGGGATTGCTATAATCACTTACTCCCCAGAGGAAGCTCTTGCAATTGCTTGATTTGTTCCTGTTCCTGCTCTCTGGGGAAAGAGAGGTTCACCCACTGGAAGCTGGATCCTGGCCTTTGGTCCAGGGTGGGTGGAAACAGCAGAGACCCCGGCGCAGTTACATCGCTGGAAGTGGGGTCTGCAGTGCTGATGGTGTCGGTTGGAGTGCTTGGAGTCCTCAGCGAGCACTAGGAGCATCGATTGGCGGAGGTACTCAGTCGGAGTGCCAGCGTTCCGTCACAACCTCACTAAACACTTAAAAGACCACTATAGGCACTCAGACCACTTCAGCTCAATGAAGTGGTCTGGTTGCCAGGTCCCTCTAGTGTTATCCCTGCAGCTGTAAACATAGCAGTTTCAGAGAATTTGTGATCATTAAAGATACCAGTGTCCGTAAAAAGTTCAGAGAAACTGCTATGTTTACACTAGGGTTAATCCAGCCTCTAGTGGCTGTCTCACTGACAGCTGCTAGAGATGCTTCTCACTGTAAAAATCACAGTAAGACGACGCTGGACGTCCATAGGAAAGCATTTAAAATGCGCGCTTGGCTCTTGCCGCGCATGCGCATTCGGCCCTGACGTCGGCAGGAGGAGAAGAGTTCCCCAGCGCTGAGGTAGCCCGGCGCTGGAGAAAGGTAAGTATTTTAATCCATTTAGCCCCCTTCAGCCCAGCAGGCTGGGACCCTGAGGGGTGGGGGGACCTAAAGTCCCTATAGTGCCAGGAAAACGAGTTTGTTTTCCTGGCACTATAGTGGTCCTTTAAACAGACACTATAGTCACCATAGTCACCAACTGCAGGTTTTTTAATATAAACACTGCTTTTTTAGAGAAAAGGCAGTATTTACATTGCTGCCTAGGGACACCTCCAGTGACAATCACTCAGACGGCCCCTATAGGTGCTTCCTTTGTCAGTGCAGCACTGACGTTCAATGTCTCCATGCTCTGCGTGGAGGTGCTGAACGCTCCTCAAAGAGGTACATTGATTCAGTTTGGGTGAATGCTCCTTCATTAGCCCAATCAGCCATAACACTAAGCTCAAGCCTAATGTCAACCCAAGACTTGGATTTTGCAGAATTAGAAAGGCTTGACAAAAGACCTGCTGGGGACTCTTGCTTATAATTAAAACAATCTAACACTGAACAGGATGGAGGCATCAAGGAACTCCAGACACTATGACCACATCAATGAGATGAAGCACGTCCAATGTCCACAGCGTCCCTTTAAAAGATTTCTAAAATTTAACAGTACATCATAGTATAAATTCAGTTAGAGATGCTTTGCGTTTTCCAGATTAAGAAAGACTTTACAAATTTGCTGCCTTTGAGATTTTACCCCCAAATCATCTACAGTAACATGTATTTTGAGTTTGACATATTACAGAGAAAAAAAAACAACAACAGAAACCTGCTTACCAATATTGCTGTTCACGTCTCTTGTGGGTAAACTTGGTTTTTGCTTCAGAAAATAACAGGAAATATAAATATTAATTTGACATGAAGAATACAACTAGCAATATATATGTTTTAAATACTATTTTCCTTCAATATCTAAATGCCAGGCTATTAATCAATACAATTTTTTATTATACTACAGATTTGATGCAGATAAAAAGCAAATAAAATAAGAAAACAAATGTAAGTATTCTAAACTATATTTATATGCTCCAGATTCAGGGAATAGAATGTTTACATCATCAGCCATCAGACACCAGAATAAGGACTACAGTTATAAAAGAACCTGAAATGGAATGTAGTTATTTTCAGAGCATTGCTTAGTAACACTCTGCCATTGAAACCTATATTTAACAAGAATTGGAGCACTACAACTGTTCAGTGCTGCAATATGTGCACTTAGTGTGCTGTTAAAATACAGCAAAACAGATCAAATTGCACAAGCAAAACACTACGTTACACATACAGCGACATTCATCACACCTACTGATTATTAGGTTTTGAAACCATTCACATTATTCAGACATGCCCTTCACTCAGACATGCCCTTCACTTATGGATTGGCCATAACTGTGTCCATAAAAAGTAAAAACGTGTTTGAGATGCCCGCAATCGGCATCACGTAGGAAAATATATTCGGATTTGTCATTTCACATTTGTCCTGGTTGTCCTTCCTTGCACCAGTTTTGGTAGGTACTAACCACTGTAATACTGGGAACACCCCACAAGACTTGCCGTTTTGGAGGATGCTCTGACCCGGTCTCCTAGCCATCACTATTTGGCCCTTGTCAGAGTCACTCAGATCTTTTCGCTTGCCTATTATGTCTGCTTCAAACACATGAATTTCAAGAACGGACTGTTCACTTCCTGCCTAATATACCCCCAACCCTCTGGCAGATGCCATTGTAACAACATTATCAATGGTATTCACTTCACCGGTCAGTGGTTTTAATGCTGTGACTGATCAATGTACAACATGTTAGTGAGATGAGTAAGGAATATATTACTATATAGAGATGGAAATATATTGGAATACTTTTAGGAGAAAGGAATAGAGGCCTAATAACAGGCAGGGAGATGGGTGTCTGTCATGGGCCCTTTGCTTTTAAAAGTTCTGTGATTATTGATATCCTTTGTGAATGGCATTACAGGGTCATGATCAACAAGGGGTATGTACAAGCTCCATGATAGTCCAAAAAATGCCACGCGAGGTGTGCAGATTTCTGGAGCACACCTCTGTCTCACTGCTGCTTAAAGTCCTGTTACTGCCATCACTGTGTGCACTCGGTCACTCAGGGGTGCTTCAGGCAAACCTATAGCAGTCAAACAGTGAAGTGTGGTCTATATTTATACACCTCGAAGAGCATCCTCCAGGGAACCAAGATTCCACCTTCTAGGGCAGTGGTTCCCAACCCAGTCCTCAAGTACCCCCTACCAGTCCAGGATTTAGGGATTACCCTGTTGAGTCTAAAGTATTTTTTTTTCTTTCTAAAAACATCTAAGACACAACTGGGTAATCCCTAAATCCTGGACTGTTAGGAGGTACTTGAGGACTGTGCTGGGAACCTCTGTTGTAGGGCAAAAGGCAGGCAGTCGGGGAGAACTGCGGCATGGCGAAGGATTGCCAAAATATTTGTTGTACAGAGCAGATAGGGATTCTGCGGACACTCATATTTAGTTTTTAATTTTTAATATAAATCTTTCAGGTGGTACATGGAAATACTGCTCTCTTCTCATGGACACTTAAGGGAACAATTATGTGATGTTAAGATTGTACGAGAAGATTTGGAGTGTGCCATATATAGAATATTTGTTCATCAAGATTACAAATCCTATCCTTCTCAGCCAAGTGAAACATTGAAATCCGGTTATAAGCTTACCGTTTTTAAAGAAGGTGGTTTAGGCTTGCTGAAAAATAAAATAACAACGCCGAATTAATGTATGTTATTTATGTTTTACTGGCCATTTACACAATTACTATATTTTAAAACATGGCTCACTTGATTCGTGGCAATGGAGATGGACCTTTGCTAGGAGTCACAAATGCTGAAAGAAATGATACATTTGAAAATTTATAAGTGTTTGGCGTTACTATAGTTTCTAGATTGCATTATACCAGTTATGAATTATTGTTAATCATTATCAATCAGTACAGGTAATAATTTATTTTCAAATTATATATATCAAGGAAGAAAAGAACAAAGCAGCAGGCTCACAAGATATTTAAAGTGGAAATATCACTTCTCTGGATATTGTACCATTGAATAAAACAGTTTTTCAGTTGATGCTATGTTTTGTTTCAAATGTTTATTAAAGATTTAGCAACTGACATCACAAACCAGTTAAAGGGTTAATCCAAGCATCATACCCACTCCAGCTAATGGTCCTTGCCTGGGTCCCCACTGTGCTTCGATGCTCCCCGGTGGCTCTTTTGGCTTCTGCACAGTGGTAACATTCACTGGCTGATAGCATCATAATTTGCACAGAATGGACATTGGCGCTCTAGTTCTGGGCTGGCAGATGACACCCGCATGACGCTGCCAGAGGTGAAGTTAGACCTCTGGCAGCAGAGAGGTTACGAAATGCTGCACATACAGACTCCAGGCACCAGGACCTCTTCAAATCACTGAAGTGATCATGGTGCTTGGAATAACCCTTTAAGTACTGGCACAGCCAGGGCATACAGGAGGAGAAGAAGAAACAAAAACATTGTTTCTTTAACTCCTCTTCCTCCATTTACTATTTTTAATGACAGAAAAAGAAAATATATGGAATACACAATGTCTTACAGTCTGGTGTGGGTAACGTTTTAAAACAAAAATGTAATACGATGATATAACAGTTGGTGATAATGCCATTGCTTAGAGGCACAATAAAAAGGATAACATGGTATGTGACATATTGAGTCCATCCTCTAAGGCCAATGCCATTTGTCACTTATTATTTTGAGACTTGTCCATAATTTTAATATTAGCTTTTCATTAAGTGGGTGGTGAAAATGCCCAATTTATGTTCCTTAGCAAGAATGAGTGAGTATTATTTTGAAATGTTATATATATAGATTGCAAGCTTGTTTTAGCAGGGCCTTCTTAGCCACTTTTTCTATCATTTCAAGGCACTGTGGAACATTTAATAAAATTTTGCATTGAAATAGCGCCAATATAGAACCACTATCAGTTAGAACACACAGCCTGCAAAAATTCTACTCACTGTGATCATCACATATATCATATTCCACGTCATCAGGTTCCTATAAAATAATTTACAATGTTAATGGCAAACAAGCATCTTTCATCCCTAATTCCTGTAAATACAGTGACCCGTCAGCACATCTATTCGATAAAAACAAAAATGGCACAAATTTAAGCAAAACACATTGCATTGGAAAAAATTATCTGACTCAGCAATTTTTACATCTTGGCTATTTTCGCGTACATTTTGCCGGTGCATTGGGATTTACTAATGTAAATTCATTTGAATAAAGGTGAATTATAGTGACTTAACAACCACATTTCAAATTTAGGGCACAATTGGCAAACTGGAAAATTAGAATTGGAGAATGTTTGGTATTTAAACCATCACATGTTGTGCAACTTTTCCAAGAAAGAAATTAATTACTGCTCTTACCGTAAGAGCCATTTCTTTGGATGACATTTATGATAGTTCTCTCTGTACAATCATAAAGGATCTTTTGAACTGACCAGGGATACTCCCCAATAAGTCTTACATGGTGTATTCAATAAACTAGGAAATTCAGAGACTACTTTAACAATAGCCTTAATAAACTGAACCGGAAAATATGCCATGCTTCAATATTATTCCAGTTTGACTTGATCTAAAATGGGAAATTTAGTGCCCAGTTTAGTGGTTAACCCTTAGCTCGTCTTCTTTTTCCTCTACCGCTTTTTCCCTACCCTACCAAAAGAAGCCTCCTATGTAATACTTGTCTTATCAGTTATTCTCTCCACATTCTTTGCCACCTGTAGAAAACGGATTTATTTTCCCAAATAATTATTTTTTTCATCCTTTAAAAGCACTCCTTAATTATCACTTTGCTTTTTTCTACTTCTACCGGTTAAATCTTCCAAAACCTTGGCTGTTCAATTCCTAGCTGTTCCCAACCTGTCTGTTTTCACAACAGAGTCGAAAACTCAACACCTCACCAATCACACAGTTTGTTTCATACAGACTGTACATTCCATACAGTATTACATACAGCACATTAAGTTTCGATTGCATTCTAGAACTATCTTCTTTTTATTTCGAACAATCTACATCTCTTGGCTCCTACTGAAACCCTGCAAAGGACATGGAGATTGTGTTGGTACACCTATCATTTTACTCTACTTTGGACTATATAGCCCCATGCCCTCTCTCTTTTTGCTCCTTTGAAAGCTATCCTGTCTTTTCAACCCATTCTTATGGATCTATTTACCATTTCTGGGACACTTCACTATGTCTGGCTCTTTCTTTTTTCTCTCTCTGACCGTATCTGTGCTCACCGTGAGGAGACTTTTACATACCTACTGATCCTGTAACCTCTGCTGCTTCTTTTTCTCCCAAACTCTACTTTCAATCTTATTGACCACAAATGGATTACCTGCAGTCTCATCATGACCCCTTACACACCTTAATCAAAAGGCCTCTCCAAACAAAACATATCGGATATTGATCAACAAAACCTCAGCAACTTACTTGTAACTATCCACTACAGTGCCACGGCACTTTCCTCTCTGAATGTGATCTCAGTATAGCCCAGTCTCAGTGCTAGAGTAAGCTGCCAATCAGCAGAAGTCACCCGCCATATTTGAATTCCCATACATGAAAACCGGTTAATTCTATATTCTAATCTAGATTATTATACTAAGAGGTGTGGAAAACAATGACAATAATAATAGCAGTAGTAAAAAAGTAAATAAAAAAAAATCATTAAAAAAATATATTATTATTAACAAGCCTTACGTACTATTTTGGGAGGAGAGTCTCTTTTTGGAAGAGGTAAAGATGATCTGCAAATCAAATAAACACGTATCAGATAACACATCTGATAAAAAAACAAGCAAACGACTGAAACATATTGGAGGCTTATTCACAAAAATAAACATACTGAAGCCTTAGAAATAAGAATACTCCATCTTTCATTTGGGTCTAAATATTACTATTTTGTTTTCCACTCACAGAAACTAATCAAAACTTTCTGTTTTGGTAATAAAAAAACTCACTATAGAATAAAGTACTTCATAAAACAATAACATATTTATAAAATGTATTTATCAATAATACATAAAGTTGCCATAAACTGCTAGACAACGTAAACCAAATCACATATTTTTCTTTAAATTATAAACAGGCGGTGAAGCTATTCATTTTAAAAGCAACAATAACAATGAATATTTATATTTTGTATTATTCATGTGTAATACGGATATTATAAAAATACATTTATATTACGTCAATACAGAATTTGTGGCACTGGTCCATAAACATATCATTTGTTTAAACAAATAGATGTTAATTCTAAATCTAAACCACAAACCAAACAAAAACATTGTAAATACTTAATAACGAACTGATGGCTTTTTGTTTTGGATGAATCGAATCACTGTCAAACTATTCGTACATGGACGAATGCAGTCAACGCACACAATATACACAATTAAAATGTATAATGTTTCTCTTGTTGTGGTTATATCTCAATGGCTGAGCAATATTATGGGATAACAAACAGGGTTATTGCTCTAGACTTGAGAGAAGTTAGTCATAACAGGCGTTGATAAAGCACAAAATCAACTTGCTTTTAGTCACATCTGAAGTGGTGTAAAATATGTGCTAATTAATGGACATCGGATTCCAATCTTTATTTCATGATGAACAATGGTGATAAGGTTAAACAGGGAGAGCTACAGATTTAATTACCCTTTAGAGCAGGGCTGTCCAACCTGCGGCTCCCCAGATGTTGCTTAACTACAACTCCCATGATTCTTTCAATGAAACAGATGGGCAGGGAATCATGGGAGTTGTAGTTCAGCAACATCTGGGGGGGGCGCAGGTGGACAGCCCTGCTCTAAAGGATAATTAGAGCTCCCTTACACAATTTATGCCAAGTGGGGTTGGGTTAATACTCATTTGCCTGCTGTTAAAATGGCTGTCCTGTAGACAAATGTGTCTTTTTCTTATGTCCATAGATTGCCGCTCCAAGATTAAAGGCTAGTTAGATACTTCTATGGCTATTCACTGAATCAGGGATTATTGGGAATTTAACAATAATCTAAATAGTTGAATTGGAAATAAAAAATCCTCAACTACCTAGCTATTTTCTTAAATTGCCTTTTTTGACTTCAAAATGTACACACTCTTGTCATTACAAAAATTGGCATTTTCGTGAATAATCCAACTCAGTTAAAACAATGTTTAGTAGAATAAAAAAAAAAACCTTAATGATAAAACATGGATAAAAAAAATAAAATTCTAGAACTACTAAAAAATGTTTTGGAGTGGAATATATAGCTAATGTACTTTTAATATACCTTAATATGTTTAGAAAAACCAACAAACAAAAAAAAATTGTGAGCTTGTGGACTTCTAAACAGATAGGGTGAGATTAGTTTATGTTCTCTAACAATATTTGCAGACGATACCAGTTGAAATATTTACTATTTGAATAAAATCTATCGCTGACCTTTTAGCTCAGACTTCTATGAGAGGGAGTTGCCTCCTGGGTATAAACACCAGGAAACAGACTGTCTGCGGAAAGATTTAGTTTTTTAACTCTTTGATTCAAATTTTAAGCTTGGAGATTGCTCACGTTGGGATAGAATCACGGATATCCAGAATTAGGCTTATAGTTCCAAATTGGGAATTATAATGGATATATAAACAAAGGTTGTGTTAAATATAATGTTTATTTATAATGAGAAATTATCACTAAAACAACAAATGTCATTGTCCACAATATGTCCATATTCTACTATCGTACCTTTTTAACTGCGGAGAAGGTTTTACCTGAAAATAAAAAAGATACAGAAATAAAAAGAAAGTCCAAACCCAACAACAGAACCAAACTGCTACAATATTTAAAACAAAAGGCCAACAAGAAATGTGGTCAGGCTCCATGAAAGTGAACTGTGTGAATTATGGAGTAATTGTGAGTTGGTAGTCTTGTGACAAAAGCCAGTGAGAAGAAATATCTCCAGGCACTCTGGATGTTAAAGCCGCAGGCAGGTTTATTGAAACAGAAAGGACAAAGTCCTCGTTAGTTCGAAACGTTGCTGTCCTTTCTGTTTCAGTAAACCTGCCTGCTGCTTTAACATCCTGAGTGCCTGGAGATATTTCTTCTATTTGCTTTGCTGTTGTGGGATTGCTGGCCCTGCTCCGGAGCACTGGGTGGCTTCTTCGGGATCGAGTGCGATTCCTACCTACACTTCTGCAAAAGCCATTGAGATGCATGAAGATGCCAAAGAACAGATATTACATATGGATGTACAATGGATGTATCATGAATGTGCCAAAGAACAGATATTACATATGGATGTACCATGGATGTATCATGAATGTGCCAAAGAACAGATATTAAATATGGATGTACCATGGATGTACCATGGATGTGTCATGTGGACTTGATAGGGGGATGACCATGGTAAAATCTGAGTGGTCGATATAAAGGTCGATCTAGCAAAAAGATTGACTAGCAAATGGTGGTTGGGGAGTGATGTATAGTATGCTATTTTATCACAATCACATATCAAGTTATTCAACTTTGTCTAATGTGAGAGATTTCTCAAACTGCTGTGACCTAAAAAGTGGGACAAATTTTAAAAAAAAGGTATAATTCCCAAAGGAGTGTAACTACTGCTCCCATTGTTTTGAATAATGATTTACCCAAGTTTGGGTATCTTCTCAACTTTTATGATCGTATAACAATTTATGGGCTGAATTCTATCACAAGAAATCCACTCAACTCTAGTAACGGAATAACATTTCTTCCATTTACATCTATTGGAGACACAATAATCAGTTATTGGAGATAGAAATATCTCTCATAAAAGAAACTATCCCTATATGTGTGACATAATAATTAGGGATATATATAGCAAGACCAATATTGTCTGTTTCATGACTGAGTCAGTGAGGGTTATGAATAAAAAAGATTTGTTCCTAAAAATGCAGCAAATATAGAAAAGGTGCATTGTCACCAATGCATCATATTTCACTGGTTTCCATGGGTCCTGCAATTTTAGTACTTTGGTTCACCCTTCAGAACAAAAACACTTTTTATTCTCAACACCCAATATATTTTATGTATGAATGTAATTCTGGTGATCCTGATGCATATATCTCGTTCTGCAGTTACACACGTTGTTGACAACTTTTAACATTTTGCATATGTTTTACTTCCGAAATTTTACATAATTTGTATTTATGAAAATTATACAAACGGACAGCCTGATGTAGAACCAATCACAAAAAGCACAGATTATGCTTTTTTTGTTTGTTTTTTAGGGGTTTTGCCATGCGGCACAATATTTATGACAAAAGGAAGCAAAAGAGAAAGAAGTACTCACAAGAAGTGTAGACAAACTTCACAGACTTTTCCGAGTACCAACCCTCCCCCGCCCCTCCAAAAATGCACACAATCTCTTAGAGTGATAGAAAAAGTCTAAGATGATATGCCACAGGACAATAATGATCTTACCAGTGTGCCCAGTGAGTGTACCATGCTTTACAATTCATACCTCTAATGTTCAATATCATTACATTTACTAATTACTCTAAACAGCTTTGGTTTTGTCCACACATTTCCAGTAAATTACTGCCAACATTGAATGATTAGACATCCATTATGGAGTGAGTAATAGAGATGCCGGACCAGTCAAGTTGTCCTTGGCGTATATAAAGGCAGTCACTGAGATCAATGCTATTGACGTAGAACATTAGTTAGCATTGTGTTCCGTTGAGGAGAGCAAAGCAAGCATGGGATCCTGTACAGGTAGAGGTTTTTATTATAGAGAAACAAAGGAACATCTTTCAGAACTCCATGGTATAGAGGTTCTGCTGCCCATAATACCAAGTACATGCTAGCCTTGTGTTCTTGCAGTTTCAGGGTACAGAGAATACAGCACACAAGCCCAGGCTCACTTCAGCAATGTATGCTTGCAAGGACACAATTCAGCTAGGACTACCAGGAGGCCAAATACTTTGACATTTGTTTTTTAATGAAAGGTGCTTCTTTCTTTAATATATTAGTCCACTATTAGCTGGTTGATATGTTGTAATAGCATAGCACTAAGTGACTGACCTAATGCCCCATCTGTTAATTTGTATTTGTGTTCATTATGTGTGCACAAGGGACCATGTTCGTAAAGGAAGGGTTATTTGGGTTATTTGTGCTTAAGGAATGTAGTTGCTGCTGCAGACTACAGGAGTACAATGCATAACTTAGGCTTTGAAAGGGTAGGACAAATGCAAGGATAACTGAGCACTGGGACAAAAGGTCCAAAAGCTGAATTGTTCCTGACAAATAAATTACATTTCATACATTTAGAGACACTCCCCCTGTCTCTCTCTCTCTCTCTCTCTCTCTCTCTCATTACAAAACAAAAAATAAAACAAAGATACTTCACCTCATTTTCAGGGACCTCATATACCGCTGGGGGAAAATGAAAACAAGGTTTAAGAAGCTATTACATTTTCATATTATAGTTTTAATGAAATGAAGAGGAAATTTTTTTTGAATTCTATTTTGATCACTCTACCCTAATCCTAAACTTATGTAATTAAAATATAATTAATAAATTCAAAATCATGCTTTCAATCTGGATAAAAGAAAGTTGTTGTTTTTTGTACATGGTGCATTACTTTTAAAAGGCTGCCAAACTGGCCAACCTGTGTGAAACGTGAATGTGTCCAAATCTGCTACATTTGTGGTTCTCAAGAAACGTAACTTCAGTCTTCAAAAAGTTACAGGGTTGGTTACTAAAATGTCTGGAATTCAAAGTGAAATCACAGAGAATTTCAAATTTTGGACCAAGATCGTCAAACCGAAAACAACCAACTTGGAGAATGTTTCCAAATCAGCTTTTTTGACAAACATTTAAATTCTTTGGCATTCTTAACAATTCACACTTTAGTAAACAATCCTGACTATATTCCTTGCCAAATGCTTTCTGGAAGTTGTAAGCTGCAGGTTTTTATGATACCACTGGGGGGTGCTCTTGACTTGAGTAATGATAAAAATAAAAAAAATCAACTATTTCATCAATCTATACTTTGTAATAGTGCACACATTCTTGGCAACTCAGCATGTATCAATGATAATTTTGATATCACCATTACTTGTCACGGGAGACAACTAAATCAATCATTATAGGCCTCTTATATGTTTAAATACGTATAATCAGAAGTATTGGTTTATTGTTTAAAAGTAATGGGATGTTATTTACGTTTCGCCTCCACTTTAAAGTGCATGTTTAAAAAATAAATAAACTAAAACAAGAAAAAAAAATACAAAACAGTATAGTATGGACTGTATAGTAACTTTTAAGTAGTAGATGAGTATATGACTCCCGCTCACATTCTCCGCGCTCCGTGTAATCAGGCTCACGGGTGCCAAGTACTGGCTAGCGATCCAGGTGATTCAGGCAGATGAAACTCCAATCTGGAATTATTACACAGTCCAAACTATGCTGTTTTGTATTTTTTTCTTGTTTTAGTTTATATCCCAATCAAGTTCTACATTGTTTGTATTACAATCAAGTTTCATATTGGTAATATTACTAATTTTGCTGTGATCACATTGGGGAGGTGTATATACTGGTATATGTCTCTTTAACTGTACTATTAATGTTTGGTGCAAAAGGGAAGCACTAGGATACCGGTTACACTACTTGTTGCATATTCCCACTGTACACTAAACTGTCATTTTTAGTGAAGCGCCTACACACTATTCTTTCTTTTTTATAAAAAATAAATAAATTCGATGCTCCAAGTTTGTTCAATTGTCATAACTTCTGTTAGCTTATATATAGCAAATTCTTTTTCGGCATTAAAGGGGTAAGAAGAGACATGGATAAACGGTGGTGTTGATACGTTTAGATCTTGTGTTTCCTCACCTGATTCGTTTGGGTCAATGATTGGAAGGCTTAATGACTTTGCAGATGATGGAATGGTTGGCTTTGTTGGCTTACTTGCACGATTCACAACCGGAGCTTTTGTTTAAAAAATAAATAAAAATAAATATATATATATATATAGATATGTTAAATTAAGAGCAACAGTTTCACAATATTCCCTTACATTAAAAGAAATACTATTATTTTGAATGCACTCATTTTTTTTTATGTGATCAATTGCATTTTAGTTCCTCCTATCTGATGCAAAAGCTTTAGAATTGTGGCAATAAGTTCCTGCAGTGCGTGAGAGAGATTTGATCCAAGAGCCCAATAATTAGTTGGAAAACTCAGAACGAACCCAAGAGCATCCCTGCAGTGCGAATGGCGCCCTCAAAAAGATTCTACACATCCGAGCTGACCCGTCCCTGACTTTTAAGAAAGCTTAAAAAGATACATTCCTTTTAATTGAAAGAGAAATGAGACACCTTAGAAGTCTCTCTGCTGGATAAAAGCCTGCAGATTCTCCAGGGTTCATGAAGTGTCAGAGATAGACACTTGTAGGTCATTCGTGTCATTTAGTTCATATCCCATAAGCCTCGACACCTCAGATTTTATAGGATATGTAGTTCAATGCTACATTATGAACTTTCAAAGTCAAATCAAGAAACTAAGAACAATAATCTTATATGACCGTTTATGAATCAGATTTTTTATTAACCTAAAAAAAAAAAATCCCCCCTTTTACACTTTTTTCCTGAACTTTTCTACTATCTCAGAGCCCCCCAAACCATTGGATACTGATAGAACTAAGTTGATTCTACATGCAATAGTCAACAAAATCTAAAGAACTCTTTCCATTAGTGTTTGCCAACACACCAGGAGCTCTGTATTTTACAGCATTTTTAAAGATTATGATTATTGCTCTAGTTGGGGCAATGCAGAATCCTGAATATGTTAAAGTATGATTTCTTACGTTTATAAGGCTGCTGTATATCCTGTGTAGGTTCAATATAATTATCATCGTCCTCTTCCTTTGGCACAATGTAATCCTCCTGAAATACAGTAAAATGGGAATTATATTTATATTAAAACACACACACACACACAATATTTAAATACAGAGGTAAAAATCTCAAAAGCAATTTTCCAAAGTAGCATTTCACAACCATATAGCAATCAGTATGGTGAACGATGACCAAATATCACATGACAAATAATCGAGATCTCCAATCAGTATCTACTAAAAAGAAAAAGGGGAAAAAGAAAAACAAACAAAAAAAACAAAACAAAAAACATACGAAACAATCTTTGAGAACGTAATGCAGATATATCCATGCAATAATGCTCCAAATACCAATGTAGCATTTTCTTCTTTAAATTCAAATACTAATATTCATTTAATAGAGCTTTTCTCCCTGTAGATATTCAAACTATTTTACAAGTGAATGTACAGTATATGAGATAAGAAGGATCGCACATATATATTAGTGCATAGGCAAAACACGTAAATCCATGACTGATAAATGTGAAATAACAGAGATAAAATGGTCTTGAACCTTTATTTGTAAGTGTCCTTTTAATGGTACCTCTCTGAATGAATCAGAGGGTATCAACATTGCTAAGAGTTTCTAATGGTATACTCATTTTTGGAGTCTCTCCCTGGAGGTTTAAAAAAGCAATTGTTTTACTAATCTCTTTCAGGTAGTATTACTTTTAGAAAAAGAGATATGTAAGAAAAGAGACAGCGCTAGTTAACTGACAGGCAGCAACCTTAAAAAGGGAAACCCTCCAAACCCTTTTAAAACAAAACGGATAAAACAATAGTAAAAAGGCTGCGCCACAGGAAGGCTAGAATAAGTTCGATAAATAAAAAGGTCCAACTTAAGTGTCCTTGCGAATAGTCTTTATCACAAAAAGTGCAGTGTTGAAGTCTTCATAAACTGTATTAGTTCCACTTACATAGAAGACAAAAAAGAGAGAGAGAGGGACGACCAATAGTGTAGTATTATATAATTCCAGTGGTGACGTATTAGAAAAATAATAGATGAGAACTCACATTTAATAGAGCTTATGTCCAGCTCTAGGGAAAAAGCGCATACAGCGGTATGATCCCCGCTTGTAGGATATGTCGTGGGTATCTCTCCGTCAGTGGTGTCCAACTTTCAAATAAGGAAAAAAGAGACAGCCGATAGTGCTCACTGTATAGTAGTCTTAATATAGGTAGATAAAAACGTACTTACAAAAGAGGAACAGACCGACTGCTCTTATGTGACAGCATGGGTGGATTGATCCCCACCTCTGGATTTCTTGGAGTGCAGGAGACTTCCGAAGTGGTTGTTGGTATATAATAGTACATAAAATACTAAAAAATATACTAAAAAATACTAAAAAGCCAGGGTTAAAAAGAAAGAATAATGTGTATATAAAACTAGAAAAAAAGAATAATTGGAACAAATAAATGACCAATAATTACTTTAATATTAAAATACACAGTAAAATATCATATATCCATAACGCGTTTCGTCAATAGACTTTATATATGGAAATATTCCATTTGATAAAGTCTATTGACGAAACGCGTTATGGATATATGATATTTTACTGTGTATTTTAATATTAAAGTAATTATTGGTCATTTATTTGTTCCAATTATTCTTTTTTTTCTAGTTTTATATACACATTATTCTTTCTTTTTAACCCTGGCTTTTTAGTATTTTCTAGTATATTTTTTAGTATTTTATGTACTATTATATACCAACAACCACTTCGGAAGTCTCCTGCACTCCAAGAAATCCAGAGGTGGGGATCAATCCACCCATGCTGTCACATAAGAGCAGTCGGTCTGCTCCTCTTTTGTAAGTACGTTTTTATCTACCTATATTAAGACTACTATACAGTGAGCACTATCGGCTGTCTCTTTTTTCCTTATTTGAAAGTTGGACACCACTGACGGAGAGATACCCACGACATATCCTACAAGAGGGGATCATACCGCTGTATGCGCTTTTTCCCTAGAGCTGGACATAAGCTCTATTAAATGTGAGTTCTCATCTATTATTTTTCTAATACGTCACCACTGGAATTATACAATACTACACTATTGGTCGTCCCTCTCTCTCTCTCTTTTTTGTCTTCTATGTAAGTGGAACTAATACAGTTTATGAAGACTTCAACACTGCACTTTTTGTGATAAAGACTATTCGCAAGGACACTTAAGTTGGACCTTTTTATTTATCGAACTTATTCTAGCCTTCCTGTGGCGCAGCCTTTTTACTATTGTTTTATCAGTATTACTTTTAGAAACCTTGTCTTAAATTATTTCTTAATTTAAGGAGAGTGACTGATGAATATGGAAAATAGGTGTTAAAAATTACTGGAGTACATCGAGTTAGCTAGCGGTCTGCCTTGTCAAGTTGTGCATCATCAGTAAATTAATACTATTATTTTTCTGGAAACCCTCAGAAAAAAGAAGCATAGAAACAGGAAGTTAACATTATTTATCACAGTCAAACGTTTAAAGATTTCAAGAAAGTCAAAGTTTGAATGAAGCATGATCTGATTAGTGGAAGTCCTCCTTCCACGAGTAACTTCATCCACTTTAGAAGATCCACCAAGTACTCGGTAATTGGAAAATTCTGACTGCTTAGTTCTTGGCAGTATCGGTTATAAAAATCTCAGCCATGAACTCTGCAATATCTTCACATTTAGACAGTGATTTCACATGTAGAGATATGCAGCCAAATTGCTATGCATTTTCTACAGAGTTTAATAGCCTGTTTGGTTTCTCATATGCATGTTGTAAGGCACAATAGTCTTTGATCATCCAATCTTAAATTGCTGTGCCTGCAAGACAGTTCCATTATAAAATATCCTTATCTTATGATAGACTGCAATTTATGATAATGCAGATGTCTACATTGCTTGCTTACTCACTAGTTTAGACGAAAGGTATTTTCCACAAGAATTACTGTGCTTTGACGTAATCTTGGTAAGCAATCTTATCTCTACAACTGAGAATCTGTTTTAGTGAGGCTGTTTTTTGAAATGAAAACAATAGGTGTGTGGAAACCCATTACGACCCTTTCAAATAAGGATCTGGGATGCTTCACTGTGTAACTTCAGTGGGTGGTGGGATATTGCAGATTGCATACACTCCTTTCCAGTGACTCCTAGAAATGCGTTCCACAAAGAAAGAGGAAGTGACATCACTTATTGAGACGCAAGCCACATCTCACTGGACTGACAAAACCTTAGACACACCCGGGTAATCCCTAAATTGATACATAATGGTGAGTCGTGTATTATTATGGGAAATGAATAATACTATAAACGGGTTCTGAAAATATCACAATGAAGCACAAAACAGAAGGCGGAATGGTTTATAAAATATCTTATGCACATACAGGGTTATTTACTATAGTTTCAAATGTAAGGTCAGAATATTAGAATGGAGAGGAAAGCAGACTTCGGGAAGGTTTCTGATTTGGCAATCTTGAGCTTAAATTTGAAACTCACTTTGAATTCTCACTTTTGTGATTAACCCAAATGATGTAAGGTTAATGTTAATGCCAATTTTAAGGTAGAGTAGAGGATAATTGTGTTAAGGTACTGCAGGGGTGTACCTAAAGCATTTGGCACCCAGGGCGGATCCTGTGCTTGGCACGCCCCCCACCCCCCAAAAAAAAACTGTAAAAAATGTTAAAGGTTTTATTTTTTTTTACAATTTGTAAACTTTGCAAAACTGCTGTCAGCCCCTCCTACAAAACCCTTGTCCTGCCCCGCCCCTCCTACAAAACCCCCGCAACCCCCTTCCACAAATCCCCTGCTTACCCCCCTTATAAAGACTCCTGTCCCAATATAAAACCCCCGCCCCCTTCTGCAAAATCCCTGCAGCCCCACACACACATTTATAGGCAGACAGTCACACACTCAGTTACAGACAGACTGTCACACACTCAGTTACAGGCAGACTGTCACACACTCAGTTACAGGCAGATTGTCACACACTCAGTTACAGGCAGACTGTCACACACACAGTTACAGGCAGACTGTCACAGTTACAGGCAGACAGTCACACGCACACAGACACACATGCAGTCACAGAAAGTCATATATACATTGACACACACACATGACAGCAGCAGACAGTCACATGCACACAGTCACAGGCAGACAGTCACACATACACTTTTCCTCCGTGCAGCCAGTTTATCAGCTGTTTGCTTGTGTGAGCTGTACCGGCCGCACCCTAACTACCATGGGGCACTGTGCGGCCACAGCTCACACAGCCCCCTCCAGCCAGGGCCGGTGCAAGGATTTTTGCCGCCCTAGGCAAAAGTTTGCCGCCCCCCATCTGACATCACAATGCCCCACCCATATGATCTGCCATGTTAACTAACGCCAGTGCTGCAGTGCCGTCGTGTTTACATTAAAAGGCCTGCAGGGACAGGCTATAGACACCAGAACCACTACATTAAGCTGCAGTGGTTCTGGGGACCATAGTGTTTCTTTAATGTGAGGTAAATTAGAGCTTAGTGCCACGACTAATATACTAGATTGCCTACTTACAACCAGATGAGGATGATGATGGGCTCTAGCTGCAGTCTGGCTCCACTGGTCTGATGTAGAACAGGCTCTCTGGAGGAGGTTTGTAACTGTGGTCACAAAAATCAATGTTCTGGGAGAACAGGAAGCAGCTCCATTTTTGGTGGGCCCTTTACACAGCTCAAGGTCTGGGTCCCAGGGTCCACCTTCATGTTCCACCAATGAGTTTGTTCACAGGGGGTGGAGTGTGTAGGGGATGTCCTGATATGCGTGTAAGGAATGCATTGTGTGAATCTGTGTTTTATATATGTAAGGGCTGCAAGGTGTGTTTCTGTGTATGTACGGGATGCAGTGTGTGTGTCTGTAAGGGATGCATTGTGTGTAACGGTTGCATTGCTTGTGTATGTGTGTCTGTGTAATGCATTGTGTGTTTTTCTGTGTGCAAGTGGTGCATTGTGTGTGATGAATGTCAATCTCTCCCCCCCTCCAATTTCTTTCTTTATCTCCCCCCCTCCCAATTTCTTTCTTTATCTCCCCCGCTTCCCAATTTCTTTCTTTATCTCCTCCCCTCCCAATTTCTTTCTTTATCTCCCCCCTCCCAATTTCTTTCTTTATCTCCCCCCCTCCCAATTTCTTT
>OW240922.1:87931626-87969246 GCA_933207985.1 Pelobates cultripes
TCCCTCCTGTCAGCCCCTCTCCTCATTCTGCGCCCGGGCGGTGCGCCCTCATGGACGCACCAGCCTGGGCAAAGCTGCAGCCACCTGAGGCTCTCTACTGAGCGCTCGGGCGGCTGCAACATGAGGGTCATGGCACCCCCCACCCTGGTGGCACCCGGGGCGGACCGCCCCCTCCGCGCCCCCCTTAGTACGCCACTGGGGTACTGTAAGGATTAATGTTCAGTGCAAATGTAGTGTAGGAGTTACATAGTTACATAGTCTGAAAAGAGACATGTGTCCAAGTTCAGCCTTGATAGTATAGTGTGTTAGGTAATGTAGTAGTAAATGTGTAGGGTGTTCGAGTTAAGCAGGAATTAACGTATGGTGTGTCTTAGGGAAATGTAGGGATTAATGTTTAGAGCACCAGGGTAGAGTGTGGGTTAAGGGGGACTTTGCTGTGAGCGCAGAACTGGTTCAAGAGAGATTAGTGAGAGTTATAGGCTTAGGCAATAGTTTTTTAAGCATTAAAATGGCAGGTGACACTCAGGAGTGAAACCCATTAATGTCCCAGCAGACCAAATATTAGCGGCCCCAGACAGCAATGGTGTGATCCTGGAGTAATACCCCTTCATAACTGGGAATAACTGCACAGATTGCAATATTGGATTCTAGCATTATATTGGGTATATTTCTAGAATGGCTTAAATTGCATGTCACAGTACTTAACACGGATGCTAATATGCAGTTATTGCACACCTCTAACTTTGTATAGCATGATGCCACTTACTTAAATTAAGTTATGCAGTTTAGCTACCTACAAATCATTTCATGAGTGAAAGAAATGGAACAATTATTTTTGAGTGGGCAACGTGAAAATGAAATGCAAATCCTGAGTACATGTTGTGGAGCTGAAGGCTGGGGGTATTTTTCAGGTTTGTAGATAGCAGAATGATCTAAAAGAAGACTCATAAAATAGTATACTAATATTTAACCCCTTAAGGACCAAACTGCTGGAATAAAAGGGAATCATGACATGTCACACATGTCATGTGTCCTTAAGGGGTTAAAGGAACACTCCTGGCAGCCTGCTGTAGTGGTGATGGCGCCCGAAGTGCCCTGGTTCCCTCCCAGTGTAAGGAGTTTTACATTAGTTTTCCTGAGCTAAGCCCAGCGTTGTAGGGCAGGCTGGTGGGCTGAAAGCATCAGCTGAACGCTTTCAGCCAATAAGCTAAGCTCTACACATCTAGGCTTAGTTCAGTGTGGTAGTCTCCAGGATCCAGAGATCTGCTGGATGGCACACATCAGAACCCAGGAAAGCTATCAAATTGTTCGCAAATGGTTTGCCTGCTTACATTGGGAGTGCGCCAGGGCACTTCTTTACCATAATCACTAGAGGGCACTGTAGTGTAGTGGTGCTGGGAGTGTTCCTTTAAATACTGCACTGTTATCAATGCAAACTCTACATTCATCATTGGCTGATGAATAGCGATAGCCGCAACTTCCAGCTTCTATGACTGTACAAGCCAGAAATGCATCACCGGGCCATCAGAGCCCGCCGTGGACCCAGGTTAGGGGGGCAATATTGGCTAACGGTTTTCCCTATTACCGGGGAGCCAGGCTAAGGTACTCCTGGCATCATAACCACTATAGCGGGATGTGGTGGTTCTGATTCTTGGAGTAAACCTTTAAATCTTTTCCCCATAGGCTTTCATTAGTCAAAAGTATTTTCCTCCAGAACAAAATTAAGACGTTCTGATAACGCTGTAGAAGAACGCATTAAATAGTTAAACCAGTGTATGACATCAAAAACACAAAATATATAGCTAGCACAGTTAATAAACATAAAAATATGTAGCCGTAGTTTAGACAGCCTCTACATTTTTTTAAATTGCTCTATGTATTTCAGTACCAGGTGGTCTGTAAAATTATATATTCAGAAATAAACCTGGTTACCTGATTTTCAAACTGTTCTTTGGGTAATGCTTTCTTCATTCCCGGGTGAGGCCTTGGACTTAGTTGTGGTATGGAGAAAAGTTTGTTTGACATAGGTTTTGGTATCGATGGAGGAGTCATGTGTGCTCTACTCTGTGGTGGTAATGGCTGATTTGTCCTTGGTGTTGTGTTTGGTTTTGGTCTAGGTTTGTTCATTATTGGATTTGGTAAGACAGGTGGTTGTCGGTTTGGTTTTTTATCTTTTGGAAAGAAAACACAATAAACAAAAACAAGGGTAAGCTTAATACTGGTTATACGATAATGTTATGACATACATAAACTATAGTTTAGACGTGCCCACTTACACACCAAAACATAATTATGTTGTTATGCAAACTACTGTGCTTTTTGTAAATTCTAACTCTAAAACACTTACTTTTATTATATTTAATTAAGGAGAGATTCAAACCTACTACTCATTACCTTGTTGCTAAAACAAAAAAACACCACCACCACAAAACACACCACATGCGCACATAGCCTGTCTTCAAACAAACTGTACACTATAAATAAAGCACACACTGGGAGCCTTAGCGCTCCTCAATCCTAACAAGATTTACTACTCTCTGAAGAGACTTACTGTACAATTTTACAAGTTGATGGGCTGTTACTTGGAAGGGAGTGCCCGAAGAACCTGTGATCAAAGTTCCTGTGTTTTGGGGAATCCTCGTCAAAAAAATAACCTCTTGCTGCCTATCACTTGATTTCAAGCAGGAGACACGTCCAATCTCCCACCTTGACTGTGACTCGATTGTGGTCCGAGTCACATTCCCCCCCCCCTTCTGGACCGGCAGAAGGTCCCTGCTGGACTGTGCCACCACGACCCTCTGATCCACGGAGGTTCATGCTGGAGGATTGCTTGCTGGCAAGATGTAGTGGTATCCAAGATGGCGGAGGCACTTGCTTCTGCAACTCAAGGCAATATGTGGCACCAGGCAGACCTGATATGTGTACACAGCCAAACTATGGCTACTCTAGAGGCGGCTTTTGACCGCTTTTGGGCAAAGCTGATGAAACAAAGCTGCTGGAGAAAGCATATTCACCAGGAAAGGGGAAGCGGAGGCATCGCAAGGATAGGACTGGAAGCCCCCCATGGGCGAATTGCCACCTGAAGTTGCATTTACCCTTACCTTTGGCCTTCCTGGACTGAGAGCTGCTTGAGTTTTGACCCCAACGCACTGACCACACAAGTGGAGAACTACGAGATGCAAGCAATGACACACATACAAGCATGGAGCCCTTCACACATTCCTGATGCCATGATACATAAATAAAAGTGAGAATTCCCAAAATGAATGCTATGAGGCAAGTGGATTAAGGATAAACTGATGGTTACTGACCTCTTCAAGCACTTACCCAAGAGTCCTGCATAACTTAGCATTATATATAAAAAAAGCTTCTACTTAAGATCTTAGTTAAATTGGGTTATCATAGACAAAACTACTGGGCAGCAGGAGGTCGAGGGTAATTCCAGCATACCACCAGTGCCATCCTAAAAACCATACTCCAAGTAACTTGGCCTGGACTATAAATTTAACGGGACACTATAGGCACCCAGACCACTTCATGTCATTAAAGTGGTCTGGATGCAGTGTCCCTGTCCCTCTTGGTCTTGCAATGTAAATCATTGCAGTTTTAGAGAACATTGCAGGAATAAGACTACCACCAGTGGTTATCTACCAGACAGCCACTAGAGGCGCTTCTAGGAGTTTACCGGACTCCTGGTCACCTAAATTATGTTGGACGCCTTATACTCTGAGTAATGTAGTGGTTCTGGGGCAAAGAGCCTGTACGCTGTTGAGCAGTGTAAGCAATGCCTTTTCTGAGAGCAAGGTATTTACTTTGCTGCCTAATGCCAGCTCTAATGGCTGTCAATCTGACAGCCACATGAGTAACTTCCTAGGTTTGTTAAGGAGAGATGATTTTAGCCAAGGAGGTCGGGTGACCGTGGTGAGACCGGCAGGCCATGGAAATAAAGGTAAGTAAATCTAATTATCTATTAATTTGAGGAGGGGGCACAATGATCTAAATAGTTGCTAGATCACAATAGTGTTAGGAATACATTCTTTTTTTTAGTTTTTTTTTTTTTACTACGAGTATAGCCTAAGCACCTCTAAAACAATACCTGCATATCCTCCATTTGAAGGACCAAAAAGGATAGGTGTGGGCAGAGTGTTTTCAGGTTCTGTTGGTGGAGGCTCATAATTTTCATCATCATCATCATCGTTATCTTCTGGAACTGCATAGGTCTCTGAATCAGACGGTCCATCCGGATCCTCATATTCGCTATCCTGGTAGAGAGAAAAAATAAAATGGATAAAAATAAGTAAGTATCCATTGTCATGGTGAAAATCAAACCCACCAACTAGCCAAAAACTTACATCATCAAATTCCTCCTCATTATCGTCACTGTCTGCATTATCTAAATAAAAATCAAAATACATAAAGAGAAGGTTATATGATCATGGATATAATGCACTATAATCATTAATAGTATTTATTTCTTGGTACAGCATATATCAGAATTATTATTATTATTTATAAAGTGCCAACAAATTCCGTAGCACTAGGTGGACTAACAGACAAGTATTTGCAACAGGACAAGCTGGACAGACAGAAACAAAGGGACCTGCTCGAACAAGCTTACATTCTAGAGGGATTGGGGTAAAGTGGCACAACAGGTAAGTGAAGGATGTATTTCAAGTACGGCAAAAGTCAGTTGTCAAAAGATTTACAGTGAAGGGTTGGATGACAGTTGCATTAGAGGTAGCAGCGTGGGTTACCAAGGTGCGGGGAGGGAAAGCTATTAACAGTTTAATATGCTTTCCTAAAAAAATTGTTTTTAATGATCTTTTGAAGTAACAGACTGGTTGAGAGTCTAACGGAGCAGGGAAGGGAGTTCCACAGGAACGGCGCAGGCCTAGAGAAGTCTTGAAGGTGGATGTCAGAGGTGAGAGTGCGAACAGGTAATCTAATAAACTAGGCCCTCTTGTCAAATACCAACAATACATAGCTATGCAAGAATTCTGTGATCTTATTAACCCCTTCAGGACGGGTGACGGACGAGGTCCGTCACAGAGGGGAGACCCTTAACGACGGGTGACGGACCTCGTCCGTCACGCGGTAAAATTAACCCCGGATCGCCGCTATCGCGGCGATCGCGGGGTTAATGGTGCTCCCGGTATGCCTCTGCATTAGAGGCATACCGGGAGCACCCGGTCAGTCTGCCCAGCACATGTGCTCGCTCTGACCGCAAGTCTGAGCGAGCACATGTGCTCTCTATACTCACCTACCGGCTCCCTGCACTTCCGGGTTCTGTGTGAAGTGCAGGGAGCCGGATCAGTGCTGATCCTGCCCCCTGCTGTTTAAAAAAATAAAGTTTATTTAAAGTCCCCCCCCCTTACCCATTTTAATAAAAAATTAACCCCTTCCCTGCCAATTGATCACTGACTACAGTGATCAATTGGCAGGGATTACATTTTACTATGATCTGATTTTTTTTTTAACCCCTGAGGGTTAATTCTTTTTTTTTTTAACCCTCAGGGGTTAAATTAATTAAATTAATTAATTAAATTATTTTTTAATTATATATTTAGCTAGCTGGGGTAGGTGGAAGTTAGTGGGGAATTGGGGGATTTGGCGTTAGGCTAACTAGGGGTTAACGTTAAAAAAAAGTTTTAAAAGAAACTTTAAAAAGTTAAAAATTAAGCTTAAAAAAAGTTTTAATAACATTTAAGTAAAAAAAACAAAAAAAACACACTTTACCTAGTCCAAATAAAAATTAACCCCTTCCCTGCCAGTCGATCACTGCCTACAGCGATCAAATAGAGATCACAGTATTATACTGTGATCTAATTTTTTTTAACCCCTGAGGATTAACTTTTATTTATTTTTTTAACCCTCAGGGGTTCAATTTATTTAATTAATTAATTTAAATATTTTATAACTATATATTTTGCTAGCTGGGGTGGGTGGGAGTTATGGGAAAATGGGGAATTTACTGTTACTGCTGCGTACTGCTAGTTAGGGGTTAACGGTAAAAAAAAAAGCTTAGAAAAATGTTAAATCTGTAAAAAAGTTTTAAGAAAGTTTAGGAAAGTTTAAAAAAAATTTATAAGCAAAACAAAAGTTTAAAAACTAGTTTTTAAAAGTAAAAAAGTTATAAAAAGTAAAAAAATACATTTTAAAAACGCTCATTACCACTACACCTGGAGCAAACTAGAGAAAAAATTATCCCACGCCAAGGTTCAAAATATGCCTTTTGAATTACCCCAGGGTGTATTCTTTAATAAATAGTATGTGTTTGTGGTGAAGTTTCAATAACCAACCGTCTAAACTACTCCAAATTGGAACATGGACACAGCGTAAAACTTCAAAGTTAGAAAAAAACTGAATGGCTGCGTCTCAAATGCGCCCCTTCAACATCCACATATACCTGGCAAAGGTACATACGGGGGTATTGCTGTACTCAGCCGACATAGCTGAGCAACATATGAAGTATTATACAGTCATAGCACACATAAGGTTTGCAAAATATGCTGCGCAAACTCACTTTGTATGTCAAAAAGGCAGAAAAAATGCTTATTACCACTACACTTGGTACAAGCGGAAAAATGATCCCACGCTAAGGTTCAAAATATGCCTTTTGAAATACCCTGGGATGTCTTCTTTAAGAAATGGTATGGCTTTATGGGGAATTTGGATTATATAGCCTGGTAAAATACTCTAAAATGGGACATAGGCACAGCATAAAAATTCAAAGTTTGAAAAAAACTGGAATGGCTGTGTCCCAAATGTGCCCCTCCGATGTCCACACATACCTGGCAAAGGTACATACGGGGGTATTGCTGTACTCAGCCGACATAGCTGAGCAACATATGAAGTATTATACAGTCGTAGCACACATAAGGTTTGCAAAATATACTGTACAAACTCACTTTGTATGTCAAAAAGGCAGAAAAAACGCTTATTACCACTACATCTGGTACAAGCTAGCGGAAAAATGATCCCACGCTAAGGTTCAAACTATGCCTTTTGAAACACCCTGGGGTGTCTACTTTAAGAAATGGTAGGCCTTTGTGGGGTAGTTTGAATTTAAAACCTGCGAAGATGCTTGGAAATTGCACATAGGCCCAGCGTCAAAATTCAAAGTTTGGTAAAAACGGATATAGCTTGGTCTCCTATATGGCACTGTAGCTTCACGAAATAGTGCCAAAGACATTCATATGGGGTGTCATTTTACTCAGAAGACTTAGCTGAGCATAATTTGGGGGTTTGAACTTAGTGGCACATATGAAATATACAAAACGCCCAGCAAAAATGCAATCCGTATGTAAAAAATGCACAAAATTATTTTTTACCACATACTTTGGCATATATTGGTGAAAAAATGGGGGCATGTTAAGGCACAATATGCACCTTATCAGGGCCGGACTGGGACCTAAAATCAGCCCTGGAAAAAAATTCTATACCAGCCCAATAATGCTTCGCGCCAGCATAGTGTGCTGATATAGAGGGTGAAAAAATAACTTGAAATTGAAAACTCTTACTCCAACGAAGGAACGCATATAGGGCTTCAAAATAAACAAAAGAGCGCCTTTATTTTAAGTAGACGTACATTTGCATGTAATGTTTCAGTACAACTACTTTGGCCTATTAAGGACATTTTAGTAATGGTACTGAAATGCTGAATGTCTGCAGTTGCACAACTAAAAAATGAAGTGATCTTGTTTATTTTGAAGTTCTATGGATGCGCTCTTCACTTTGAATATGTTATTGTGCATGAGTATGCAACTAGCAACAAGACAGGGCCAATACGTGCTCATTATATATAATGACATATTTAATGACATTTATGTGTGTATTATGCATAAATAAATGTATATTACGATATGTGTAAATATTATAGGCATAATTATATGTTACTAATACACACATCAATATACATGCATATATATATATATATATATATATATATATGTGTATTACTGTCAGGATCACATCAATTTATGTCTATTACCTTTACCTCGTTTAGTGTATCTTGTCTCCAATTGTCTCCTTTTTTTCTCTTACAGCGACCCTTGTGCATCTTTTACTTCATCCCAGTCCCTGTGTGTTTCTTTTTACCCTTCTCCAGCCTCTGTATTTCTCTTTCCCCCAGCCCCTTTTGTGTTGTTCTTAGCCCCAGCCACTTTGTCTTTTTCTCCCCTTCCAAATCCCATCTGTGTGTCTCTTTCTAACTCCAGACTCTGTGTGCCTCTTTCTCTTCTCCCAGCCACTCTCTGTCTCTTTTTCCCCAGCCCAGCATTGCCTCCCACAAATCTTGTGTCACTTTGTTCCCCTTCCCTACTGTATGTCTCTTTGTCCCCCCAACAAACCTTCCGTGTGTCTCTCTTCCCCATCTCCTCCCTGTGTCTCTCTCTTACCCCTCTGTCTCTGTGTCCCCCCTTCTCCTGTGTCTCTCTATTACCCCTCTCTTTGTCCCCCCAACCTCCTATTACCCCTCTGTCTCTTTGTCCCCCATTCCCTGGTGTCTCTCTATTACCCCTCTATTTGTCCCCCCCTTCCCCTCTATTTGTCTCCCTCCTTCCCCCTATTTGTCTCCCCCATCCCTCTTTTTGTCTCCCCCCCTTCCCCTTCTGTGTGCCTGCTTACCTTGTCACAGGAGGACTGAGGGAGGGGGCGGAGCTAGCTAGTAGCTACCATGCTCCCTCGCGGTTTCCATAATTCCCAGCATCTACACATCATACAGTAATCCCTACTCTATGATGTGTAGATGCTGGGAATTCTGGGAACCGCGAGGGAGCATGGTAGCTACTAGCTAGCTCCGCCCCCTCCCTCAGACCTCCAGTGCTGCGGCTGTCAGTATCAGTGAGTGTGCCGCTGGATCGCTTAGGCGGCCGCCCGGCACACTCACTGATCCTGACAGGTGTCAGCACAGGAGATGGGGCCGCCGGCCGCAAGGTGAGTAATCACCTCAGAGTGTGCCGCCGGACCGGCCACCCGGCGGCACCGACATGCGGCCGGCGGCCGCGATATTATTAAAGTAAAGGGAGCAGGGCTCCCTCTCACTCTCTCCGGCCCCCCAGGTGCCGCGGCCCACCGGGAAATTTCCCGGTATCCCGGTGGGCCAGTCCGGCCCTGCACCTTATAAGATACCCTGGAGTGTCTACTTTTACAAATGGTAGGCCTTTGTGGGGTTTTTTTGAACAGTCAAACTGTTATAATACCCCAAATAGAAGCTAAGGCTCATTAAATCCATCTCTCAAAATTCTACTGTGAATACTGTAAAGGACAGGTCTCCTATATGGCACTGTAGCTTCACGAAATAGTGCCAAAGACATTCATATGGGGTGTCATTTTACTCAGAAGACTTAGCTGAGCATAATTTGGGGGGTTTGAACTTAGTGGCACATATGAAATATACAAAACGCCCAGCAAAAATGCAATCCGTATGTAAAAAATGCACAAAATTATTTTTTACCACATACTTTGGCATATATTGGTGAAAAAATGGGGGCATGTTAAGGCACAATATGCACCTTATAAGATACCCTGGAGTGTCTACTTTTACAAATGGTAGGCCTTTGTGGGGGTTTTTTGAACAGTCAAACTGTTCTAATACCCCAAAATGGAAGCTAAGGCTCATTAAATCCATCTCTCAAAATTCTACTGTGAATACTGAAAAGGACAGGTATCCTGTATGGCACTGTAACTTCACGAAATAGTGCAAAAGACATACAATGGGGGTGTCATTTTACTCAGCAGATGTAACTGAACACAAAATAAAACTTTGTACAGGAATAGCACACACCAACTTTACAAAATATACACGAGAATTTCTCTGTTATAAGTTTGTGTGCCAAAAACCAAAAAGAACACAATTTTACTCCAATATTTAGCAGAGGTTGGCGGTGAAATGGCTACGTAGAAAGTGTCAAAACAACCTTAGGTAAATAGCCCGTGATGTCTACTTTATATAAATATATACTTTTGTGTGGCAATTTTGTTTTCTTTTATGGCTATTAAGCTTACAAGACAAACATACCAAATTCTAAAATCGCTCCACATTAAAAGTTTATTTTACTCCTTGTGCTTTGTGACCTGTAACTACCAAAAAAAACTTAAAATCCCAGACACATTATATATTCTGTAAATCAGAACAAATAAATAAATTTATTTTTAATTACTTTCCTTAACCTGCACTAATTATGCACACATTATTATTGCAAAAACTGTAAAAAAAACAACAATATTTTTCATTTTTTTTGCATTTTTCTGTATTTTTTTTATAATAAGTAAGCATTTATATATATATATATGTTATATCAAATTAAAGCCCTTTCTGTCCTTTAAAAAACAGTATATAATATGTGTCGGTGCAATAAATGAGAGAGATGCAAATTGCAGTTGAACGCAAACAGCAAGAAAATGCAAAAATTGCTTGTGTCATTAAGCGTAAGTCAAGCTTCTGAAGCTGTGTCCTTAAGGGGTTAATGGGAACAATGTAATGGACTTTCTGAGTGTAAACAAATGCGAATGCCAATATATGGTGTTTATTCACTAAGGAGTAACTTGGAGATTTATTTTCTTACTTACTGCAATTTGGGCCGACTGGGTGATCGGTCGAATTCCTGAACTCCAAGCCAAAATGTAGCCAAATCACAAACCAAACAAAATGTGCACTAGCCGAGCATTTTTGCTTTGATTAGTGATTCTGAATTCTACTTGTGGTTCCAAAAAAATAAAAAAAAGATTGGCGAGAGGGCAGTCACTAAATGTTTTTTTTTTTTTTTAAATCAAATGAGAATTGACCAACAGAGGGGAGCAGTAAAAAATAAAATAAATCTATATTTCTAGATTATATATTCAATACACATATAATATAAAAATAAGAAATATTTTTGTACTGCTCCTCTTTGTCCACTCACGTTTACTCATCACTGTACTGCAGAAGTAGTCCTGAAAAATTCTACAGTGGCTATCAAAGTCACCAGACTTGAACCCCATAGAAAATTTTTGGTGGGGTTTGAAGAAAGTGGTTACAGGATGCAAACCCAAGAATATTACTGAACTGGAGTCCAATGCTCATGAGCAATGGACTAAGATTCCTCAGCAGGGCTAGATTAAGAGCCCAGTGGGCCTGGTGCTGACAATTATGATGGACCTAAATACAAAATCTTATTGGCCAAAAACACTAAAACAGTCCTACCTCCCAAGCGTCCTGTATCTGAGGGAAATGGTGCTGGAGGGAAATTCATAGGATGCATCTATGAGAAAACACATACCCTATGCTAACCTCACATTTTCATCTTTCAAGTAAATCCATAGCGCCCAAACAGCAGTGTCCAGTAAAGCAGGAAGTCTATGGATGGGGTAAAAGGGTGGGCCACTGACGCAAATCACATAACCAGAACTGCCGAAAGGGGTGAACATACCCATAAAGGAAGCATATATGTGACCCCATGTCTCCATGTCACTAGGACACTAGGGGACATTGAGAGACATTGGGACACTGGGGGACATGGGGATACTGAGATATTAGGGAACACTGGGAGACCTGGGGACACAGACACTTGGGGACACTGGGTGACTGAGACACGAGTGGACACAGAGAGACATGGGGCACTGAGACACTGTGATACATAGGGGACACTGGAGACCTGATAAAGACCTGGGTACAGGTCAAACCATTGCGGTGTCTAATAAACCTGCTTAAATCTATCACAGTGAGTGCCTGAGATTTTTTTCTTTTATACTAGTGGACACAGACACTTGGGGGCACTGTGAGACATGGGGATACTGGGAGACTAGGGGACACTGAGGCACTAAGGACAATGAGACACTACGGACACTGAGAGACACCTGGGACACTGGGAGACATGGGGCACGGAGACACTGTAATACATAGGGGACACTGGAGACTTGATCAAGACCTGGGTACAGGTCGAAATGTTGCGGTGTCCAATAAACCTGCTTAAATCTATTACAGTGAGTACCTAAGATTTTTTTCTTTTATACTAGGGGACCCAGAGACATGGGGACACTGGGAGACATTGGGACACAGACACTGGGAGACTAGGGGACTTTGGAAGACTAGGAAACACTGAGACACTAGGGACACTGGCACACTATGGCCACTGAGAGACACCAGGGACACTGGCTGGGAGACATGGGGACACAGAGACTAGGGGCCACTGGGAGACAAGGGACCACTGTGTCCCTAGTGACTCAGAGTCCCCATGTTCCCCAGTGTCCATATGTCTCCCAGTGTCCCAATGTCTCACAGTTTCCCCTTGTGTCTCAGTGTCCCCAGGTCCCCAAGTGCCCCCTAGTGTCTCAGTTTCACCAAGTGTCCCTATGTCTCTCAGTGTCCCCAAGTCTCTCACCGTCCCCATCTCTCACAGTTTCCCCTAGTGTCTATGTCCCCAGGTCTCCCAGTGCCCCCATGTGTCTCAGTTTCCCAAAGTGTCCCTATGTCTCCCAGTGCCCCCTAGTGTCTCAGTGTCTCCATGTCTCCCAGTGTCCCATAGTGTCTCCCAGTGTCCCATAGTGTCTCGAAGTTGCTGTCTGGACTATCTGTGCAGAGCTGCTCCCCCGCGGATCAGTGAGTAGAGAGGCAGGGAGGGAGATGTTGTAACTTCTTATCCCTACCTCTCTCCACACAGACAGCAACCCCTACTGGCTGGTGCTGGTATTGCAGAATAATTTCTGTTTATACTGAGACTGACATTTGTATTGCTGGTATTACTGCAATACTGGCACAGGCTAGGCAGCCTCAAATACCTGAGAAATACTTCTGAGAAATACCTGGCAACCCTGAGAAATACCTTGCAGAGTAGTGTGTAAAAACAAATCAGCCCCTATGTTAATCCAGCCCTGTTCCTCAGGAACACTGCCAGAATGTCTGACTATGCATCTCGTTTGCAGCATGTCATAACAGCAAAAGGGTGCTCTACTGAATAACAAAGATGCGTGCCAGGAAGGGGCTGTATAATTTTCAGACTGGAGAAGTCATTATCAGTTGCATTTTCAGTTGAATTTGGAGAAACCACTTGAATCATTGTGTTGAGCGATTTCAAATGCTTTTGTTTGAGATGTTCATTGCAAACAGCTGAAAGTTTGTAAATTTTTACAATAAACCTGATTTTCAATGGGGGTTGAAGAATTTCGATCACAACCATGTTCAAAGAAAAAAAAAGCCAGAAGCTGTAAATAAGCACTGACACAATACCAGTTGATTCGAACACTCCGTGTGTACATATTCCGAGTTCGCTAGCACAATGTAAAGTTTAAAAGATAATTTATAAATGGGACCCCCTCTTTCTATGTTTTTTGTAGAGGACAAGTTCACATTAAAGGAAGATAAAATATTTCTTTCATATAGCCTTTAACGGTATTATTTTTGTAATGCAGTAGTAAGTTCTTTATTTACCAACTTTTTTCAATTGAAATATGTCTGCCTCCATGCTGCAGAAGTAAAAGAAACCTGGCATTTACTTCGATGTTTTTTATTATAGCCACAGTGGCTATAATCGATACAAGTTTTTGTTTTTAAATAATACAAATTATGACAGTTTTCCTTTGAAAAGGGTGGTTTATTTAATTATTTATTTAATAACCCTTTGTAAAAATAAATAAATGCATAATAGATTACTATTTTGAAAAAGCGGGGGTTTTAATAGTTTATTTTGTTTTTGTATACATTCTTTCCTCTTGTATACATAAGTGTTCATGGTTAGATTTAAGAATATTTATTGCTCAAAGAAACATTCGTGGTCTTTCTTTCCCAACTTCCTTGTTAAAAAGGTCACAAATGTCTCACACCTCCCAAGTGTCCCCAAGTGTATTTAGAAGGGACAGCTCCTATTTGGGGCCCAAATCCCTCTGTCCCTCTTTCTGTTCTAATACCCCTCTTTTCAAGAAGCTCCACGTAGTTGGAGTGTCTGAGTGCAACAGAGCTCCCCAGCAATAATACTCCCAGTAATGTGTGAGTGTATAACAGAGCTCCCCAGCAATAATACTCCCAGTAATGTGTGAGTGTATAACAGAGCTCTACAGCAATAATACTCCCAATAATGTGTGAGTGTATAACAGAGCTCCACAGCAATAATACTCCCAGTTATGTGTCTGAGTGTATAACAGAGCTCCCCAGCAATAATACTCCCAGTTATGTGTCTGAGTGTATAACAGAGCTCCACAGTAATAATATTCCCAGTAATGTGTGAGTGTATAACAGAGCTCCCCAGCAATAATACTCCCAGCAATGTGTTTTCAACTACAATAACTGTGTTTAGAAATCAGTCTGTGAAAATAAGATACATTGTTCTTGTTCTAAATGACACTTTAGTTGCATACATTATTATTAGTGAGTCACCTGAACATTTTTTATAACAGCTTCTGCTTATGTGATTGGCTCTTGTTTGGAATTCTATCTTCTTGTGCCTTACAGTAAGTAAAGGACACAATCAACAGGTAGTAATTCACTCACACACATTACCTGCAATCACTAACCTTATTCCTCACCAGAAATATAGGCTTTTAGTTCTACTACATGCTTACCTGCAAAATAGTCTCTTTGTGGAACGCTTGGAGGATTCTTATTACTTGTAAGGCTGTAAAACAGACACAATTTATGATTATAAAATATTATGTTATGATTAAAACCAGTGCTAACAAAATGCTAACAGTGGAATTATGCAATGACCGACCATCCTGTCTTGTTTGCTGCACACTACGCTGTAGGTAGCTAATACATAATTGGTTTAGAAAAATGTATCTTCATTTAGGAGAACCCATAATTCGGCAAACGTGTGACATGATCATGCTAAGTCACGCTAAGTCACTCCTACTGACAACAGAGAGCAATGGTGCATTGTGGGTAAATTTTGGCTTTTACCAATACTCCCTACAGAAGGGGGGCAAAAAGTAAGAAGTCCTTAAACATTAAATATACACCTTTATTAATGATTAGACATACAATATCTCACAAAAGTGAGTACACCCCTCACATTTTTGTAAATATTTTATTATATCTTTTCATGTGACAACACTGAATAAATGACACTCTGCTACAATGTAAAATAGTAAGTTTACAGCCTGTATAACAGGGTAAATTTGCTGTCCCCCCAAAATAACACACAGCCATTAATGTGCATTAACTCTCATGGGCATGGAGTTCACCAGAGCTTCACAGGTTGCCACTGGAGTCCTCTTCCACTCCTCCATGACAACATCTTGGAGCTGGTGGTTGTTAAAGACCTTACGCTCCCCCACCTTCCGTTTGAGGAAGCCCCATTGATGCTCAATAGGTTTTAGGCCTGGAGACATGCTTGACCAGTCCATCACCTTTACCTTCAGCTTCTTTAGCAAGGCAGTGGTCATCTTAGAGGAGTGTTTGGGGTCGTTATCATGTTGGAATACTGCCCTGCGGCCCAGTCTCCGAAGGGAGGGGATCATGCTGTGCTTCAGTATGTCACAGTACATTAATGGTTCGTTCAATGAACTGTAGCTCCCAAGTGCCGGCAGCACTCATGCAGGCCCAGACAGCAAAGTTACACTGTTATACAGCAGAGTGTCATTTCTCCAATGTTATCACATTAACAAATATAATAAAATATTTACAAAAATGTGAGGGGTGTCCTCACTGTTGTGAGATACTGTACATATCTAGGGGGAACAAGAAATAAAACGTTCTAAGCTTTAGGTGAATACCACTTCACTCCTTGGTTGAGGAAATGATTAATTCAGTATGTGTACTTGGGTTCCAGAAAGTTTGGGGTTTCAGCCCCAGACGAAGGTGTATACTATAGCGCTGAAATGCGTCGACCAGCTTGCACTCTCTTGTTTATATTCACATGGGCTATTGATGTTTTGTGAATGGTAGGGACACCATCTAACTTTCAGGTTGTGTGACCATAGGAGTCCGTGACAGGACACTAGACTTTTAACCATCACAGTCCCTGTTAAGCTAGACCTTAGTTTAGGGCTAGATATTTTTAGGAGTATTCACTAATGGGCTATTGTACTATAACTACTTTGTCTCACTTACAGTGGGTTTCAGTTGTTTACTTTCCTACTTATTTCACTACCAGCAGCATTTATTACCAGGACAGCCTGGTTTTAAATTCATTAATCCCCTTCGGGATTTTCTCTTTCTGAGATATATTTTATTATGATGTGTCTGGAACTGGGTTTACAAACCATATTGCTTGTAATGCCTGACTATAATAATGGCTACAATGTTTAGCAAGTGATATACCACCCGATTACTTGTAACTCAGTCCAGTTACTTTGCAGTGTGTAGGGTGGATGGTTTTTGTAAGCACTAATTCCATTTTCTACCAAGTATTGATTATAGTCTATTTTCCATATCTAGGGAAGTTTTATTGGACATGAGTATTACTTTGAAGCTTTACTTAAACTAGATAGTGGATACACTCCGATTTACTACGGCTTTTTGAACAATGTGTTGTGGAGATTTGGTCTGCTTGTTCTTGGTATACATTTGTTGTTCCCCTATATCTTCATGTCTAATCATTAATAAAAGGTGTATTTTTAATGTTTGAGTAAGGACTCCTTATCTGTTGCTTCCTTCTGTAGGAATGATTAGTAATTTACCTGGCATGATTATATAATCTTTGGGTTACCCCCATTCCTGTACTTACTATAAGACCAGTTTTGGGCCTCTATTTCTGTCAAAGACCAGAAACTTGATTGCAAATATTACTATTTTAAATAAAAACATTTTGTATCTGAATATGCACTTTAAGTGTACACTGTTCTCAACGGGTATATACATTTTACATATTATCATAGTAAATGTGAATTTGTGTAAGCAGCAGTCCATGTTGAGTGGTTACTAAAAAGCAAATGAAATAAGGGTAAAGGCACTGGTGTGGTACTGAACACAGAATAAACTACAGTTAATCCAAAGATCAAGACATTTGGAACATGCATGTAAGCATCTGTTTAAAAAAATTATAAAAATAAATAAATAAAAGGCACCCCAACGTGAAATAAATCATGCAAGTCATTCAAATTTATAAATGCAGTGAAACATCTAATTTAATAATTTATTGTACAATAAAAGGTATGTTAACAAGACATGCAAATTAAGGCAATGTAAACGACATAATGTGGGTTAATATTTAGTTTACATTCCAGCAGAATAAACACTTTCCCGTCTAGCCTTGATTGGCCCCCGTGTTGATAAAGGTAATATTTTACTGGCAATTGTATAATCAGGGTCTAAGTTTTGGAAATATACAAGTTGCACAAATGCTGGATGTTGTATAATTACTGTACATATAGCTGTAATCCATTTACATGTAGGCAACTTTACTTTTTTACTAAAGCATTTTTAGGACTACTAGCTGCAGGCATGGGCTCCCATGTGATTGAATTACCCACCAGTTAACTGGGACCTATTGTCCTTTGGGGTTCTGCATCTCTTCGGTCTATTTAAAGGGATACTCTTAGCACCAAAACAACTTTAGCTTAATGAAGTAGTTTTGGTGTATAGATTATGCCCCTGTAGTCTCACTGCTCAATTATCTGCTATTTCGGAGTTAATCACTTTGTTTATGCAGCCCTAGCCATGTCTCACTAACTCTGAATCACACAAATTGTGTGATCTTTTCACAATTGTCTCAGTGCAGCTCGGCCCAGAGTTTGGCCTGCCAATCTCATGGTGGGTGTCCTGCTTGTGAGGAAAGGCAAGGAGATCGAAAGATGTCCATGCTGGCCCTGTGCCCCTTCACTAAGGGAACAGTAAGGGAGCGTGGAGTTTGCACCTCAAGTAAGTGCAGGTTTGTATGGATGCTCCCTTGAGATCTCGTGGCTTCATTATGACACAGAGTGAAACCAGATGGAGCTATGGCTGATCTACGCCCGCTGGAGGTGCAGACCCATCATGTACCCATGTGACCACCAAGGACTCTACTAAAAATATTGAACCATCAAGGATTTTACTCTAACTCTACTGGGATAATGTGGGGAGGCCTCCCCACAACACTTAGTCACCTCATGCTTCAAACCCCCCCTCCTCCACTAATGGCATCTTACAATATGTATACTGACTTACATGGTGATTTGCTGAGGTAATCGATCCACTAAAAATAAATTGTATAGAAGGATGTTTTTGATTTAGCTATTTTGGTCAATATTTTGCAAATTCAACACAGCTCCATCTTAGGCCAAGATATTGCAATTCCCTCACCAATTTATCTCAACTCACCTTTAGTGAATAAGCACTTTAGTATATTAGCCTACCCATATAGAGCAGATATATGTTATTAAAATTAGTGGGTTCCTAGACATCTTTATATTTATTCTAAAAAAATTCAAGGCCAGGGATCTGCAGTATGTTGGTGGCATGGAACTTTGATTTCTGGTCAGAATTACAAGTGCCTCATGACCTCGCAAGGTTTGCTTTTACAGTGTCCTCCCCCCCCCCCAATTTTCAAAATGGTATATGCTAACTGGTGGTCAGTATCAATTGAGGCAGTTGTTATAGTTCGTATTGTGCGGATGGGAAAAAGTTGGTATTTGTCATCTTACAGCTGAAATTTAGCAACCACTTTGGAAGCAAGCCCTCAACTTTTATTGCATAATTACACAAGTCCTATCAGCTATTTTAGGAAACAAAATATCTTATTATGCTATTTCTATCTTGATTTCCCTTTTTATTGCACCAAATGTTAACATGACAAACATCCCCTGCATGAAAAACGGCCAAAAATAGACTAAAGAATGGTATGCAAATTGACATTCTTGATGAATTATGAAGCTACTGGAGCTATGCAGTTCAAAATAATTATATTATATAGCTTTCAGCATTTTGAATTGCCCATCATAAAATCACTTACAAACAACTTCTAACTGCACATATATTTGGTTCATAAAGACAACAATCTAAAACTCGAATGGCTTCCATACCTGATTCACATCCCTTGTCCTCACTCTTTGTTGTAAGTTTAGGAATATCAGATTGCATGAAACAGAGGAGTATTTAAGAGGAAGAGTTGTTAATAAATTTGCTTAATATGGCTGCTCTTTCTGCCATACAAGGTGATATGTACACAGTTTACAGGAACACTCCAAGCACCATAAGGATTACATAGTGCTTTAGTGGTTAGGGTGCCAGGAGTGCCATTTTATGTAGTCAAACCATTTTAGAATACCTGGGGATTGCAAGGAGCCGCTCCCTGCCTTCATTATAGCTTAGTGAGAGCTGGAAGCTCCTGCTCTGGAGTGCTGTACTGGTTATGGTGTAGAACTTAAAATTGGCGTAGGACGTGGTTTCCAAAAGGTTACCTCTTATCTAGTTCGGTTCAGGTAAGTAGGTCTGTATGTATTGTGACCAAAAGCAAGGAAATGTGCTGGATGGAGTTTGTATTAAAATTAATTTTGCACTTTATATAAGTGTATGCTTGGGCCCTGGGGTGGAGCACTTGGAGAGTAGGGTGGGCCAGTGCTTCACTCCACATTTTGGAGGTTGATTGGAAACTGCAGGTGAGGAGTCCAGTTCCAGAGCTTCAACTCTCTGATTTACCTCACCTGAAAAGGATTGTTAATTGCAGGTGCTATTAACTACTCCCCTGCCAAAGGAGTGTTTGATTCCTGTGAGTGGAAAGAGAACTGAAAGAATCTAAGGTGGATATTTATGTTTATTTATGTTGGGAAATGGACAAGCCATCCAACCCATTTAGTTTATCATTTTGTTATGTTAGTGCTCAGAAGGGCAAGGATTTTGTTTTTCTTTATTTTGTTATACTTTGTTATACCTTACTGTCAAATTTTGGAACCACAATAAAAAGAGCAAGTCCTTTTACCTCATCCAGTGTGTGAAGTGCCTCTGAAGCCTGAAAAGACTGTGTGTAACACCCCAATCCCAGGACAATGTACCAAGGGAAAGGAGTACTTTTGTCACAGTATATATGTATGTTTGTATGTATACATACATAGTCATCTGGGATACTCAGGTTCAAATCAAATCCCAGTCAGGCCAACTCACCAGTAAGTGTCCCTGGGCAAGACACCTAATGATATATGTCATTAAGGGATACAGAGAAGCAGTGCCTTCTTGGTGTCTATTTTCTGGAGCTTATGTTTACCTCTAGATATATGCGCCCTGGCGGTATGATCTCTGCCTGTGGATTGATCGCTCAGCTTGGTTCCTTGTAGATGGTAGGTCAGGGTCAAGGGCCAGTTGAGCTGAAATGGTTATTTCCCTCCGAAATGCAGTGTAACCGATATTCACCAATTACATAAAATAAAAATAAAAACAGAAAATAGTGCTCTCTGTTTAGTTGGTGTAAATGCAAAAAAAAAAGGAGAGCAAAAAAAGGAGAGCACAAAAAGGAGGTTTTTGCTCAATCCTGTGTAGCATAGGTGGTTTCCTCCCCACCAAGGAGGCAAAAAGTGTGGCTCCTCAGGATAAAATCTTCAGGGATAAAATCAGGAAGGTCCAGGTAAGGTAAAAAACTAATTTTATTTAAAACAAAGATAATAAACCGAATGCCATGAAAGCACCAACGCGTTTCACCCAAAGAGTCGTGGTGGCTTGGATTTTGCCTGGATTAACAAGGTCCCTGTCAGAAGCTAGGGAATCAGGGCAAGGTGACAACAAGTGGACTACTGGAACAAACTATTCATGGACACAAAAGGAGAACCTAGACCGGCTTTACTGCTACTACAACAGCAGACCCAATGAGAGGGGCTACGTGAGGTATGTGGGAATGAATGTATGGATGGACGACTAAGAGACCATCATCTATACTATCAATACTAACACTAGAACATCTAGTTACACAATGCTCTACGACTGGCCCTGACTCAATTTCACCACTTAATTCGCCCCTTAGTATGCTTATAGTTACTTGCAGACACACACAGACACACTTAAATAAACACAGACAGGCAGACACAAATAGGCACAACACACACACACACAGGTAGATGCAAGCACAGAAAGACACACAGTTACAGACAAACTCTGTAGTGGCTGTACAGAGCGAAAGATTGTGTGTAGGGATACAGTGCATGTGCAGTGGATGTAGTGTAGGTCTAAGGGGTACAATGTGCAGGAATAGTGTCTCTGTATAGGGGATGCAGTGCGTTTGTGTGTGTATGGGATGTAGTGTAAGGAATATATTCATGGTCAATGGGGCATATGTTAAGGGAGCGCTACTGGCCCTGGAGATTGGGAAAATGATCCAGTACGATTAAACCCCACATTCGGAGCTCAGGCCCTCCCTCAGCTCCTCCTAACGATGCCCCTGACCCAAGGTGGGTAAAGAGGCTGCCAAGACAATCCAGCCATAGTAGCTGGGTGAAAGATATTAGCAGGGACATACGCTGAGAGGCACAACCAAGTTTCTGGGATTGTGTACCGTAACATCTGAATATGGGTTGGACGTGTCCAAGTCCAGATGTGAGGTACAAGAAGCATTAAATAAGAATGGCAAGGCCAAAATCCCGTGGAACTTCCATATCTTGGCAGACAAGTATTGACCAACCAACTTGACATTGAACCGAAGACCGCAGTGATGATGGATGTGACAATACCCAGTGACTACAATGTCAAGAAGTTGCAATATGAGAAGATGAACAAATACCAATGACTGAAAAAGAAGCTAGAGAGGATGTAGAAATTGAAGGCTGTAGTGGTACCAGTTGTGACACGAGCAATCGGGTCTCTAAACCTCAATTTGGGAGCGTGGCTTCAGCAAATTCACTTGTTGTGTAGAATAACAATTAGAATTTATGCTTTTTAAAAAGTTACCCCAACTAGGCCTCTTGGAAAATGCACAGTCACTGTAATAATATAGGAGCTTCTTATTAATTATGTTCATAAATGCATTCTGCATATTCCATAGCTATCTTCCTTTACATATTGTGCAACATATTATTTAATTGAATTTAACGGCAAATCACAATAGCAGTGAGGCCAACTCACAATGTATCCGGAGTCAGAGTCACATGATTCTGATGAATCTTCTTAAACTCTGCAAAGTTTGTGTGAAATTTTTATTTTTATTTTTTTTATTTTTTATTTATGTATTTATTTTTATACTCTCACCCCTCAGGGTGGTATTTTTGTGTATTCATTCTTGAGTGCTCTACAAGAGGCCTGGAAGTCTAAGGGATCTGTGCAAAACCTTAGCTGTTCCTAGAACTGCACTCTTCTAGACAGGGACCTCAGATGTCCCCCTTGGAATCTGCTGAAGATACTCCCACAACTTGGAGGTTCTCTTATCACAACTAGGACCACTACTGCCTTCACTATAAAATATTATATATCTAATATAAAATATTAGTTAAAATATATAAATAGTGATGTCCCGAACTGTTCGCCACGGACTCTAGTCAGCAGACACATTCCAGCCAATCAGCAGCAGACCCTCCCTCCCAGACACTCCCACCTCCTGGACAGCTCACTAAGAATGCAGCTTCAAAATGGATGCTGTCCAGGAGTTGGTAGGGTCTGGGAGGGAGGGTCTGCTGCTGATTGGTTGGAATGTGTCTGCTAACTGGAGTTCGCTGCGAACCGTTCGTGGTGAACCGTGGCGAACCGTTCGGCGAACAATTCGGGACATCACTATACATAAATTAAAAGGGTACAGTTCAGTAAGTGTAGTAAATTTCAGCAAGCTAGAAACAACCCAGTTATTCTCTGGTTTTGTAATTAAAGTGTTTGTTGAAAATATTTCAATACAAGAAAATAACAATTGACAGGAAGAAGAGGGAAATTACAGTGCTATGTTTATGGTCAAAATACGTGGCATTATTTGGTCATGGGAAGGAGGAAAAGGAATAGAAGAAAATAACTGAGAACTCTGCCCTAACAGAGTAAGCAAAAAGGAGGAGGAGATCCGAATGTAAACCCTGGGGTGAATATGTCTCCATCCAAGATGGCCAAATTTTCAAAATGTTCTCAGTAGTTTTATGTATAACAGTGGTCAACATTTCCATTTCAATTGGATATTATAGCTTAATTCTTAGTACCTATCTGTGCTTCAGTTGGAAGGGCCACCTTCCAGGATGGAGCAATGCACACTCTCAAGGCTGAGCACACTCTGAATACAAGTCTGTGCACAGAACATGCAAAGAGACCTGTATATAATCCCTGTTAAGAATTGCCACCAAGACACCACAAGAACCTCCCAAGAAGATTGTCCTACAATAGTTTGACTTGATGGCAAATTCACCAGGAATGCAAATAGGTGCCATCCTTCCAGCAACTCCGAAAGCAGTAATTGTAGACAATCTTGAGGGGTGAATATACAAAGTATACACCTTTTACCAAGGTGGAGGAATGTGATATGGATCGTGTGATCATAAATGTCAGTCCAGTCTACCCAGTCAAACTTCTCCTGTAATGTAGCTTCCCATTTGCATGGCTGGTCTGTATATTAGACAAAAATGAGAGTCTAAGAGAGTGCTGAAGTTTGCACGTATATTCATGGTTCTACCATGAGTTTGGCCTGCCCTCATGGTAGAACCTTAAAAAGGAGCTGCAATATAAAGAATCTGTATAGCCCAGAAGAGTTTGAATTTGGGTACCACGCTGTTCCAACAGGGGTGCATGCAAAACCCTCTGGCCAACATGTGCCGAATCTCTGTGATTCCCTTCCAAATCCACCATGCAAAAGTCAAAGGGTGACAACCCACTGGGAACGAAGACTTCTAGAATAAACACCTGGGTCTACAACTGTCCAAGTAGAGGACACCCACGAACCTATATCTCTTCCACAGTTGCAGAGAATGCTGTAGGGCTGGAATAGAATGAGACACTGGGAGATTAGCACTAGGATGCCACACAAGAGACAGGGAACCAGTCATTTATTCCATCTTCCAATGCCACCCAATGTGCCGTACCTGGTCAAGTAAATTTGTGCCATCATTGCAAATTGAGTTGCTATAGAATAGCCACAATAGATGTGGAATGGATAGTAACCCCCAATCCCTAAGTTTATGTAGAAAATATTTATGGAATCTACCACTTCTACTTAACCAAAAAGACTAAATTCATGCTTGGAGCCCCGCAAACTCTTGTGATGTAGGTAGTAAGGCGATGGAATGAAAGAGAAACAATATTTTAGGAAGTAGCTTTATTTTCACCACAAAAAGATCATGAAAGGAGTAAGGAGGTGCTCAAGATTTGCAATCATGGGTTCATAGTTAGCAACCATCATTAGATGCTCACCCAGTCTCCACTCCTTCAAAAAAAATCGTTAAAAACCCACTTCTTTATAAAAGCGTATCAATTAAACAGTTAATAGCTCCTGACTGATTCCTCTTCTGCAACTGTCATTAGTCTAATACAATCCTTACCTTTCTGTGTCATTTTACCCCACTCCCTCTAGCATGTAAGCTCATTGAGCAGGGTCCTCAACCCCTCTGTTCCTGTGTGTCCAACTTGTCTGGTTACAACTACATGTCTGTTCGTCCACCCATTGTAAAGCGCTGAAGAATTTGACGGCACTCTATAAATATCATAATAATAATAATATACTATCACCTAGTAATGCAAATGCCTAACGAAGTAAGAGTTTTTGCCTGCCACTGAAAGGAAGAGCTTGCGTGCATTGCATTTGAGCCTGTAGCAAGGTTAGATTAGGTGTATCACAGTTAGAATGGTTGATTTAAACTCCAGAGTGGGCCCCAAACTCTTGCAACATGGCAGAGAAGCTGGGCAATGAAATTGTTCGGATGGTCAGGGAGAGACAAATATCATCCTCAAATAAGTTCAGTTTGTACTCCTACTTATATGACCTCTGTTGACCTAGCCTAATGATTTCTCGTACCTGCTCACTCAATATTCACTGACTTATGGACAGGACACTGCTTTAATACTTAAATGTTCCAGTACTCAATGTAGGCATGATAGATCGGTACCACCTGAGATCATAAAATGCATACACCTTCCACTTGGCCACCGTTGAATGTACACCTGAATTCTCCTTTCCACCTAGCCACATCCAAAAGGAGATTAAAATAATAACTTTCAGGAGTCCACAAAAAAATAAATACATATGCATGCTCAAGAACCCCAATCATGTTGTGCCCCTATGAAAAGACTTGGTAGTCCATGATGATTTAAGGACTACTAACTAGAAGGATGGTCACAACATTTCTGGCAAATAAAACAAAGTAAATCTTGTTTCATTTCCGAGTCAACCCAAAATGGATACATTTTGCCAAGTAAATACGCAAAGTTTCTCTATTTCATGTATACAAAGCAGAACACTGATATGTATCTGAGTGGATGGTATTTTATAAACATGTTATGAACAAACAATGAAAGCAGACCAGCAGGAAAGGAGCATGGTTTTTGTGAATATGCTGATACATGCAAAATTCAGACAATTTCATTGTTCATACCGATCCCAAGTGTCTTTCCCAGTTTTGCGAAACATTGCCACATGATCATTGGGAAACCTAAACAATTAATGGAAGAAAGTGCCGAAGTGGACAAATTCAGTAAGATTGATCAACGGTCGAGAAAACAGGAGCAAAAGGGACGACAAAAATCAAAAATTTTACACAGCAGTGATTTTCAGTTTTGTGAGAAAATTTATAGCCAGGGGTGAATAAATATAGGATATATTTTATTTAAAACATCCTAACCTGGTTCATCCTAACCTGGTTACAGCCAGGGGTGTATAAATATAGGATATCTTGTTTAAAACATCCTAACCTGTTTCTAAAGATGAGGCCTCTAACCCTAAACCACCAGCATTTGACAACTGTTACCCGGATTCTTTGCCAATTATAGTTCCTTGGTTGTGAAGTCAGTGTGTTCGTGGCACAGTTTGAGTTTAAATTTCCATCCATCTCCTTTCCAACTACCTTCTCTCTGGTTTAATTTCCATCCAAAAATTGGGACAGGGCTTTCCTTCTCTGGTCCAAAAATTCTCCCAGTCAGGAAAAACTTACATGGTATACGAATTGAAAATAACTGATGTACTCATGTAAACATGCATAATCAAAATCTGCTTTTTCACCTGTGGTTTTCTTTTCATATTTTTTAAAGATTTCAGATGGGGACCACTCCGCTTACATTGCAGTGGCCCAGGGGAAGGTAGCTTTTACTTTCCTGAAACTATCTCTCGTGAGCACCACCATCTTCTTCCATGAGGTCCTATTCAACTCTTGGCATTTCAGCAAGAGTACAACAATGGGCTTTTTCTCCTACAGCCATCACTAGTGAGGAGGGCTTGACAAAACATAGCTCTGCCTTTTGTCAACCGTATGGAAGATACACAAGTCAAAGCAGTCCCTACTTTATCTTAAATCTTTTGACTGGGTTGTAATTTCAGTAAAATTCCAACAGTCTTTATGAGCATTTGATAAAGATTTTATCTTTATCCACTGCTCACCAGCAATATACCTTTTTGCAGGTGAGGAACGAGCAATGAATATTGTTGATCATTAATGTTATGGAATTATAAGAGGTATTATTCTTCCATTAAACTTGTGTAAACATTCTTTTCTACGGTTCTGTTTTAGAAATTTAGAATTATATTCTTGTAGTTGTTTTTTGGTGCTGACTGACTTGTTCTTCATAATTTTCTTGTTAATAGCAATAAAGAACAAAGACAGATATGAATCTTAAAAGGAGCTGTAAGAAGGAATCATAGGACATCTATGATCCTCACTGCAGCACAAGATTTGAGCCGAGGTAAAAACAGAAGAAAAGAGGCAATGCCATCGAGCTCCAAGAAACACGGCTAAAATTCAAAAACAATTTTCCAAGGCATTTCTTTAACAATAACCAATAGGGCATTTTTTTGCATTGAAAACAAATATTAGGGTGTTACTGCAATATAACTCTTTATCCCAGTCATCTTTGCTCTATATTAAATTATTTCCATGACCGTTATACCAGTCATACCAGTCAAAATGTTTTGAAAATTGAGTTACGCAACGCCATGTGCGATGATGTGAGCTTGAAATTTTTTTTAATGTTACAACAACATTACACTATTACCTCCTCCATTTTTGTTTTAGATATGCACTTGTTTTTTCTTTCTGCGTGACAGGTTAGATCAGAGGTATTGAATTTCCCTCCATGGACTGACAGGTAATAATGTGAGTTGTAGTCCCCGAACTTAACAAGTGGGACCATCAATGCTGCCGTGAGTTAGAAACTTTCAGCATATCTGTTGAGGGTAGTTTATTTATTTATTGAATCATTTTTATTGAACTATGTTTTTTTTTTTCTTTCTTTCTTTTCTTTCCTTTCTTTTTTTGTTTTATGGGCTGGACTCTAGTGTTTTTGGTGAATTAACATGCACATCTATGGTGCAAGAAATTAATGATCATTATATTCAATATAATACATTTTGCTAACCACTTATTTTAGTGCATTATGTAGATAAATATAGAAGTATAACATAACGATTATTATTTTTGCGTTTATATAGCGACAACTTATTCCGCAGTGCTTTTCAATATTATATTGGGATCCTCGCCAACTTATCGTTCCGGAGACGATTACAAAATGTTACAGGAACAATAGGATGGTGACGATCCTGCTCTAATGAGCTTATAGTCTAGAGGCACTATTATATTCCAGTGTCGTTTACAGATCTCTGGATTGTGTGCTTTTTCTGATATTCTCGAATGCAGACTAGCTACAGGCCCATTGATTAGTGGAATGTTAACAATTTACTTGCATTTATAGCATTGCTTTTCTTCAAACATTGAGCGTGACCAATCCTGATTAACATTATGGCAAATTTGGCACTGGTGGAAAAGCGTATACAACACAAAAATTCTGCCCTTACCTTCGGAGTTTATCTATTATTCCACCATCGTTTTTCTTGATGTCATTAACGATCCTTTGAAGTTGTCTGCAGAAGAATATAAAATACATGTAAGTGGGCATAATGTACGTGAGAAATTAGCTTAGTAATTAGCATATGTAATTTGTGGAACAAAATAAGGTATAGTTTACTATTGCAAAATATTTTATCTTAAAGGACCACAACAACTTGCTCCTGGCACCCCCCATATAAATAGTAAAAGTAGTGGTTTGACAGCTTACATGGGTGCAGGGACAGGCACAGGGTGTCTACTTCAATGAGAGCCAGAAACTCCTCCACGGAGCTTCAGTTAGCTCTGCTGAACTAAGCATTGCCATGCAAAGCCAGATCATTGGCAGAGAGTGTAACCTGATTGCGCTTAGCCAATGAGCTAAGCCCTGCATTGTTGGACTAACTCTGTGCCAACAGCTTTCTGCCATCAATGGATGAGTTGTACTAGTATGGGCACTCCTGGCACCTTAACCACAACCATGTGCTTTAATAGTTATGGTGCTTTGAGTGTTCTTCAAATGTATTCTAATGCATACCATCCAAGTGTCCCAACTTACGAGGGACAGTCCTTATTTTAGACCCAAATCCCTCTTTCCTCTTTTCTATCAATCCTCTTTTCATTACAACACAATAAAAACATAGGATACACAAAACTCAGTATGCATGTTTTATGTAGGTATAAATCTTTGTATTTTTTTGTACCTTTGGGGTTGCAAATTGTAATGCTGTATAAGTTACACTATGAAAATATTTGATACAATGTTTTCAAAAACCGAAGAAAGGCGTAATCACCTTATTGAGACAATCCCATATATAAAGAACTACTTCAGTTCGATGTACAATCCCTGAGGAAGTGAGTGCAAGGCTCACAAATCGCATAGGAGAAATTGAACACTGCAGTTACTGTGGTATTTTGGATTAACTAGCACCCGTATTACAGTCCTCCGACATCATCGAGAGTACAAACCGGAGACAAGCCGAAGACACAAACTGGAAATACCAAGTAGGGTTCGACTACAACATCGGGGACTCTGCACATCTATATTGAAAAAACACCACTATATCCATATACACAGATTTGAATACAAAATATAGGAATTTTTATGCATAAGGACGCAAGTAACAGAAAAAAAGAACTGTCAGACAGCATTAAATCTTTAAGTTTGTTGAAGTCTGGCTTGATTGCTCATCACATACTTCTCAGCTTATAAATGTATTAATATGCAGGCTTGATTAATATAGGTTTTAAGGTTTTAATTGATTCATTTTAATAAATGATCATACTATCTAGTCGTCTCATTCCTCTGTGTGCTTTTTTTTATTTTGGGCCTTATCAACTAAACTATTAAAAGGAGTACCAAGGATATCTCCTATTAAGAGCAGCATTAGGAGCTGAAACATATAGACATTTTTATATGTTTATTAGAAGTTTTCTTCTGCTCTGTATATGTTGTGTTATTGCCTACACTGTGTATATTCCTTCTGCTGAAATGACATGTAAAGAATAGGTTGGTTTACATATATGGAGTACAGCCAGCTCATCCTATTATTACATTATATTCATAACGCGTAGACATGTGAAATTCGTTTTGGTCTGAATTTAGATTCGGCCGAATCCAGCAATTCGGATGCCGAATATCCAAAGTGCGGAATTGCCGAAGTCCCGAATTTCATAAGTGCCGAGCCGAACCGAACCGCTGAATTTCGGAAGTGCTTTGGATTTCTGAAAAGTGGCAAAACAGGAGAGGGAGGGAAAATTAAGGGAATGATAACAAGAATCTAAACCCAACCCTAACCAGGGGTAGGGTTAGAGAGTTATGAAATTGCCGAAGTCCTGAATTTCGGAAGTGCCGAATTTCGGAATTCCGAACCAAACCGCCGAAGTCCCAAATTGCCGAACCAAATTTTTTGCCCATGCACATCCCTAATAGCGCAGTCCCTACAAACCCAAGATAGTATTACTACTGGGGTTTGTCTAATTTCCATATACCACTGTACACACTGTGAATCTGAACCCCTCTTAATTTTTTAGAGTTCATTTTTATTATTTGAGATGGCATTTAGATTCTGGGTGGTAAAATATTGCTACATAAAAAAAATGTAAATCTAAAAATTGAACATATACCCAACCATTTATGAAAATACCAGAATAAAACACCTTAAACTTGCTTGAATGGAGGACAAATCTGTAATTCACCATAATTCTTGGTTTTCTATAGAAACTTTGAAGTATTTTTTTCCACCAGTAACATAATGCATATTTATACTTCAGCCTACATTTTCACTATAAATGCCGTATTGCCATAGTAGACTAGGGATTGCATGTCTGTTATAAAAATATGAAAAACAGATCTTGTGAAACGCACCTGCCGTAGCAATGCAGGAAGTGACTTTGAGGAAATGAAAGCAACTTCATGTGTGGTATCTTGTGGCATCTCTTTTGAGTGAGCGAACTAAAATAGTAATTTTTCAGGTAGCAGAACAACATACTTAAGATGTTTGAGTCTTCAACCGACAGTATCTACTGTGACATCTCACATTCTGCCAGCGCTGAATTTAAAATTAATATCTACTAGTGAAAATGCTAATTATACTGGAATAACTGGTATGTCATTCCACAGGGCACATTGACATTATGTAAACAATTTGTTGATTTTAGAGGATTTAAAGTAATAGTTCAAGCAATATAACCACTACAGCTTGGTGTAGTGGTTGTGGTGCAAGGAGTACCCTGGTTCCTTCCCCCTCCCCCCTTGTAAAGACTATGCACACAGAGTTATTTAGTGCTGCTTCCGGAGGTGTAAGCCCACCTCTGGCAGCGTTTTGGGCTTAAGAAATCCACCGTTATTACACGTAGCACGCTGGGGGCAGACAAGCAACAGTTCCTCACCATACTGTCCAAGTTCTTCCTAAGCCAGTCCTATTGGATATACTCCCTCCTGCAGAGAGAGAGGGAATGATTGACCACAGGCAGGTCGGGTTGCAAGGAGGACTTGGTCTTGGCATGGGACCACAGGTAAGTTTATGGTTAAATTTATATTTTGTTTTTAAATTTAGGTGTAAGGGGAGCCAGCAAGAGTTCCTCTATCCAAAAACAGGGTTTGAATAAAACTGCTCTTGGTTGGAGTAACCAAGTAACTACCAAAAGCTTGCTTTACCAAAAGCAAAATCAATTATTTCGGCTGTATTTACACTTTCATTCAGCTGCCATTTGATTACCTGTTAAAATCAGCTAATTCTTAATTTTGCTCTTTCCATTTCCAGCTCAATAACAGGTGGGTATTTGTTTTTTCCTTCAATCGATGTTCTTTAGAATCTTTCAATAAAGCATCCTTGAAATGTTTGGCTGTTGGTCTATGGAGAACAGACTGAACAAGTTCTGCTGTAAAGACTGTAGGATAATAGAGGAATAATGGATGGAGAGGCAATATGATCTAAATATCCCTTCATGTCCTATGATGGAAAAAGCAAGGCAAACTGAATAAATTGAAGGTACACTTTAAGCACCATTACCACAACAGTGTGTTGTGGTGTGCTCAAGAGAGCTAATGGAAGGTTCAAGCAGGAGCGTCTGGGTCTCAAGAGCACACAAGGAGAGAACTCAGGTAAAAACTGTTTGACTACTTATATTAGGTAGGATCCAGATCACCATAACCACTACTGTATGCTGTGGTGGTTATAGTGTTTGGAATGTTTCTTTAAATATAAGAATAATATGCAACACCATTCTCTTAAGTGCTTCTTAATATTTAACGTGCCCAGCAAAAAATGTATTTTATTTTTTCCTATGGGTATCTTATTTAAAATTAAACGAGAAGAATCAAACTGATTCAGCAATTATTCATGATAAATATTGAAAGGTTTTGGAAGGATCAGAAGTTGCAACTAAGCTTTTAATCAGATTTCATAAAAATATTCCAGAACAAAAACAAAAAGGTTAAAGGACCACTATAGGCACCCAGACCACTTCAGCTTAATGAAGTGGCCTGGGTGCCAGGTCCATCTAGGATTAACCCTTTTTTTTTTTTAGTTTCAGAGAAACTGCTATGTTTATAATATGGTTAATCCAGCCTCTAGTGGCTGTCTCTTGACAGCCGCTAGAGGCGCTTGCGTGCTTCTCACTGAAAATCACAGTGAGAAGATGCCAGCGTCCATAGGAAAGCATTGTAAATGCTTTCCTATGAACTGGCTGAATGCGCGCGCGGCTCTTGCCGCGCATGCGCATTCAGCCGATGACGTCGCTATGGAGGAGAGCTCCCCGCCCGGTGCTGGAGAAAGGTAAGATTTTCATCCCTTCCTCTACCCAGAGCCCGGCAGGAGGGGGACCCTGAGGGTGGGGGCACCCTCAGGCAGTGGCGTACACATGACCCATGGGGCCCCGGTGCGAAAATTGATCCGTGGGCCCCCCCCCCCCGCACGTGCGGGCCGCAACACATGGCGGTGGGCACCTGGTCGCAGGGGTTACAGGGCTGGGACCCCTGCGACCGCGGTATGTACGCCAGTGCATGCAGATGCACACACACTTAAAGGACCACTGCAGACACCCAGATCACATCAGCTCAATGAAGTGGTCTGGGTGCCAGGTCCCTCTAGTTTTAACCCTGCAGCTGAAAACATAGCAGTTTCAGAGAAACTGCTATGTTTCACTGAGGGTTAATCCAGCCTCTAGTGGCTGTCTCACTGACAGCCGCTAGAGGAGCACACTGAATGTCCATAGGAAAGCACTGAGTAATGCTTTCCTATGGGTGGTTTGAATGCGTGCGCGGTCGCATTCGGAGCTGAGAGGGTGAGGGATCCCCAGCGCCAAGGGAGTCCGGCGCTGGAGAAAGGTAAGTGCTGAAGACACACACACTCTCACTTACAGACTCATACACACTAGCTAACAGACACACACATTTACTGAGACACACTCAGCGACAGACATACATACACACTCACTTACAAAACATACACTCTCATTGACCAACACACACTCACTAACAGACATCAAACAGACTCACTAACACACACACTCAGTAAGACACACACAGTAACACTCACTGACACTCACTAGCAGACACACTCACTCACTCTAACACTCACTGACACTCACTAGCAGACACACTCTAACACACACTAACACTCACTGTAACACTAACACACACTCACTCTAACACTCACACACATTCTAACACTCACACTCACACGTTTTTTTTTAAAATGTAATCCCCCCAGCCTCCTTATCTTTTGGAGTGCTGGGGGGATTCCCTGGGGTCCAGTGGTGCTGCTGACCCCGGCGGGCAGGTGGCCGGTCGGGCAGGCGGGTGCGCGAGGGAGCACTCAGTGCTTCCTTGCGCACCCGCCGGGGTCAGCAGGGCCAGCCTTGGGGTGCCCTGGGGTGGTCGGCTCCTGGGTCCCCCAGGGGAAGAGGCTGGCCCTGTGGGTACACACCGGGTCGCAGGGGCGGCGGGCCCCCTGGTGGGCCGGGCCCGGTCGCAACCGCGACCCCTGCGACACTGGTATGTACGCCACTGCCCTCAGGGCACTATAGTGCCAGGAAAACAAGTATGTTTTCCTGGCACTATAGTGGTCCTTTAAAGAGTATGGACACTAAGTTTGGAGGGAATGATGGAGAAACAAAAACTCACAAGGAGGGGACACATCGGCTTAGATTAGAATATTAAAATGTTTGGGTTGTCGTTTTACTATTACAACTACTATTATTTATTTTTATTATTATTATTACTATATTACAGTTTATTTAAACCTATAAGGTTGAGTAGTATGAGATATTTAAAGGGTTAAGATAAGTTGTTGCTCAATCATCTGGGGCTTTTCCTCAATACTTTCGTACCCAATACCCGATTTAAATTCAACTCAATAGAAAATGAATTAAAAAGATATAGATTTGGAAGGTGGGGGCCTGATAGCCAAGGTGGCAGGATGTGCCCCATGTTAGCTCCTGCTGATTTGGACCTGAATTCAGTTTCCAGAGCCTGAAATCTTGCTAACTGGCACTTAGAACTGGCAGCAGACAGATGCCTCGACAAGCTACGCTGCATACTTGAATTGCAACTAACTCCCAAGTGCCTACCATGTTTGGCTTTGCCGTCTCCTGTCCCAGGGACAGCACCTCACCACAGCTTGTGACAGCCCCGTTAACCTCCCCTTTGGACCTGTGGGGATATCTCAGTCCCCACTGAGGCAGCTTGTGTCTCAAGCAGACTATAGTAGAACCGTGTGGTTGAGCCAAAATGGTCACCTATAAATCTACCTGAACAAGCTGCATGTAGAGGCAAGGAGTGGAGAGAGCAGTTTGAGGCAAAATTTAAAGTGCTCTATCCGGCGTTCTGGTGCCGCATTCATATCATCCCTCTCATCTCCGCTACACTGGCAGATCCGTTGCACCAAGCTACCATTGGAGCTCACCACTCTACCAGACCGGCCTCATACGGTTTTCACCCCTCATGCTACTCCAATGACCAAACCAGCTTTTTCCAGTTTCCCGTTCCTCATCTGGGCCGGAGACCCACCTGGAGAACCATAGGGTTATTTACTATGATGGCATATGATGCTCCTGCTACCAGTGCTAAGAGCTGTGCTTCAACTCTGTGCCTTATATCTTATATTCATTTGTCTCATGTTATATATCGCTTTTCCTTTGTTCCCCCACCCGGTGGTCTTGACAACTGTCAGTGTCTGCCACTTGCGGTTTTGTTCATTTACTCACCACAGCTTGTGACAGCCCCGTTAGCCTCCCCTTTGGACCTGTGGGGATATCTCAGTCCCCACTGAGGCAGCTTGTGTCTCAAGCAGACTATAGAAAAAGTGCTGTAACTTGACATTCCCCGATATTATTATACTTGTTCATTGTCCATTTTATGCTCGTGTGAAATGTCACCATATATCTGCCTGCTATCCTCAGCTCTATCAAACTAGTATAGAGATTTAAAGGGGAACGGTCATTTCTTTGGGATTTACACCATTGAATCGAGTTCGGACAAGGCAAAACCAGGGCAACCATTGCAAATTAAGAGGAAAAATAATAACATTTTTTAATTTCTCCTCTTCTCTGCATGCTTTCAATATACTCTCTGCCTTCTTTTTTGCCTTCTTTTGGATCAACAGCAAAAAATAAATGTGAGGAAGGCTGAACTTGATGGACACATATCTCTTTTCTATGTAGTAACTATGTAACTAAGTGACAGTTTTACACTTCAATGAACTTAACAAGGGCTAGTTTGAAAAACAAACGACAAGGGCAAACTTAATCTTATCAAAACGTATATATTATTAAGGAACACTGATGTTTACTCTAACACAGGAACACATGGTTTTCTTGTATTTATCATTATCTAATGCGAGTACTTTATTAATTGTATTACAATGTTTGACATTTACACATCACACACAATTCTCTGAATGGCGAGCAGTGTTATTCTATATACAAACGCACACAGTCTGAGTATTTACTGGTTCCTTTGTTTCTCAAATGAGAACGGGCTTTGCTGTCAATTTTCAAAACACAGTGTATTTTCAAAAACACACGATTTGTTCAGATGAACATACAGAGCCTTTGTTCAGCAAAGGTCCCGCACTCATCATTATTTTTGCATAATATTTTTAGAGTCAATAGTATGCAAGAAAAAAAGTGCGCATAATATTAGCTTTCAAGCGTTCTAAAACAAAATGAGTTGGTCACAAAGATTCTAGAAAAAGACATGAAAGTTGTACTCAAAACACAACCATGTATTATCATGTAATAATAATAATAATAATAGTTATAAAAACGTCCAGTTGTCTGGTTACAATTACATGTCTGTTAGTCCACCCATTGTACAGCGCTACGGAATCTGATGGCGCTATATAAACAATAAAATAATAATAAAAACCATAGATTTAACATGGATTTAACTATTTAGCTTATTTGTAGAAAAAAAAGTGTAATTTTATAATTGTGATATGGGATAATGGTGCATACTAGGTTGGGAGAAATTAAGCGTTTTTATATGTAGATTAAGTGATATTTAAAAAAGGAAACTATGCATTTTTACAGGATTATGTATTTTTTTCATTTTATATGAAATATTGATGTTTTAGAAGCATTGTGATGCAACCCGCCCGCCCTCCCCCTCTCAAAAAAAATAAAAAATCCCCCACACCCACACATCTTATTGTATTATATACAAGTATAAAAAACAATTCTTTACAGAAGAAAAAAACCTAATAAGAATTAAAATACAGCATAAAACACACAAAAATGTGCAATAATCATTTTTAGAATTAATCACTAAAGTAAAAACTGCTGGGAATTCAGAGTGAACTTCCAATTTGAGACCATAATAGCCAAATTTAAACAGGATTGAATTTCTCGAGGCTATTTCGATCAAAATTTCAAAATTCACTTTGAATTCTGAGCACTTCTGAATTTAGTGTACCAACTCTGATAATAAAAATGGGTAATTTTTGATGTTTCATTTTTAGAAGGATATAACATCAGTAAATATTGCATCATAGTCTGAGGTTTGGAGTGCTAGACAATGAAGGCACCATGCATAAGACCCAGTTTTGCTGACAAGGGCATCTTTAAAATGTTACAAGTGATCATTAACATCACCCGGTTTCTAATTATAGCATGTCCCCCAGATGTTTTACTTTAAATAAACATCTTTCACAACTTAGAACCCAGTTAATTCGGAACGATTCAAAGTACTGTTTGTATAAGCTGTGAATGTAATGCATACTTTTAACTAAATGGAAAAATAATGAAACCCTTAGTATATAGAAAACATTTAGAATTATCCGACACAATATGAATCACCAGGAATTCAATGTAAAAGTGGATTTAAAATTTTAGGTCAAAATCAGCCAATCTGATTTCATAGCCTAATTCTGCTGTTGTAATAATAAGACGGGAACGCGGTCTATAGCAGAGTTGGACATTTATTTTCCAATCCAGTTATTTTGGCCTTAAAGTTGAAATTAACTTTGGAGTCACAGTAGTGATGAACCCTTACAGACAGTGATTAACACAAGGGAAAAACTAATCCCCCAAAAGAAATAGCATGGTGATCACGGAATATGTATATCATTAGTGGTGGCTTGTAAAGTTTAAAGATAGTAGAATATTAGAATATACTCAAAGAATATTGCCCTGACTTGTTGGGCTATGACCCTTTAACCACATGTACGCAAATTCTAACCCAATGACAGGCCATGCACTCAACTCAATAACCCCATACACCTCTAAATATACATATTTGGGAAACAACTTCCACTTTAAGGAGGTCTGATCTCACCTGCTCTTATCCAATGACAGCCCTAGAAGCCAGGACAATAGGTTTGTAGTGTGTCCAGGATCTAAAGACCCAATACAAAGCCAAGTAACGATGTCAGAATTTCTGTGAGAATACTACACATGTCTGAGGTATCTATACCAAAAGAATATGGCATTTTATTTTTTAAATGTATTTATTTTTTTAAATACCTTAAAGCCTGATTAGTTACCAAACCTCAAAGCATCCATCAATGGAGGGGGGCAAACTGCAAAGGTAATCCCAACATTCTATCAATGAGGGAGGGGGGGCAAACTGCAAAGGTAATCCCAACATTCCATCAATGGAGGGGAGAGGGGCAAACTGCAAAGGTAATCAAACTGCAAAGGTAATCAATGGAGGGGAGGGGGCAAACTGCAAAGGTAATCCCAACATGCAAACTGCAAAGGTAATCCCAACATTCCATCAATGGAGGGGAGAGGGGCAAACTGCAAAGGTGATCCCAACATTAATTCAATGGAGGGGAGGGGGCAAACTGCAAAGGTAATCCCAACATTCCATCAATGAGG